>CM034153.1:246891886-247424386 GCA_019776745.2 Taxus chinensis
AAATTGAGATGGTGCTACTTGAGGAATGGAAAGAGAAAAACCAGATGATGGTGTAGAACTTACCCATTGACAAGGTTGCTCAGCACCAAATTTATAGGCCTCTATCTCCATTTTCCATTGTGCAAGTTGGGGCAACATCCCAATCATGAAGTCCAGCATCTCCTAAGGTATGTAGAGTCTTGGAAAAGTGCCAACCCATGGACAAGGTGCCCTGCAACCAATTCTAAAATCCTCCATTTGAGTTGTTGCTCTTGATTACACCATGCAAATCTCCATTTTTTGGATCTTCTCCAATAGAACAACATCTTGCATTTGAGTGTTTTCATTGTATGCGTATTCTTTTGCTTGATATGCTTCATATTGAAACTTATTTTGGCATCGCTCATATAGATATGCATATTGGTTTTGAATTTGATCAAAATACTGATCTGGAATATTTAAAAAACATGTTGGAGGTGGGAAACATTGATGTTGTTGTAAATGAAAATTCCATGAGGGAAATGAAGTCATGATTGAAAAACTTCATGGAATGAAATAATAATGAAGAGATGGAATGAAAAATGGAATGGAAAACGAATGAAAATGAATGGAAAGAAGGTCTGTAACTTACAAGATGGGTTGTTGATCAGATGGAGTTGCCAGATGTGTTTGCAATTGCCTCCAAAGGCTAAAATTCTAAATAGGAACACGTCAACTTGCAAAAAATGAAGTGGAAGACCTCTTGGGTCCCACTGGGCATGCCATGTTAGGAAATAAGGAATAAAATATGCGGAATAATTCCTTACTGAATCACAATAGTAGAAACTAATATCTCGAAAATATTACAGATCTTAAATAGAAGTGCAGAATAAATAACACAACACAAAGAGATAATATTTAACATCGTTCACCCAATTTGGGCTATGTCCACCAAGAATCACTTGCTCAAATTTTATTACAAGCCTCCACTCTCTCAATACAATACCCAGATCTGTTTGAAGCTATGCTTAACAAACTCTATAGAATTAACACCCGAATTCAAAGCACATCTGTAATACATTTTCTTGTTTATCTATCATATGCATAAGGCCATATAAATAGACAACTTCTTAAGCAGTTTTACAAAACCGTGGGTATCAAACAATGGGAAAAAAACAAAACCATCCCATTAACCTATGGGTAGCCGAAGAGGCGGTTTTACAAAAGAATGGGTACCGAAAAACCATGGGCCCAAAAACAGCCCATAACGGTTACCCATTACCCATGGGTTAATAAACCAACCATGAAAAATTGCTTCAAGGGATTTTCCCCCCAAACCCCCTTGAGCCACTCACCGGTGAGTGGGACCGCCGTAAAAATACCTAAGTGTAACACATATAAGGTGTACCAAAATCTAACATGAAAACAAGCTCCACAAACATAACAATCTCCCACTTGGAGACTGATTTCCATAGAGCAAGCTTCTCAACCCTTCATTGTCATCCGCAAAGGCCAACCAAAGCTGAACATAGCTTTAGTTTATCCCTTGTGACCACCTTGGTCATCATGTCTAGAGTATTTTGACTCGTATGAATCTTCTCCAACTTCAACTTATCTTCCTCCAAAGCTATCCTGATGAAGTGATATCGCAACTATATATGCTTCATCCTGGAGTGGAAAGTAGAGTTCTTAGCTAGGTGTATGGCACTCTGACTATCACTATACAGTTTACATTCCTTCCGCTTATGCCCCAACTCCTAAAGTAATTGTTGTAACCAAATCATCTCTTTGCTTGCCTCTGTGGTAGCAACATACTTAGCCCTGTGGTTGATGAAGCCACTAGCTTCTATAGTCGTGAAATCCAGCTCACTGCTATCCCACCTACAGTGTAAATATAACCTGTCATGCTCCTCCTATTGTCAACATCTCCAGCCATGTCTGAATCTACATAACCACGTAAAGTGGTGTCTGATCAACTGTAGCAAAAAATTTTCCCCATGGTCTCTCTCAAATACCGAAGGATCCACTTTGCTACTTACCAACTCTCTTTACCTGGATCACTCATAAATCTACTCACAACTCCCACTACATGGGCAATATCAGGCCTAGTGCACACCATATCATACATCAAACTGCCAACTGTTGATGAGTAAGGTACCTTGGACATCTGGTTTCTTTCCTGCTCTATCTTGGGACACTGCTCCTTTGATAACTTAAAATGGCATGCCAAAGGAGTCCCAACCGATTTAGCATCCTGCATGTTAAACCTATCCAATACCTTCTTAATGTACTCTTCCTGAGATAAATTCAGCTTCCGTTCCTTCCTATCCCGAGTTATCCTCATACCAAGGATTTTTCTGGCTACCCCCAAATCCTTCATATCAAAGGATTCACTTAGCTATTTCTTGAGTAATTTTATTTCCTGCATGTTTTTACCTGCAACCAACATGTCATCAACATACAAACACAAGATTATATAACTTCCATCCTCAAATTTCTATGTATACACACAATGGTCAGAATGACATCTAATATAACCTTTCTCCATCATTAAGCTATCAAACTTCTTATACCATTGACGTGGAGCTTGTTTCAGGCCTTACAAGATCTTCTTCAGTTTGCACACCATCTCCTCTTTACCTTTGACTTCATATCCTTCTAGCTGCTGCATATATAGCTCCTCCTCAAAACCACCATGAAGAAATGAAGTCTTTACATCTAACTGTTCTAAGTGCAATTCTTCTGCTTCCATTATTCCAAGAATAGTTCTGATAGAAGTCATTTTTACTACAGGAAAAAAAATCTCATCAAAATCTATACCTTGTTTCTATGCAAACCCCTTGACCACTAACCGGGCCTTATATCTTTTCTTTCCTCCTTCATCTTTAAATTTTTACACCCACGTATTGTGTAATTCTCTTTTGCCTTCTGGTAGCTTCACCAAATCCCAAGTCTGGTTCTCCATGAGAGACTTATGCTCCTCATCCATGGCTTGCTCCCACTTCTTACTGGCATCTACCTGCATTGCTTCATCAAAGCTCTCTGGCTCTCCACTATCAGTGAGTAATAAATAATAAAGAGAAGGAGAAAAGCATTCAGGTTCTTTTCTTACCCTAGAAGACCTCCTCACTGTAGGAGTTTGGGGTTCTTGTTGAGTAGGTTCCTGAACTGATTCATGGGTCACTTTCCCATCCAGAAGATCCTCTACCACTGCATATTCTTTCTTGGATTCTTCCCTATTTTCCTGCAACTGTTGCTTATACATGACTTTCTCATTAAAGACCACATCCCTAGACTGAATGATTTTCTTTTCTTTAATACTCCAACATTTAAATCCAAATTCATCACCACCATAACCAATAAAAGTGCATTTTTCTGATTTAGCCTCTAGCTTATGGTCCTATCATCCTTGTCTATATGAACAAACACCTCACATCCAAAGACTCTAAGAAATGAATAATCAACTTTCTTACCATACCAAGCCTCCTCAGGTATGCCTCCATCCAAGGCACTTGAGGGTCCTCTGTTTATCAAGTACACAGTTGTGCTCACTACTTCTACCCAAAAAGAAAGAGGCAGTCCTGCATGTAACCTCATGCTCCTAGCACATTCCATTATTGTTTTGTTCATCCTTTCTGACACCCCATTCTACTACGGAGTTCTTGGAACCGTATTTTTCCTGCGGATTCCATTCTTAGAATAGTAATCATCAAATTCATTACTGCAATACTCCCCTCCATTATCTGACCTGAGACATTTTAGCTTAAGACCTATTTCATTCTCTACCAAGGCTTTCCATTTAACAAAAGTGTCAAATACATCAAATTTTTTTCTAATACAATAAACCCAAACTTTCCTCGTTGCATCATCAATAAAATTAACATAATAACTTGAACCCCCAAGAGATGATACCTGAGCCAGCCCCCACACATCAGAATGTACCAGCTCTAACTTACTCTCTTTCTTTGTAGGTCCAACCTTGAGAAACCTTACTCACTTTTGTTTCCCATATATGCAGTTCTCACAGAAATCCAAACCTGTTTCTGTATATCTAGGAAAATTCTTCTTTATGATGTCCATGCCCTTATGGCTCATATGACTGAGCCTATAGTGCCATAATGTTGTATCTACATCTGAAGCCACAAGATTACAATCATTAGTACTATCATTGGTTAAATACAAGGTTCCAACCTTCTTACCTCTTTCCACCACAAGAGCACCCTTGGTAACCTTCCAAGAGTCAGCTGTAAATATCACAGTACAACCATCACTTCCCAATTGCCCTGCCGATATCAAATTTCTCCTTAATGTAGGCACATGTCTGACATCCTTCAATAGCCATGTATTCCCATTCTACATCTTAACCTGAACAGAACATTTTCCAACTATACTGCAAGGCTCATCATCACCAAGAAAAACATGCCCAAAATCCCCTTGAACATAATCAACAAAATAATGCCTATGTGGAGTAGCATGAAAAGAAGCCCCTGAATCTAAAACCCAAGATTCAGTAATATTATGCAAAGAAAGAATCAAAGCATCCTAGTATACATTACCCGTAGCCAAATTTGCCTCCTTGTTTTCTTCATGTTGTTTCTTCTCATCCTGAAGCTCCCAACAGTCCTTCTTTGCATGCCCAGGCTTTCCACAGTGCCAGCATACTATCTTGCTTTTAGATTTTGACCTTTCTCGATCCTTTGATTTTCCATGGTTTCCTCTATTCTTCTGTCTCCCTCTAGTTTCCACTGTCAAAGCATTCCCTGAAGTAGAAGATTCACCAAAGCTTTTTCTTCACATTTCCTCACTTAGAATCACCCCTACAACATCCTCAAACTTCAACTTTGAGTTAGCTGGAACCGAGTTGCTTACCGCCATTACCAGGCTATTTCAACTCTCAGGTAAAGAGCACAGAATTAATAAAGCCCTAACTTCTTCATCAAATTCTATTGTAACCAAAGCTAGCATATTCACAACCATATTGAAATCATTTAAATGATCTGCTACTAAACCATTCTCAGACATTTTCATATTAAACAACTTTTTCATTAAAAATATCTTATTAGAGGTAGAGGGTTTTTCATACAACTTCCCTAATGCATCCATCAGTTCTTTTGTAGTCTTTTCCTTTGAAACATTAAATAATACCGAAGATGCAAGACACAGCTGGATCATTCCAAGTGCCTTTTGATCCAAAAAATCCCATTATTCATCTGTCATACTCAAGGGTTTGTTCACCTTCTCAGACAACGGAGTATAAAGATCCTTCTAATAAAGGTAATCTTCCATCTGCATCTTCCAAAGACTGAAATTCTACCCATTGAATTTATCAACCCTAGATCTTCCATCATCTACCATAGCTCCCACTCAAGCTAAAAACATTCCCTGCGATTCAACACTTCAGCAAACCAAACCAGGCTCTGATACCAATTGTTAGGAAATAAGAGATAAAATATGCGGAATAATCCCTTACTGAATCGCAACAATAGAAACTAATATGCAGAAAATATTACAGATCTCAAATAAAAGTGCAGAATAAATAACACAACACAGAGAGACAAGATTTAATGTGGTTCACCCAATTTGGGCTACGTCCACCAAGAATCACTTGCTCAGATTTTATTACAAGCCTCCACTCTCTCAATACAATACCCAGATCTGTTTGGAGCTATGCTCAACAAACTCTATAGAATTCACACCTGAATTCAAAGCACATATGCAATACATTTGCTTATCTATCTATCATATGCATAAGACCATATAAATAGACAACTGCTTAAGCAGTTTTACAAAACCGTGGGTATCAAACAATGGGCAAAAAACAAAACCGTCCCATAAACCTATGGGTAGCCGAAGAGGTGGTTTTACAAAACAATGGGTACCGAAAAACCATGGGCCCAAAAACAGCCCATAACGGTTACCCATTACCCATGGGTTAATAAACCACCCATGAAAATTTGCTTTTACTTCGGGGGCTTTGCCCCCGAACCCCCTTGACCCGCTCACCGGTGAGCGGGACCGCCGTAAAAATACCCGAGTGTAACACATAGAAGGTGTACCACACTCTAACATGAAAATAGGCTCCACAAACATAACATGCCAAAACTGTTAGTGCAAATTTACAGCACCCCCAAATGAGTTATGGATCTACTTTTCTAAGGCAAATTCATTTGGTGTGATTGCACAACATTGAGCTTTTCCAAAGTGTGGGACCTTTGAAAATTGGGAAAGCTCTCCAGAGAAGGATGGTTACTCTTCCTAAACTACCTACCATAATGCTAGGGTTTAGTGACAGGAAAGCTAAAATAATCCTAATGTATACCTTCCAAGGAGATAGGGAGATAAAGAAAACTAGAAAAAACCAGAGCCTACACTAAAAAGGTGATACACCTTTTTGAGAAGGAAAGTGTTGATTACGCTCTATCAACCTACTACCATGGAATAAGAAGAGGTGAGAAATGGAAAGGATGCCACTAGTGCATCATGGACCAAATATGGATTTCACATAGAAAATGTTTCAAAACTTCCATGAATTTAGCTCCAAAACCTGTAATGAACATCCAAACATGCACAAATACCTGTAATGAAGAGAGGCAAGAAGAAAACAACCAAAAAATGAGCAAGGATGGACAAATGCATCACAAAACACATTTTTTATTGCTCCAGAAGTTTGAAGAGAACATCATTTCATAGGTAAGAGGTAAAAATTTCATTACAAAGTAGGTGAGGAGGTTCAAACTCCATTTTTGACCCTGGAGAAGAAAAGAAGGGAGAGGCAGAGAAGAAGGATGAACAACCTTTTACAAATGAGCCAAAACTGGCTTTTTATGCTCAAACATAATGAAGGAAATGAGAAAATGTGGGAAAATAGATTTTAAATCTCCAACCACCAACAAGATTCATTAAAACAGCAAGGGCATTCTCACAAATCCATTTTTTGATGCATTTGGCCATGTTGGAGAAGAAACAAGCACCATACTTCATCAATTTTGGTGGTTGGGGGTCAGTTCTACATTTTTTCCCATGCCAGGGACATTTCTTCAATTTTCCCCCGCAAAAATCCATCAAAATTTAAAATTGAAGTGTCCATCGTGTAGAGGATTTCACCATCTTTCCAATGATACCAAAACCATGAAAACTAAGCTCTGGTTTGAAAGATATGGCCCTCTGAAGATTTAGGGAAAAAATGGTAAAAAATAGAGTCAAAATTGGGGTCAGCGGGGTCAAACTTTAAATTTTTCCCTTTTGGAAAAATTCCCCAAAAATATCCGTGGCCCCTCAAGTCTACATGACACGTGGCACCTTCTAGATGATCTGCGGGTTCAAAACAATCATTTTTCCCCTTTTCACAAAATTTGAAAATTTTCCAAAAATCCTTCGCGGCCCTGCTACTCTAATGACACATGGTGCTTCCTAATTCACTGATGGAATCATAGGTTCATTTCTTGTCTTCAACCTTTTTGACCAAAAAGGCAAAAACTTAACTTCTTCCTGACCCCCATCATGACGCTGCTGACATGGATTGGACACATTGCACCTTTCTATTGGATGTGGAACCTTGGCCATTTCCCTTCCATTTTCCTTTACCAGATCTGTTGGCCAATTCTCAACTTTAACGATTTTTCCCAAAGAGGCTAAGTTTTAACAATTTCTCCCTGGCCCCACGAGTCTGCTTCCTTCCTTCATTGGGTCCGCAGCCCAAAATTTGTCTTTGTGCCTTTGAACCCCAAAAGGGATAAGTGTCGCATTTCTTTCTGTGCCTCCGCCAACCCGCCAATTTTCCATGGAAAATTTTCCTCCTTACCTCTACGGGCCTGCCCAAGGAAAATTTCCCCTCCAAACTCCTCCGAGCCATAACTCAAAAAATACAAGGAGTTAGGAGGACTTCTTTACCTTTATATAAAGGGGAAGAAAAATCCTATCTTATGAAGTCATTTCCAAAATCTTTTGAGTGCTTGCAATGTGTGAAAATTGAATTTGAAGCACAAGGAAGGAAAGAATGAAGGCAAGTTAGCCAAAATAAGCAGGGGGCTCATTTTGGATAACAGCTTCTCCTTTGTCCTGTTTACTTCAAAAAATGTTTTAGGAGCATACTTGATGAGAGAAATGATGTCTGAACACAATGCCTTGCCTTTCTCGATGATTTCTTCAATCCACTTTTCAAAGGCTTTCCCCCACATCATGTATTCATGTGCTTTGTTTATTTCCTTGGGTTCTATATCATTGATTGGAGGGATATCTTTGATGGGAAGATGGGGTGTTGATTATACTCTTGAGAAGGGATGAATTTACACACTGAGAGATCTTACGTGCCCCTCCAATTGTACAATGGTTCGCTTGTTTTTTTTGGTCCAAGCAAGAAGATGGGATGTGAGTTAACTCATAATGTATTTGATGGGATGGTTCGCTTGTATTCTTTGAATAGGTGAATGCAACTCATAATCAAATGGATTCATTTATTCCATGGGATTTTTGGTCTTAGGCCTAATAAATTTTAAATATTAGTTACCTAAGGTACCACTGAAGAAATGGGAAGTTGTCTGAGCCTTCTTTCTTCACTTGGGTTTCAAGATTCTAGAGATTTCCATGAGACTAGGGATGGCAACAAGTTTTTTTGTTCTTAGCCCGCTCTTGATAACTTCTTAAATCTATTGAAATATATCCTTAAGAGGTACCATGATTTCAATCACCAAATTTCTTGCAGAAGCTTTTCATGGGGCCAACACTTGATCACCTTGAGAAGACATGTTTGGATGTTTACGTAGGAGAAGATACGGCTACGGATTAACTCTTATTGTCTAGAGAAGATCGATCTAAACAAATCTCATTGGATCACTTAACCAGTGAATGTGAGCTCCATGGTGGCAAAAAGTAATGATATATGTTGTTATGGAGATAATAGCAACTTTCTGCACCTAGGACCAAAAACTGCTATTTTTTGAAACTAGCTCCCAGGAGCTGCTATTTTGGGCAGTGTTGCTTTTTTTCCTTGTCATTGCATTGAGTTTCCTTCACATTTCGAGCTTAATATAGATGTTTTGGGGTCAATTCCAAGAAATTTCTATTTTTGGAAAGTTTCTTTTTGATTTTTTGTTTTTTTTTTCATTTTAACTTTTTGACCCATGTGCCCAAGTTTCCTGCTTGCAACACTTATTTCACTAAATTAGGACATATTCCAGTGAATTGAGACTCTAATATTTCAAATATTGGAAAAAATCCATCTCTTTTTTTGCATATATTGGATTCCATTAGTAGCAATATCAAATTCCATTAATAGCAATCTTGGATTCCAATGTTGTCAATATTGGACTTATTCGAGTTCCATTTTCTCTATTATCAGATTCCAATAACGTTATTATTGGATTCCAATTTTTCCACATAAACCAGATGGCCACCCACTTACATAAGTCATGTGTCTACTAACTAACATAAGCCAAGTGGTTGTTAACTTATATAAACCAAGCGACTGCTAACTTATATAAACCAAGTGGCCACTAACTTCAAGATAGTGCGTAAGTGATTGTTGTCATTTATGCCACATATCAATCTTAATACCATCATACATATACAACTATTCATGCATACCTTATTCAAATCAATAAACATTGATGTTGAAAATCCCTTCCCTGAACTTCCTTGAATGGTGTTAAATTTAATGGTTGTTTAGACATTTTTCGTGATTTTAGATGTAACATACTTTCAAATATTTTATAGTAATCACACGTGTGACTTGCATTTTTAAAAGGTGGCCATAAATATTTATATACATTTATATAAATAATTTATTTGTATATATTGAGCATAGTTCAAAAATCTTGAATTGTCCTTTATAAATTTGGTAAGTAGTGCATAAGTTTGAGTGATCGCACTTACAAGTGTGATTCTTCGCACGTCTAAGTGCGAGACTCAAGTCGCACATCTCTCGAATTGCACTTTAAGTGCAAGTATCAAATTTCACTACTAAGTACAAGTATCCACTCACACTTCTGAGTGTCAGTCTCAACTCGCACTTCTAAGTGCCAGTCTCGACTCACATTTCTAAGTTCCAGTCTCGACTCACACTTCTAGGTGTGAGTCTTGATTCACACCGCTAAGTGTGAGTCTTGATTTTCATAGCTAAGTGTGATAACTCACCTATTAAACAATTTTTAGGTAACAGTAATTTGTCAACTACCCTTTAAAAATATAAAATAGTGTTTATTTATACCAATTATTCAATATAAATTTCATTATCTTTAATATATATTGATGTAAATTTTTATCATTTTTATAATTTATATATAAATATATAGTAATAATAGATGGTTAAATATTAAATATGTAATTCACGTGTGATAGTTATTATAAAGATTTGCAAGTATTTGTAGTATTAATGATAACCATTTTGTAAGGCAAAATGCTAATTAATGTTACATTTTCCTCAACATTAATTAGCCATTAATTTGAGCTATGTAAAATTTTCCATTTAAAATTACATGTGTCATTCAAAATATGTGTTCCTTTTGGAGCATGTAACTGTTGTCATCCATTAATCAGCCATTTAATGAAAAATAATGTAAAAACATACGCATGCCCTCTTAAATTCACGCGCCAACGAAATTAGCAGTTGGATTTGTTTACATATCACTATAAGTAGAAATTTTTTGAATTTATATTTTTAACATTTTCATTTCTATTATCTTCGTCAATGCGTAAGCTTATTCATCAATAGAAAAATCTCACCAACGTAAACGTCGAAAATTTTGTGCTCGAGTTCTGGAAATATTTTGATTTCCTCTCCATGCCAAAAATTGGTATGCATTCTCACCTTCAATCCCTCCAAAACTACCAAATTCTATTAATGTGAACTTTTCCATATTTGAGTAGGGCTTATATCCATGTAAAATTTTCCATAGTTGATTAGGGCTTATATCCATGTAGGGATTTTGTCGATAATTTAACAGAAGCAAGTTTGTTATTCAATATTTTTTAGAAGGTAGTTTTTTTATCAAATAAATAATTTCATAATATAGTAAACATTTGTTAGAGAAATGAAAGAGGACGGAATGGAGCACATCTTGATAGTGAAATGGTGTAGCTTAATACATAATAACATGAGAGGAAGATTTATAGAATTTTTAAAAACCCAAAACTCCTATCAAGAACTTGTTTTATTGAGTCTTGAAAAAGAAGCCTAGTGGTATGGATGGTGGCTCAATTTGTAAAGTAAAAAAGTGAATATCGGAATCGATTTATGGACATGGTGGTGCACAGGAATAAAAGAGTATATGTTTTTTTATTAAATTGATATTATTTTGTTGGCATTATTGTTATCGGCAAATAGTCCTCCACTGCACATACTCAGCAAAATTCAATGGCTATGACATCATTGACATTGCCAATGAAAATATTTTAGAAGATATTCATGTTAAGAATGAGTTTCCATTGAATGTGTTGGTGATGGATTATAGTGGCCTATTTACGAATAAATATGGTAATGCAAGAGTGGGAGAACCAAACAAATTTTGAAGAACAAAAGAACGAATACTATAGTGCACACTTCCCTTTGACATCTTTTGATACTGATCATGACACTGTAGACTATATGATGGACATTTTTATAGTTTCGATTTAATATGATGTTAGATGTGAGACCATGGATTATTGCTGACTTTGATTATATATGATGCATGATGATTATTAGAGACACCTTATACATTGATGTTGGTATACTATTTGACATGGAGATATTTTGAATGTTGTTTGGACATGTGAGTTTGGATATTGTGAGTAAACCTAGAAAATGGAAATTATGTTATGATGATATAGTTGTGGATATAAATTGTAAACATTATTGTTGATTTCCTTGATGTTGTTGTGATTCATATGCATAGATGATTTTGTGATTTTAATTATATCATGTTGGATGTTCTGATATGGCCACGAGGCCGAAGGAGGTATTTGTGTATTGCAGGATAAAAATATCACAACAAACATCGGGGGATTGGAGACCAACCACATTGGAATTCTAGATGAATTCAACAAGGTCACCATGGCAACTTGTTTTATTGTGTTGTGTTTGATTGTTGTTTGGGATTCCCATGGGGGGATCACCTTTAAATGTGACCAAGGGGTTTTGTGTATTTTATTAATGTGGTTCCTTTTTATTATTGTTTGTATGTATTTTATTAGTGATGTGTCCCTTTCTCTTTTTTAATGAAATTGTGATAGATTAATGTGAGAAAACATATGGTTAAAAGTTAATTAATTAAATTGGGACATAATAAAGTAATTATAGAAACACTCTGCCTCATATTGGCTTTTGTATTAAATATGTAAGTGATGTGTAAGTATGTGTAAAATTTGTGTAAGTCAGATTTTGGAGTATAAAACACTCCACCTCCTTGGAAATTCGAATTTGTCCTTGGGGGTTGTATTTGGAGGCTTTTAGGACAAGTAAAACTTTTCCCATACCTCTTACAGTTATTTACCAACAATACCTATGGTTGGAGGGTTGATTTTAGCCCTTTTTAATGCATTTTTATAAATCATGTTGCATGTTTTTATGGCACTCTTCTTACAGTTTATTTAATTTAGTCCTTTGGGGTGTGGGCTTTTTGGAGTGTGCAAGTAAATTGTCATATTTTCACCCACATCTTTATTGTTCTTTGGAGAATGAAATTTTGAATTTTGTGTTGGAGTTGAGGATGTGTGATGTGGCATCCTACATGGATCCACATCATCCTCTCCTCTTCCCTCTTCTATAAAATTTGAACTCCTTGCCTTGTTTTGGGGTTGTTGAAATTTAGCATGCTTCCTTTTGGGGGTGAATTTTTGTTGTTTAGAGCTCTTGTTGATTTTGGGAGAAGATTGGAGAGCATTTCATACTTAGAGATTGCTGATTTTGGAACTGTGTTTTGGCATTGAAGCTTGTTGTTTGGAAACAAAATCTACCATGGAGAGGTAGGAGCTTAGCTCTTCTTTTATGTTGTTATTTCTTTTTTGTTTGTGTGAATGGTGCATGTTTTTTTGGTAATTATTGGTTGTTTGGGTAGACTATCATAGGAATGGTGTAGGAGAAGGCTATAGGGAATTCCAGTGGCTTTAGAATTATTATGGAGGGAGTTTGGGTTTGGGATCCACCATGGAAAAGAAATAGCTTACATTTCTTACTTTGTGGGGGGGCATAAGGATATGTGTGGTGAATTTTATTGACAGTTTGTTAAAGGTGGATGCCCAATTTCCATTGGGAGGCATAAGCAGCTTCCCCCATAGTCCTTTCTCCTTTGACTTGCATGACGAAGCCTGAGTTTTGTTTGAATGTTTTCAAACGTAGTTGTAAACTCTTGTCTTGTGTTGAACTGTGTGTTGATTTGAAATGTTCATGTTGAAAGAATGTTGTGTGTATGTTTTGTGCAATCCTCTTGTTGCCATGAGTTGGATCAAACCATCTATTGCATTGTGGTTAGGGCTCGAGGGCCAATGATGAAGGATGGCTTATCATTTCATTGGATGTCTTGGTTGGGTGGAGAATGTTTCCTTTACCCCACTTTTTTTGTGATCAAATTGGAAGAAAAGGGAACTTGCATGTTGTTGTTCTGGAGCAGAGGAAAATTTAGTTTTACAGTCCCTTGTGAAATATATTTTACTGTAACCTTTCCCACTTTGAAGTGGATGAAATTGTATTGTATTTTGTGAAAAAAAGATGCATGTAATTTGTTATGAAAGTTGTATATTCGAAATGTGAAATATATTTATACTCTATTCTGTTTATTGGAAAGAAAGAAATAGAAATTTGTTATTTGCATTCAAACATTGAAAGATGTAAAGTTGTATAATTGAAGTCAATAAAGGATTGCAATACATTTCTTCATATGCATTGTTGTTTTGAATTGGAACATCAAATTGTGATTAGAATCCTTGTTTTTAGAAAGTGAAAGAAGGAAGAAACACATGAGATGAAATTGTATTATTCTGCCTTATTAAAATGTATGATTTTGGAAAGGATAGAAAACTACATTCTCATTTTAAAGTTTGATTGAAGAAGGAAAACATTTAATGCTAGCATGAAATGAATTCAATGTTTTATTGCATGGCAAAAGAGATATTTTAATCTTTGTTTCTGGAAATGTATAAGTTCTTTTAATTCACTTTATACTTTGTAAAATTCCTTACTCAAATGTTCAAATAAAATGCAATATTAAGTTGAACTTAGTATGACCAAAATGACCCCAAACAGACTAAAAACTCTTAAGAAATCTTTAAGAAACCTTTCAATTAAACAAAGGCAAATTTTGCAGTCTTTTTCTATCAATTGTTGGAAAAATTCAAATTGGAAATCAATTGAGAAAATTTACCTTCCTAAAACATCCTAAAACCTTATCAGAATAATCCTCCATGTCTGTTTGGCATAATGAACAAAGGAGGAGATCAAATTGAATAAAATTTTATAAGTTAAAATTTACCAGATGGCTTTTTAAAATCCTGCAAAACTTTTTCTTAAAATTAACCCCTTAAAATTTATCAAAATCTAAAATTTATGATTCCTGTACAAAGAGGGAATTAAGAGCTTTCCAGAAAGCCCTCATTTTCCCAAAAATGAGCATTCTATCAAAAGTTATGGCCCTCTGAAGTTTTCCTTCCCTAGATGGAAAATTTTGGGAAAATTTTCCCTAGTGGGCCTGGTGCCCGAAATTTTCCCTTTTGAAACTTAAAAAAAATTGAAAAAAACAAAATCTTTCGGGAAATTTTTTTAAAATTCTCCACCAGCAGGCAGCCCATCAGAGGCTACCACATGGCACGGTGGAGGGGTGGAACCCTCCCAAACTTGGTCGTTTTAGAAAGTTTTTGTTTTTGGGAAATTTTAACAAAAATCCCTGTGGCCCTACACTCCCACCCCTGGCTTTGGAAAAATCCCCTATGTAGATGCACGGGCCCATGCGTGCTTTTTACCCCTTTCCCCCTCCTAGGTGAATTCTCCCAAAAACCTCCACCGCCCCGCCCTTCCCTAATTTCTCTCCACCGCTTTGGCTTGTTGGGCGCCACATGTCCCTGGCAGACCCGTGGGGGCATGGCACAAGTTGGATTTTTACCCCCATGCAAGAAGAAAAAATCAAAAGACTCCCGCGATCTGCCAACCCACAATTTTTTTTTTGGGAAAATTTTCATCCCTGGGCCCGCAGGCCCACTCTTGGGGGAAAATTTTCACCCTAAGGCCTGTCAGCCCATAACTTGAGTTTTATGAGGAGTTAGGAGTATTTATTTATATCAATGGAAAGGTGAGGAAATTTCCTATCCAATGGAAATGAGTTAGGGAAATTTTGAAATCATTAATTATTGGAAAAATCAAGTTGAAACTATGAGCCTATTAGAGAGTGGGTATGGTGATAAATTACCCTCTGAACCTAATTGAAAGCTTCTAACCCTAGATTTTGAACCTTGTGACCTCTAATAATTTTTAATAAGGGAAAAGTATGTTCTAGTAAACTAGAATTGTTCTGGAACTTTTTAGTGATAATTTTTATCTCATAACCTGGTTGTAGACACTCTTAACCGAGTTCTGGGAGTGGGTAAGTAAGACTTTACTCTGATGATTTTAAATATGTTTTCCTTTCCCCACTGTAATTAAACCTTGCTATTGACTTAGATATTTTGGAATTAAATACCTTGGGTATTTAAATATTTTGGTCCCTTAACCCTAAAATTTTAATCAGAGAATATTTAGCTAAAATGTCAATATAGTCAGTGATTAAATTAATCCCTAAGGAGTTTTGAGCTAGGTGTAGACTTATTACACTTGTTGCTTTATATTGTGGAATTAGTAATTATTATAATGGGAAAATTTATCAGTTGAATTTAATGGTCCTTGAGACTATGGTCGTTAACACTTAAAAATAAAATTATTCCATAATTTTCTAACTAAACCTAGGTTGTTCATGGGTCTCAAGTGGGTTGTTTTAGCGGGCATCACAAATATAGATTTGTGAAAGGAGAATTTGAGGAATAAGGAAAATATAAGATGTTGCTACTATGTAAGCAGCAGCTATCCTCAAAACATTTCACAAAATGTAAATTTTCTTTGTTTGTGTCGTGGCTATGTGGCTTTTTGTCTTTTGTTGCCTACAGGATTTCTCTCTTCTATGCTTAAATGTCATATTTTGCCTTAAGGACCTTTTTGTAAAAGGATGCGGATACTTTAAAAAACCCCATATTAACTCTTATACAAAAAAATGGACATAGTTTTTGTACATTGAAATATGTTGTTATGGTATAACGTAGCAGACTCTATGATGACAATATCTTACTTTCTTTTGTTAACTCCTTTATATCGATAATATCCAATTACTATGGTGTCGCATAAGCTAGTGGGCGTTAAGATAAAAATAATATTATTTAAATTGTTAAATGTTAGAAATACATAAGATCAAAATTTTATATTTTGGAATTATTGGGTTACCTTATCGGGTGCTAAGCTCAAAACATCTTACTTCAAATTTCTCCTCAATCCACCAATCAAAGTAAAATATATATATAACTCTTCAACTTTCTAATGTTTGTAATTTATTTAAATACATTTTTAAACTAAGAAACTTATTTATATTTTTATTTATTTTCTAGTTAGTATTGATTTGAAAAATGTGAGGCCTTGTTGCAACATTTATTTATTCTGTTTAATAAAAATCATAATTCTATGAAAACAATCACAGAACTAGCACATCTCCCATCTATGAGGCATGAACTTGTTGCTCTGTCTTGTTTAATTTAAAATGTCATTAAAAAAATATTAATAACAAGGTTTATTAAATATATGTGAACATAATGATTGGCTACTTTATACATGGATTAAGGCAATCAAAAACCTTACAATAGAATGCATCTTGAGCATCACCAAGAGTGAACAAAAAAGAAACAGGAAAAAAGGGTTAAAACAACTTATCCTAAACTACATTCCAACAGATCAATACAAGGATAAATCGCAAAACATAGATGGGAAAACATACCAAATGATATAGTCCACAAATAGTCAAACAAAATCTCCAAGAACCAACGGACTAGTTAGTCTTCAAATGTTTCATATTATCATCCTGCTCACTCGTGTTAGGGATGTCATCTTTAATCTAATCTTCCTCATCAAAACTACTAAGGTGGAGATTATACATGTGAACTTTATGTCCCTACTTCATCTTGACCACACACCCTTGTAACTCCAAAATCCAACTTTTTATCTTTACCATATCGTCCATGATAGAATTTTGGGTGATGAAAAATTTCTTAGAGGCGTTGATGCAATGCATGACACTGTTTCCCATATCCTTTCCAACTTTTCCTAAGGCCTCCATATCCATTTCCACCTGACTCATCCTGAGAGAAATTTTATCAAAATCCACATTCCAACCAAGCTCCTCTCTCTCTTTCCCTTTAGATGAATCCCCTTCTGTATCAATCAGAGAACCTATAGCCCCAGTACTAAGATTCACATTCCCCTGAGGTGCCTTTCTATCCTTTCTCCTCAGTTTGTTTATATGGTCCGCAAGAGTAAAATTTTCATCTGAATCCTAGGATTTGGGATCTAATTCCTTTTCCACCACCATTTTACCATTCTTAAAAATCAAAATAATTAGTCCATGGTGTATCAGGGAATCAATATTTCCCTATTGAAAATCATGCACTGACAGAGAGAGAGACATAAACAAGAAAAAGGGAAGGCTCATAGAAATCTTATGCCTAAACATATTAAGCATAGTAAGATAATGAGGAAATATATTTCTATAATTCACATCAAGAGTAGTGTACCTCATAAGGTGGAGACAGATCGTATTCCAAATATCAGGGATGCGGAATCAAGTTATACCTTCTACCATTAGGTAAACCATTTCTTTACTGTGGAAGAAATTCTCAATTTCATGCTTGTGTCTGGTGTGATCTTTGAATATATTTAAGCCCTCCATCTCCATTCCATTCACCTACGTTATTGAATCCTCTGAAACCTTGATTTTCATGTCGTGAATCACCATGCTGCCATTATTCCATGCCCGACCAAACTCCAACGCAAGATAAGGATCAAACCCTATGGTTTTTGAGATGAAATTCCTAAACCCCCCAATTTTTATAATATGCCACAAGGAGGGGTTTTCCTTCAGGGCACCATAGCTCGTGGGCTCGGTTCTCAAATAACAACCTCCCATGGTTTTAGTCGATCGATATTGAAAATGGAAGAAATAATGGCCAAAATTAATTATAAGAGCAAAATTAATACAAATACCGCCATATATCTTACACGTAGGAAGGGTATTATTAACCATAAGTACAATGATGACATCCCAATGAGGGAAAACAGCCACCGTCACATCAATACTTAATGTTCTTAATGAGATTAATAACATTGGTGATATCATCTCCCCTCTCACACACTTTAAAATTACTACCTTTAGCCCCCAATTTGGCAAGATAATCCACACATTTATTACCCTTTCTCAGGGTGTGAATAATTAATTTCATTTATCAAGCTCTTTCAAAAAAAATTCTTTAGTATCTTTAAGGATATTGCTTATGGTCCAATTATTAATTGTATACTTTCTCACATTGTCTAGTGTTAAAATCATTTTTTTAGCAGCTAACCAGAAAAACATGTTGACATTGGTGAGTAAATCCTTAATCAAAATTTTCCTCTACAAATACTTTGCTAGACAACATATGTTTGGAAAATGAATATGGTTTGTCCAAGAACGTATGTAAGAAATGTGTTAATGTGAAAACAATTAATCTATGATGTTTAAAAGACATCAAATTATTTTAGAAACACATTTAATATTTTTCATTCAAACAACAACATATTATAAGTACAACATAAAAGGTATGTTGTAGTAAGTAACAAATATTTCAAATAAATACATTTTTTTCCTCCAATATTTACAATTCAATTCCAGTTAAGGCAGGCAGTCTTAATGTTTTTGACCTTGGGGAATAAATCCTTAGTCCAGTTTTTCCTCCATAAATCGTTTACAAGACAACATATGTTTTGACAATGAATGTGTTTGGTCCAATAACTGATATGTCACATGTTATACTTAATCATTTAAGTCATTGATCTCCATCAATGCATGTAAGTAAAGTGTTTTTGTGAAAGCAATTGATCTAGGAAGTTTAAAACACACCATACTTTTTTAGAAACATGTTCAATATTTTTTTCATTCAAACAAAAACATATTATAAGTACAACATGAAAGACACTTTTTAGTAATTAACAAATCTTTCAATCCTTTCAATAATAAGAACTTCTAACATCCATGACGTTAGTCACACTTATGTTTGAGTAGTAACAAATTTACAAAATTGGTTACAAATTTCACTTCAATCCCAAACTACTATACCTTTTTTTTGTTATATTAATTCAATTCTCCAACCAAGAGGAAGTTCATTATGATATTAACACTAGAGATAATAACGGAAACTAAACTCAATATGTCTTTCTTTAGCTTGTTAAATGATAGTGACTCTTTATCTCGAAATATTATATTCTTCAAATACATTCACCCGCCAAGCTCAAACTAGGTTGATTTAATTTTTTAAATCCTAGTGACCACTAAAATCATAATAATATCTCACTTTCTTTTGTCAAAAATATGAGACCACAAAGATCCAAATATTATGTTGTGTCATAAGCTAGTGAACGCTAAGTTCAAAATTTCATTTAGTAACTTGTTAAATGAAAGTGACCACTATGCTTGAAGTAATATAAACAACCAACTGTTGATTGTACTTGAAACAAAACAATATTGATTCAAGTTAATATATATACCCACACCAATCTAAATTCACGTAAGGGTTCAATACAAGAATAACTTTTAACATTCATGAGGCTAGTTAAAAAAATGAAAACGTATATTATTCTTGTCATGTACCTGTAATTATAGTTGTAATTGAGAATGCAATTGTACATGTAAGAGAAAAAAAAACCAATAAGGATATTATTCTTTCCACGTACATGTAATTGTATCTACATTTAATTTTAACATGATCTAAACTAAACACGCTACTCTCCATTGAAAAAATTAGATCCCAGGATGGAGAGGACTCGTGGCGATGCATTTTTCTCTCTAGCAAACACCGTCCCCATATTATTCCAGTCAAAAAGTGTTTTTTGAAATCACCTTACCAAAACTCGTAAACAAATGCCCATCACAAGTGTTGCTTGTGCTCCCTGTAACATCTTTGTGTTTACCCACTTCATTTCCATGTGTAGAATGAACAACCTTGGATAACCTAAATGTAACAAATAGAATTGTCAATAAAGAAATTCTAATAAGATATTGCTTTATGATTTTTTGTCTGATAATCTATATAGTATGAAATCATTTCTAGCAATGTTAGTTATCTCATCTTGCTTCATTTTGTTTACAGATTCTTCCTTTATAATATATATTAAATAAATACATATAATATTACTAATAATCAAACCTTCAACCTCCACTAAATGTAGTAATTGCAAGAATATTAACTAATTAATTTTGGGGTTGGTTAAAAATTAACTAAGATTAAACAAATTTAGGTTATGTTGAGGCAATATCTCTTTTGGTGGCGGCAAGAGGATAAGGCATTTGTGGATTTTTTAGGAATTTATAGCATTCATAGATTGCGTTTGTGTGATGGACGGGATCAATTAATGACTATTACTAATTAGGACATAATTCAATTAGAAATCTTGGAGACACAAGTTGAAGATTGGAATGAAGGTGTTCGACATCTCTATTTAAGCATCGTCTATAACAAGCCTTTGGCAATCACTTTCAAAAAATCCTTGTTCACTATGGGTAATACCAGTAAATGCATTGAGCCTTCTTCCTGTGAAGAGGTCAAGGCCAACCCAGTAGTATGGAATATTTTGCATGATGGTGGTGTTATGTCGTTTATGGAAAGATTGTTTGGTCACTCCATCAAAGTAACGTGTCATGTGATGGCAACTTGGAAGAAAGGAAGATTCAAAGTGGTAAAGACTAAATTTATTATTTCGATAGATTCCATTACTATTACGACAGGGCTCCCTCAGAGGAAGACATTTATTTTCAACACTCACTTTAGGAGGAGATGGATGATTTCCTATATCCTGATGAAATACGAACCATGTATCACTTAGGTGATGAACAGGAATCTCTTCCACAATGTTGGGATAGGGTTATTGAGCAATTGAGGAGGTACTTCACGCTTCAGCAATGCTATAAAGTGATCTATGGACCTCATATTTTTCTTCTTATGCATCTTTGACATGATCTTAAGGTAAACTTTGTGGATTTTCTATTTCAAATGCTTGAGAGGTCCCTTAAAGTGGCTATAGAAGATGATGGTCCTTTCCTAAACCAAGGCCTTTTGTATTTTCTATTTAAAATGGAAGCTTCCCAAAAATAAATCTCGTGCTTCCCCTCTAAGATAGGTGAGAAATGTCATGTCCCCATCCTCTTCTCCAACTAGCTCCCTATATATTTCACCGTTTCCACTGCCTTGGTCTCCCTTCTGACTCTGATTCGGACATCGTGATCATTAGCCCCCATTATTTTTCTCTTAGGTCTCCCTCATCTTCTCTAGTGGCTCATAACCCTCTAGATACCTCATAACACTCTCCTAAAGTCTCTGAACCATTTTTAGACCCAGCATCTACTTCCTCTCCACCTCTTACTAATGCTTATCTAGCTTTTCCTCTCATCTCCATTAACATTGTAATGGCTACAACTGTCTCAACTCACCTGATCATGGAAGCATGTGTGACTTCCCTCCCACACTTTTGCATGGAATTTAAGATGAACTTAGAAATTCTAGATGTGTTACGGGATCTTTCCTCGGTTTACCATGATTCTCCTCTATCATAGAAAATGGTCTCCCCCACTACAACTTCTAAACACAAGGAGCATTTAGAGAAGATCTCTCCTAATCTATTTGATGCCATCGAAGATTATGTTTCACTCAGTATCTATTATCAAGGAATGGAAAAGTCACATGGTTGTGACCTAGATGAAAATTAACAAAGAATTCCTGAAACACATTAAGTTAGTGGGTGTGTTGGTTCAAGGAAGGCCTACTACTAATGTTAAGGATTTAACAACTACTCTCATGAATATCCATAAAATGTAATTTACCTTTGTCCAGTTTGGGACTTTTGGGTTTTTTTATTGCATATGGGATTGTTCTCTACGTGTTTCACTATAATACCTAGACATGAGGACCTTTTTGCAAGTATGCGGGTCATTCAGGAAAACCCCCTTTTACTTTAATTCCAAATAGGTTTATGTTTTGGCATATCGTAGTCGCGACTAAGCTCCTAATATGTTAATGAGTTTACTTACATCCTTAATATCGCTACGCTCCAAATTTTATGTCCTGGTATAATATAGTGGCTTCTTAGATGAGAATATCCTACTTTATTTTGATAAAACGTATCAACCACTAAGCTCCAAAAATTTATGGTGTGGCATAATGTATCGTTGTCTAATATCAAAATATAATTTTCTTACTAGTTAGGTGGTAGTGAAAAATAAAATTGGAATATTATATTATGGGTTTAGCACAAAAAAATTTATTAATATTTGCCTCTAATTTGTTAGATGTTGTAAAATATCTTAATTATGAATTATTAAGCCCTATTGATGAAATCACCAAATAACATGTTGTGGAAAAACCTAGCGGCTGCGAAGATCAAAATAATATATTGTTTAGGTAGCTAACGGCCACTAAGCTCAAACTATGTTGATTCAAATTTACTAAATCCCAATCACCATTAAGATCCAAATATTATATTTTGGTGTAACCCACCGATAGCCAAGCTAATAATATCTTATTTCTTTTGTTTAAACCTAGTGAGCGCTAAGCACCAAATATTATGTTGTGTCATAATCTAGCATACACTAAGCTCAAAATATCATTCAATAACATGTTAAATGATAGCAACCACTATGCTCAAAATAATATATTGTGGAAGTACCTAGTCTCCGCTTAGTTCAAAATATGTTAATTTAATTTGTTTAATCTTATAAAATGTAACATCCATATATTATGTCATTGTGTAAACTAGTGTTAGCTAAGTTATAAATATCTTCCTATAATTTGTTAACTGTTGTAAAATATCGTAACTATGAATTATTGAACCCTAGCAAGTTTAATCTCCTAATAATATGTTGTGGCTAAGGATAATAGCTACTAAGCTCAAAGTATCTGAAACCCCGGTAGTATCTAATTATTATGTGGTAGCATAACCTAGTGGGTGTTAAGCTTGATAATATCTAAATTTCAAATCTTAAATGCATACAAAGAATTAAACTAATTTATACTCGTCTTAATTGCTCTAAAGATCTCCAAAGTCACTGTCTTTATTTTGTTTGTTAAATATTGTTGTTTTCTTAGCTCAAAATATTTATTTTCTTAAGTTCTTACTTTCTTTTGTTGAAACCTAGATGTTGTTAATATCCTAATTTAATTTATCTAATCCTAACCATTGATAGGCTATAAAGATTGTGGGGTGGCATAAACTTGCAAGCACTATGCTCGAAATATATTAATTTGAAAGCTTAAAGTCATATAATAAAGTCGACTAATTTATACATATTTTGATTGTTATACATTTCTCCAAAGTTAACGTGGTTGATTAACTTAGAGGTCGATAAGCCCAAAAAAACCTACTTTAATTTGTCAAAATGTAGTGACTTATAATATTTTAATAAAAATGGTTAGATTATTCTAAGGGGTAACCTTTTTTGGTGGTGACAAGATGATATGGAATCTATGACATTAATGGTCATTTATGACATCGATTAAGGGTTATAAGAATGCAACATGTAAGATGGAATTGGGCATTTAAGAGTTTCAATGGGAAGCGTGATATTTATGATAAGGATATCTAATCGATGATCTTCGGTACTGTCATACCACACTTACCCCCTTTCGTGTGTTGTACGCTGGTGGCTTTATATCTTCGGGTCAGCTAGACATTTCATTACCCCTTTCCTCTTTTTGTCTTTGGTCATTGTGTTTTCTATCTCTTTGCAATGGTGACAAGGGTGTTGGTGTTACCTTGGGTAACATGGAGTGTGGTCCTAGCAAGAAGAGGTGAATAGTTATGATAGGAAAGGATGTCAGGGAATCAGTTACTTCTTGGATGGATAGGAAAATTTGGAATTTAGCTTTGTGGAATTGGCTCGAGAATTTCTAGTCAGTCGCAGAGGGATTTGAAGAAGAAGATGGCGGTGATATTTGTGAGATGTGCAAGCTAATGCTTGATCTGAACCAGTCCAAGTGGCGGAGGAACGTTTTTGACATGGCGCAAGGGTTGAGCTCAGAAAACATATTATCCAATGCTTCAATCCATTTTAACTTGCATAAAGAGAATGAAAAGTTGGAATATCATCTAGTTAGCCTTCAGTATCATGTACATGTCTTAACACAGGGGATGCAGGAAATTGTGTGTGGTCTGGAGGTAGTTGCAAAAAATCAGGGTAGATTTCCCTTCTTTCACAAAAGTGAAAATGTTAGAATGTTGTGTCAATTCATCCTCCTCCTTTGATCAGAGTAAAGGGGATGCGGATGTTGAGATCATCGACAAGGTGGAGCTGAGAGGCCAAATGACCTAATCATTCCTAGAAGCATTTGTCTTTGGTTTTTGATTAAGGGTCAAAATGGTTGTATGTATAGCGAAGTATCAATATAGGAAGTATTTGTGGGTGAAGTGAAGTTGATTAGACCTCTTCCCCATATTTTGGCATATATTTAATAAGATAATTTTCTTGTAATCATCATGGGAGTCCACTGCAGGAAAACTTATCATGGAATGGTTCCTCATGTATTATTTTTGAAGACTTATCATCGAAATATCCTAGTTTAATATCTTAAAATCATAGAATGACTTCAACTAATTTATATATATCTTCTTTCTATATAATTTTTGTGATACATATCCTTACGAATTGAATACCCAAATACTATATTATGTGCATAACCTAGAAACCACTAAGATCTTAATACCTCAATTTAGTTTCTAAATCATAACTACTGCTAGGTTCCAATAATTATGTCATATCATAATCTAGCGGGCGCTAAGCTTGAAATATCTTAATTTAAAATAACATATCATGTTTGCAATACATAACCTAGTGAATTGAATACCTAAATAATATGTTATGGCATAACCTAGTGTCCATTAAGATCTTAATACCAGTATTCACTAAGATCATATTATTATGTTTTGGCATAACCTACTTGTTATTATGCTTATAACATCTTACTTTCTTTTACTGAAACCTAGAGATTTCTAAGATCCAAATATTATGTTATGTCATAAGCTAGTGGATTTTAAGCTCAAAATATAATTGGGTAATTGGATAGATTATAATGCCCACTAATCTTGAAATATAATTGGGTAACTGGATAGATTATAATGACCACTAAGCTCGAAATATTATAGTGTGGAAGTACCTAGTGCCCGCTTATCTCAAATATTTTAATTTAATTTGTTTAATCCAACAAACCATAAGGTCTTAATACTAAACAACGTGATATCCTCGATGAAACTTAGTGGCTGCTAAGCTATTCTTAATCATAAACAAAGTGATCACTTCACCCAAACATAAATTCTTTCCTAAAAATAACCAAGCGTATTTAACAGGAGAGAAAAAACAAAGCGATCATTTGACCCAAAAAAGTGTGTTTCCTATATCAAAATCCACCTATCCTTGAGTCCACAAAGGTAAATGAAGACTTCATCCAAATAATAATTATAGCCTAGCGGTCGCTATAGTAGCCAACATTTTTCATTTAGATCTTACTCAAAATGTAGTTTATATAAATGGTAACATCTAAATCTAGAATTTGTATAATAGTATACGTATAGACTTGGAATCGTTGTGCCCTATCGGCTTCTAAGCTATACTTAAAGGTAAATGTATCATGTTCATAATCAAGTTGTTTACATTTAGAATCATGTTTTTCATGAGTTACACAGCTATGCATCTAGAGTTTTATATTTCCTATAATATTTTGGCAGAATATTTTTACATTAAGGACAATAAAAGAAATTTGGACTAGTGACCTAGAAGTTATAATACGATTTTTTAAATACGATGTGATCTACTCGTTGCACCCTAGCAGCTGCTAAGCTATTCCTAAAGGTAAATATATCATGTTGAAAATGAAGTTGTTTTATAAATCTAAATTGTTAATCTCTGTGAATAACAGCTGACAAAGAACAAAAGTGATCGCTAGGACCAAAAAACGTTGTATTGCCTATATAATAACAACTGATCCACGAGATGTCAAGGAAAATGAATGATTTTTCCAAATTAGAATTATATCCTAGTGGACGCTAGGGTAGACAAATTTTCCTATGGTAGAGTTTATTCATAGCAAAGAAATCATATTGAAAAGATACAAACGATAACAAATAAATCCAAAATTTATATAATGGATATATAAATATAAATGTAAAATCTTGTATGTAATTTGAAATAGAATTGGGATTTTGTCAATATGTTGTCAAAACAAACAATTATATCGTGGTAGCCTCAAAGTTATGTTAATTTTTGGCATATATTAGTGGGCTCAAAATGAAGAATATATTAATTATAAAATGCATATTGATTAAATTTATATTCAGTAATATAATTCCATATATAATGTGTTTAACTTCCAATATACATACCATAAAAATGATGAAGACATTACATTTGGTTAATTCTACATGGAAACATGTATAGTTTTAAATAATTATCATAAAATTGAATTCTTAATATAGTTTTATATAGTTTTGAATTATTTTTTTAATGTCATATATTTTCCTAAAATATCTAAGTAGCAACCATGTAAAAAAATGTAATATGCATTAACTAACGAGTTTTCTGTACATCATCTTGATGAACAACATTAAACTATTTTTTATTCTCCTAACCAAAATAAAATTAAAAATAAGGTGACTGTGCCAGAAGCTATCATTATCCTAAAAAAACTCACAGGGATGACAACTAAAAAATCAAAATGAAAATAGCCAAAGAGAGACATAGAATGGCGGAAATGGGAAAGCGTTAAATAGAGATAAATACTAGAGTAGAAAAGTGATTGAAATCACTTTCATTAATGCACAAAAAAAGTGATTTTTCATGAATAACAAGGCATTTTGGCACGAAGATCAAAAGTAAAGGCATGACTGCAGAACATGATCCAATAGGAAAAAGTAGGGCTTGTGTGGATCATGATTGGACTGTCGTGCATAACACAGGGACCAATAGACTACAGAGAAACTAATAGATCCCAAAATAAAAAAAGGTACACCTTTACTATAAATACATGGTTTAGTAATATCTAGAATTATTTCATGCTTTATGTTGTCTGTGAAACCTCCATCTGCTATCTTATTCAAACAATCATCATGATCCATTTCGCAACCTCTGTTGTTATCCTCCTTCATGTGTGTCCTTTTTTTTCATCCGCTCTATGCTTATTTTGTGTGCCTTTCTTTGTGAACAAGATTATAATCGCATGAAAAAAAAACCTGGATTCAAACACTCAGCCCCGCAATCAACGGTCTGTGCATTCTTTTTATTTTGAAGACATGCTTTTCTAATTGATCGAAAAAACCAAAACCCGACTCAATATTTCTCTGAGGTATTTAATAATTTGTTTAACACATTTCACGAAAGAAAATTCAAAAAGAGAAAAAGAGTAGGATACGAAAAATTGAAATTTTGACTTTCCCCCTCTAAAAGCAAAAGGGCGGGCTATTAAAATTTCAAATATCCGAAAATGTGGGGGAGTTCATATTTCCCTATTGTTATTTTCCCATGGTTTAAAAATTAAAAATTAAAAACTAAACATTTTTCATTGTCTATAGCCTATAATAATATAAACATAATAACAAATATATTATATAACATATAAATGAACCAAACATAGCAAAAAAATATATTAAAATAAAATAAATAGAAGAAATAAATCCTAAACATAGTTTTGAAGGTTATTAGAATAATATACACACATTTACGTTCCGTTCTTTATCAAAATCAATTTCTATTTTGTTAGCTATAGTGGCAGCTAATATAAATTAATTATCCAATTAGAATGTGCCATGTGGCAAGTTCAAACAAACTATTAGGGATACATAATAACGTTAGCCATCCAAGATTGTATAGTTAGAGTTACTGTACAGATATTTTGAAAATAAGAAATGTATGAGCCTAGGGTCTGATATGTCATTTCTTTCAATAAGTAAAGGAGCATAGCGTGCGCTAAGAATTTTTTTTGTTAAGAAATGATGTGAAATATGTCTAGAAAACCATGTATCTTATGGAAACTACATATTAAGCCTAACGATGCACAACTTTACAGATAGTGTTTAAAATGAGAAAAGGTAAAGGTAGGAGACTAGCGACTGCTGAAGCTAAAATGTGATTTATTATTTTATGTCTACTTTCAAAATAAGAAAATTTTGAGACTAGGTTCTGATATGTCATTTCTATCAATAAGTAAAGGATCTTAGCAGTCGCCAAGCATTTTTTATCGTAAATGAGATAAATTATGAGTTGAAAACTATGTATCTTATGGGAACTACATATTAAAGATAGTGATCCAAAACTGTAAAGATAGTGTTTATATTGATATGAGGTAAAGGCAGAAGCCTAGAAACCACTAAGCTATACCATTCAATTCAATAGGTTATGGTGTTCTACTCAATACGTATAAAATATTAGCGGTCGCTAAGCATTTTCTCTGGTAATAACAGATGTGAATTATATGATACAAAAAATAAGTCTTGTGAGTATTACATAATAGATGAAAACACAGTAGCGACCAAAAGCTATATACGTATGGTATTTATAATGACTGGTAGTAATGGTGGAAGCCTAGTGACTGCTAAACTAGAGCATGATCTTTTATGTTATCGCTGCTTTCAAATTAATAAATTGTTGAACCTATCGTCCACTATGCACTTACTTTCGATAAGGAAAAATTCTTAGTGTTCGCTAAGCATTTTCTCCCACAAGATCCGATGTGAATTATGTGTTTCTAACAATATACCTTAAAGATAGTGTTTATATTTATTAGAGGTAAAGGCGGGAGCCTAGTGACCACTAAGCTATACCAATCAATTCATTAGATTATGGCATTCCACTCAATACGTAAAAAAAATTAGTGGTCGCTAAGAATTTTCTCTCGTAAAAACATATGTGAATTATATGTTACAAACAATAAGTCTAGTGATTACTACATAATAGATGAAAACACAATAGCGACCCAAAGCTATATACGTATGGTATTTATAATGACTAGTAGTAATGGTGGGATCCTAGCGACTTCTAAACTAGAGCATGATCTTTTATTTTATCGTTGTCTTCAAATTATTAAAGTGTTGAACCTAGCATCCACTATGCCCTTACTTTCGATAAGGAAAAAATTCTTAGTGTTCACTAATCATTTTCTCCCATAAGATCCGATGTGAATTATGTGTTTCAAACAATATACCTTATGGGAACTATGTAAGGTTTGATCCCTCATGTACCTTAATCACTCTACGAGATAACAACATAGGAAAAAAATAGGAAAAAAAACATTACATACCATTAATATTGTACCTTAATCACTCTAAGAAATATCAACATATATTATTTTTAAAAAAGAGAGAGAACAACCCTAAGTCAAGTATAGATAGATATGTAGGGTTTTTCTTAGTCTTTTGTTTTAGTAAGAGGTCGCGGAGTTGTAGAGGATTTGTGGAAGAGGCATGGTTCAAAAGGTTGAGGAAAAGTGTCGCCAAGATTGGACCCATATCAGGTTGTGGAGCTGTTCATCCATGTGATAGGATAAAAATTTGGAGTGACCTCTTCATTGGCCCCTAAAATTGGTCCTTTGGGTCTTTCACTGAAAAAATTGGAGAAGACTTTGCAAAGGAGACTGCAAGAGATTGGAAGGGTTTGAGGGTTACAATGAAGCTCACTGTATAAAATCATTAGGCCAAAGTTACAATTGTTCCCAGCGCAGCTACCTTGGTGATTAAAGCCCTGAAAGAACCTGAACGTGACAGGAAAAAGATGAAAAACATTAAACATACCGGGAACATCTTGTATAACTATGTTATTCAAATTACGAAGATCATGAAGCCCCAATCCAGGGAAAAAAATCTTGTAGGAACTGTGAAGGAGATTTTGGGTATGTGTGTTTTTGTTGGGTGCACTATTGATGGCAAGGATACCACAGATTTATAATCAGAGATCGATGAAGTAGAGGTGGAGATTCCAAAGGATTGATTGGCAGGAAGAAATTTTGTTTTGGGTATGTTTTATTGAGTTTTAATGTATTGGGTATTTGTTTGTTTTTAAGGTTTGATCGGGGAACAATGGCTTGAGGATTTATGGGTCTTTCATTGAATAAAAATGAGCACGCCAAAGTTTGTTATAGTGGGTTTCATTTCTTATTTCTGAGTGTGTGTATGAATGGGAGGATTTCTTGGGAAGGGAGCCCCAAGGCTCTTTAATTTAAGGTGGTGTAGGTTGTTTCCATTTCATCTCTACTTAGTGGCCCATGACGGTGGAGGTTTCATTCCAGTTTTCCATGGGAGTTCAAGCACCGATATTTTTCTTAGATGGAGAGAAGAGGGAGATGGCATTTCATGAGGAGGATTCGTAGGCTCATCTGCGCATTATTTTTTGGGCCTAGTCTAATTTTTTTAGGGAAGCCATTACTCACATTCTAGGGGAAAAATATGTAGCAGAGCCGCCTCAATCTCGTGTTAACTCTGAGGTGGCTTCCTGGTTTGTGTCACGGTTGTTGTTAGTGAGGTATAATTTTGAGGAGGTCAGGATGATAGTGATGAATTTCATCAAACCCATGCACCGATCTAACTTGGTGGAAGCGCTAGAGTAATTTAGTAGAGCTCAGCCTTTTCCTGACTCGATTCAAGACAGACAAAGCTTTGGAGGAGGTGTGGCAAGTAATAGCGGAGCTCTCAGCTAGGATTTTGGTCTTGATGAAATTCACTAAAGAGGTGCATGTTATCTATGTGGAAGGGCTCTCTAAAGGGAAACATCTTGAGAAATCAGATCTCCCAGGTCTCTCAGCGTCATTCTTCATAGATTTTACAGGCATTATGGGGCTTCGTCGCAAGCTCAATTTTACCTACAACTTCCTACTTCAGGAAACTTGTGAATGGGGACTTTAGGAGGTAGAAATGTGGTTGGTCCTTACCTACCTTCTTCTCTGGTTTAATTTTTCTGCTATGTCTGGTTTTGGTCTTAGGTTTTTTTTCTAGTGGTCATTGGTGTGGCATTTGGGTTTTTAGCCTCCCTACATGCTTGCAGGTGTTTTTTTATTTCGGTTTAGGTTGGGTGGTTTATGGTATGGTCTATGTTGTACTTGGGTGGGATCCCTCTAATCCCCTGGTTCTGAGCTCTTATAAAAATCATTTAAATATTTAATAAAAAATAGATGAAAAAACATTAGCTACCAAAATCTATATACATATGGTATTTATAATGATTGGTAGTAATGGTGGGAGCTTAGCAAACGCTAAACTAGAGCATGATCTTTTATTTTATCATTGTTTTCAAATTATTAAACTGTTGAACCTAGCATCCACTATGCCCTTACTTTCAATAAGGAAAAAATGCGTAGCATTCACTAAGCATTTTCTCCAACAAGATCCGATGTGAATTATGTGTTTCAAATAATATACCTAATGGGAACTACGTAATGCTTGATCCCTCTATATGGTATGCAGTGCAGCTATTGTCTCCCCCGGGTACCTTCCAACCAACATGATATAATTATAATCAATGAAAAACACTATCGATTCAAATTTGTACATATAGTGTTTGTAATGACCAGAATGGTATAAGCCTCGTAGTCACTCAATTACGTCATGATTTTTTTTTACCACAATTTTTGATAAAAAACTGTTGAAACTACCATCCGTTGTGTCGTTACTTTCGATAATGAATGAAACTAAGTGTTAGGTAAACAATTTTTCTGATACTAAAGGTTGTGAATTATATGTTAAAAATAATATATTTTATGGACAATACATATGGCTTGATCCCTGTTCGAGGATTTATAGTGTAGCACTTGTTTCTGTCATGGATACAAGCCAAAAGTGTACAGATAGTAAATTTTTGTAGCCTAAGAAGACTGACACTATAAATAAGTTAACATAAGTTTGAAAATTTTGGAATAAATTTCTTCAATTAGTATTTTAAATCTAACTTATAGTCAGAGTAAGAGAGAATAGACCCTTGTTGTAGTGGTACTCAAAAAACATTGTTAATAATCAAATCTTTTCACAAATAGGTTTAACCGAACGTGACCTTATAGAGAGAATTGTTTCCAAAAAAAAGCTACTGTGAAGAGGGCCATACTTACGTTTAGGAAAATTGTAATCCTTCCTGTTTATTTTTTATAGCTTGTTGTGGAATTTCCCACCAAGCGTTGTGCTTAAAATAACATACTTAGAGTAGTTATAAACATTTAGACATAATGAATAAAGTATGTTCGATAAACATATATTTCACATTGTCTTATATAACGAAAAATGATGAGATATCACTAACTCCGTTAATGTGGTTTGTTGCTCAAATACTCTCCCCAAAATACCAAACATTAGATCTTCCAACCGCTAGCCTTTAAACATATTCATCAGTCTTGTTACAGGCATCTAATCCTCACTACTACAGTATGACCGATGTACACATAAATCGCAGTCTTATAAAAAAAATCCCAAACTATCATAACCTCTCTTCGAAATACCAAATATTACATCTTAATGTCCCCTACAGTTTATCATTAAAAAGGTGCAAATGGCTTTAAAATTGTTTTAGGTTTTTCTTTTATATGTTGACTAGAAGTCTATCTACCACTAAAGTGTGTATTTTTTAACGTTCCTATCATGACATCTATATAATGTTATGGATTTTTTGGCTCATATGTAATACTTTCAAAAGGTATAAATGGCTTCGTATCTTTTAATGCATCATAGTTAGATTTTAGACTTTTAGAATAATTTTGTTATTATTGATTTGATCCACAAAATATGAATTACTGTAACCATTTGAATGATACGTAATATGTCCTATTGAAGCCTAGTGGTCACTAACCATTAAGTTCATTACTTCATTATGATAGATAGTAAAGAACTCTAGAAGTTGGTGTCCACTAGGGTACTATTTAAATTCCTTAACAAATAATGCGAGAAAAAAATTTCAAGTTCGGAAATGACCTAATTATTGATGTATTTTACTCTACATATAGGTAAAATGTATTCCATTATTTGTGCTCCATTCTAGAAAAATTCCATTCATTGTAGGTGGTATTTTTTGGAATAAAAGAGATGACGAATGGTTTGTGGAACTTAATTCACCTGAAAACTACCACGTCAACCTGTGGTTGTTTTTTGTTATAGATTACAATCACTAGGAAGTTGGTATTGTTCTATCATCAGAAGTTATTGATTTGGGGACACTACGTGTCCAACTAGAACGCTTCCACTTTGAAAACAATAAGTGTCTTATTCTGGATATGGAGTTGGATGTATCTTTTTTCAAGAAACGGGAAATGCATGCCTCCATAAATAGCGGACCATATTCCTATTCAAAATATGGCTGGAATTTGGGGATTCTAACAAAACTGGATGTTCAAATGTAGAAGACATTCAAAATGGTATATTTACAGTATTCAGAAAATTGTATAGAAACAAGAAAACATCTTTTGTTTGTCATTTCTTACATAGAAAAGGTTTTCTTTCACCTCCAAAATATTCCAAGTTGTTTACTATGTTGAGGAAAACATATTTGACTAAATTGGAGATAGACCCATCTAAATCAAAATTGTATTGGTTGAAAAGGAATTCTAAATCAACTGGGTCTTTTGAGGCTAGTGTAATACCAGAGACATTGTTAATAATCAAATATTTTCTCAAATAGGTTTAACCCACCATGACCTTATAGAGAGAATTGTTTCCACGAAAACAAATATTGTGAAGAGGGCCATACTTACGTCTAGGAAAAGTGTAATCCTTCCCGTTTTTTTTTTATATCTTGTCGTGGAATTGCGCATAAAATGCTAGGCTTAAAATATCGCACTTAGAGTAGTTATAGACATTTAGACATAATGAATAAAGTATGTCTGATATACATATATTTAACATTGTCTTATATAACAAAAAATGATGAGCTATCACTAACTCTATTAATGTAATTTGTTTCTCTAATACTCTCCTCAAAATACCAACCATTAGATCTTTCAGCTGTTATCCTGTAAACATGTTCATTAGTCTTGTTACATGCATCTAATCCTCACTACTACAATATGACCGATATACACATAAATCACATCGTCTTGCAAAATAAAAAATCCCAAGCTACCGCAAACTCTCTTTGAAATACCACCAAATATTATATCTTAATGTCATCTATGGTTTATTATTAAAAAGGTGTAAATGAATTAAGAATTGTTTTAGGTTGTTCTTTTGTATGTTGACTAGAAGTCTATCTGCCACTAAATTGTGTAGTTTTTAAAGTTACTATAATGCCATCTATATAATGTTATAGCTTGTCTGGATCATATGTAAAACTTTCAAAAGGTGAAAATGGTTTCGTATCTTTCAATGCATCATAATTAGATTTCAAAATTTTAGAAATTTTTTGTTATTATTGATTTGATCCACAAAATATGAATTACTGTAACCAATTGAATGATACATAAGATGTCCTATCAAAGCCTAGCAGTTGCTAACCATTACGTTAATTACTTTTTATGATACATAGTAAAGAACTCTGGAGGTTGGTGTCCGCTAGGGTAGTATTTAAATTCCTTAACAGACAATGCGAGAAAAACACTTTAAAGTTCATAAATGACCTAATTATTAATATATTTTACTCTAATATAGGTAAAATGTCTTCCATTGTCCGCGCTCCATTCAAAACAATTCCATTCATTGCAGGAAGTATTTTTTAGAAGAAAAGAGATGAGGAGTGGTTTATGGAACTTAATTCCCCAGAAAACTACCACGTCAACCTGTGGTTGTTTTTTGTTGTAGATGAAAATCACGAGGAATTTGGTATTGTTCCATCATCAGAAGTTATTGATTTGGGGACACTGCGTGTCTAGGTGGAACGCTTTGACTTTGAATAAAGTAAGTGTATTATTTTGGATATGGAGTTGGGTGTTTCTTTGTTCAGGAAATAGGAAATGCATGCCCTCATAAATATCAGACCATATTCATGTTCAAAATATGGTTGGAATTTGGAGATTCTAACAAATTCTGACATAACGGGTTGTTCAAATGCAAAAGACATTCAAAATGGTATATTTATAGTATTCATAAAATTGTATAGAAACCAAAAAACATCTTACGTTTGTCATTTCTTGCATAGAAAAGGTTTTCTTTCACCTCCAAAACATGCCAAGTTGTTTACTATGCTGAGGCGAACATATTTGACTAAATTGGAGATAGACCCATCTAAATCAAAATTACATGGGTTAAAAAGGAATGCTAAACCAACTGGGTCTTTTGAGGCTAGCATAATAGCAGAGACATTTGATTCTTACTGCTGGAGAATAAAAGGAGACAAAAAAATGAGAGAAAAATTTCAACATTATTTGAGAAATAAGCATCTCGATAATATTGTATTGACATCCTATAGTGAATCCAATGTAATCAAAATATTTAAATTGCATGAATCACACTACTCCCAGTTGTCTATACTGTTGGGTGAAGAGAGAAATGAAAAAAGAAAATACGATTCTCGTATGTGGAAAAAAATGGAAAAATGGAAAAAATATCATGAGGTGGAAGAATTTCTTCCCGTTGTGGCTTAGACAATATTAGATAACTATGTGATGTCACTGGAAGGAAATATACCAACAAGGGTGAAAGTATCAGATAATTTTTCTTGTAAATGTACATATCCAGTCCAGCTTCCATCAACTTTATCAATTATTCCTTCGACTAATCCTTTCAATGTTGAATGTTTGATCACTTATTTTTGTAATTTGGCCAATAATATTTCTTCTAATGTCATAATGGAGCTTTTAACAATTATCAGAACCAGTGTGTTGGATTGTATTATTATTGTTCTAATACCAACTAGCTATTTAAAAATATTAAGCGACACCGTACAAAGATACATGGAAAATGTTAAAGACGTTAGAGTATCAATTCATGATGGATGTTATAGAATCTAGGATAGCAATGGTATATTTAACATTTTGTGTCTTCTATACACAATATCTTGTGTGCAAAAATGTGACAATAACGATGATTATATAGAAGAGGTCACTATGGACTGGATGGAGAAACTACTAAAAAAATTGGTAATTGCAAGCAAAATTTTCCTAGAAGGAAACATTCATCCTTTTCTTTGTGAAATATTGTATGGTTCTGGGTTGAGATGTTTGCTCAATGTTGTTCCGTAAATTCTCTAGTACTAGTGCTTTACGATGGTAGTTTCGTTCTCCGTGCATTGGTGGATTCCAAAATATCTGTCATTTTTATTGTTAAGACACATAGTCAAGCGATGTTTCTTAAACATTACTATTCTCATATGAAGAAAGGTTCGTCTCCATAAAAAACTTCAACAAGTGATTTTGTTTAATGTATTTTAACCTAAATATGCTACTTATACAATTATTGTTTATGCAGACAACCACAAAGCTATAAAAGTTGATGTACAGCCATTTCACCGTGACACTACACAACCAATTCAAAATGGTGATTTACTTTCAATCAATTTCTAAATAATTTTTATGAGCTCTATCTTCAATTTCCATGGTTTTCAATTATTTTAACAAAGTTATGTTTTTTACAGTTCAGATGACAGATGTGGAGGACACGGGTACAACGCCCACAAAAATTCCATCAAATCCAGGTATGTTAATCGTGTGAATTTACAAATAAAACCACTAATAAGACCCAAAAATTTATAAGAAAATAAATGATTATGCAGACAACCAATAAGGCCCAAAAATTTATAGGAAACGTTAACTAACAAACACTAGTTTATATGTTTGGCTTAGGGTCAAAGAAAAAGTTTAAGGAAATCCATTTGTAAGCTATGATAACAATTTAAAATGAACTATATAGAGCTTAGCAAACTCTAAGCATCCATGTTCAATACATAAATGGTTTGATTAAAAAACCTTACATTCATCAATATCTCACTGATTTACAACCGCATACTCTCTACAATGTTTAACCAATTTACTACTGCATATGCACTACTTACATTGAATTAACATTATTTTGGCTTTAACATCATCAAAAACAGAACTACATAGGACTTGATCCGGTTTGTACGTATGTAAAACAACACTTGGCTAGCCTCATTAAAGGTTTTCTAAGTAAGTGTAGTTTGGCCAATGATGGCATAGCCTAGTGGTCGCAAATCCTCAACAATAGCTGATGGTTGTTCTCTGCCAAAGGGTGTTTCGACGAATATAAGAGTATCTTAACAGCCACTAAATTTGAATTATAAGACAGAATAATTGATATTGTACTTACCATATCACCATAGAAATCACTATGTTTATCTACTTAAGTTTTCCACAGCATGAAATCGATTATGAATTGATTAATGTTTATTTCAAATACATTATGCTTGCATTTCAATAGGAAGAAATAGATTATGAATTGATGATTGTTTATTTTAAATAAATCTTGCATCAATGGATCTAGCAACGTGTAAAGGCGGTGTAATCCAAGCCACAATCTCAATCGGTAATTGTTAGTCGTAGGCTAAAATGTTGTTTATTTCAATTGGTTGTAATTGATATGCGACTAACGAAAATACAATTTGTTTACTTCCCTGCAGGTAGCGATAAGAGTTATTTACTTATTTTGTATATGGAGGACCTGCTATATGGGATAAAAAAAACATACAATAGGAAGATGTCATTCAGGTTCGGTATGAAAGGTGTCAACCTGTGAGGTGGCCTGTCAAAATTTATAAAATTGTTATCACCATACTATGAACTGGGTTTTTGGTCCAACACTCTCATTTCTACTGCTATTAAAAAGATATCAACGGGCTTCAATTAAAAAATATCGACCGTATTGAATCCAAGACTCACTTGGGGAAAGTAACATTGCAATATAGTCGAGGGATTAACAATAAGAGACCTAGAAAAGGTTTGGAGTAGAAATGATTTTTCATACAGTTCGAAAAATACTTTGTGTATTACATTAGGTGCAAAGGGAAACACTCCTAAAAATTTTATGGTGGGTATGAAAAGCAGACACAAAGATTGTACAACAAATAAATTGTTGATGGCCAATTTGTACAAAAAATATCACAAATAGTGTCTCAAGAATTGAATGTGGTAGAGGGCATCAAATACTTGGAGAAAGAAAATGCTAAATAACTATTTATCTTTTCATAATCTTGTTATGATTGTAATGCTTAACATTACAAATAATATATGCATTCATATGTTATTATGAATGTACTATGTAAATATATTCTATAATGTTGAGATTGTCGAAATATAAGTTGGGAGGATGTATATTTTCACTAATTATAAGATGACAATATGATTGAATAACTTCTTTTGTGGTGAATTATCAGAAAAACTTGCCCTTGAACATTTGTAAAATAGTACATTTTTACAGTGCTCATAAAATAAATATTAAATTATACTATATATACTTAATTGTTTTTTAATATAATTAATAAATAAATAATCTATAAAAATTGGCATTCATATCTAAACTATGCAAGTCATGGGTGATGGTTATTTCAATTATTTGAAACTATTTTACAGATAAAAATGATAAAAAAAAAAAAAAAAAAGTCTAAATGGGCATCAAATTTAACACCACGTTGTGGCCTTTGTTGCAACCATTAAAGGACAAGAGAAGATGTTCAGGATGATATTTGATCAAAAACCAAATTTAAGGGAACTTATTTTTTGGAGCTTCATTAAGAAAAACCATAAATAATGCTTAGCGGCCACTAGCCCTTATAAAACAAAAACATGTTATGTACATAACATAGCATAAATAATGGTCAGGAACTGCTAGCACTTATAAAACATAAACATGTTTTGTACATAATAATCATAAATAATGGCTAGTGGAGCCAGCTCATATAATGGATTCCAATATTTGATTTTCTGGATTCCGATATATGGGGCTTTGGAGTACATATAATTCTAATATATGTGATTTTGGATTCCAATATATGCAATATTAGAATCTGATATGTGTGATTTTGGAATTCGATGTGTGATTTGGAGTGCAGATAATTCCAATATTTGACATTTTGGAATCCGAAATTTTTTATTTTTGGTTCAGATTCAAATGTAGAAACAATAAAATATAACAAAAGAAAAAAATTAATTTTTATTCATACAAGATGATTTTCATTATGAAGAGATTACATATAAATAGGTAAATGACATTATTAGAATGATTCAAACCATATCAATTACCCAATCCCCACTTATCTCACCAACATGATTCTCTTCACCTTTATTTTCTCATAGCTATCTAATAGTGAGTTGTTCTCACAACTCACGTACACAAAATATAATAATATCTCACTCACTTAACTATTACAATATTATATTATCATCTGGATAATATAATTCCACAAAAATTATTAATGTTCACACTAACACATTAATTTCCTAACATTCACCCCCTTAGTGTGAACATGGGTGAGTTTTGTCTAGTACCTGCTCATGTTCTACAATCAGATGGTTTTCAAAGAGTACCATCAACTCCAACATGTTTTCTAGTGGAACCATTAACCACTCTATATGTGATTTTCTAAGAGATTCACAAACTCTCAAATTGGTTTTCTAGCGGACCACCAACCACTCCATAGCAACGTACATGTTTCTCCACTCCCATCTTTACATTCAAGGTAAAATATAAGAAATATTGCTCAAACAGGAGCTCACTTATTACAAGAGCAAACATGAATAAATCATCTGTTCTTATTACATCACACAATGAAAATTAAACACACAACAAAAATAAATGCCACAAATTCATTGTGTGGCCCCTTCACTTGCGGCTGGCGAGAGGTCACTAATTAACCTCCTTCATCCGTTTCCTCCTTCCTCCATCTCAAACTGCTTAGTTACTCAAAAAAAATTGAAAATGAAGCTCAATATGAAATTTTGACTCGACTTTATGATGTTTGTAATAATACAAATAAAATTAACAAATAAACATAATCTAAAAATGAAATAAACAAAACAATTAAAATAAAATTAACAACTTTTAAAAAATAAATTACAACTTAGATTTACATAACTAAACAATAAATAAGACTCGTTCCCTAATGAATTAACCGAGAGAGAAGAAATACCATGTTTATTTTTCTTCTTAAAAACAAACAAAAACCAAAACAACATGTGGACGGTAAAATAAATCAAAGACTAAAAAATAATGACCACGAACTACATACCGTGTGGCAAAAGACACATTTACAGAAACCCCAAACTTGTATAATGCATGCTCGGTGAAATATATTTTTCTCCAAAAATATTATCTTGGTTCAGTTGAAATTTCGTTTTTAGTTGTATTACCCATATTTCGTGAAACCCAATAAGTTTCAGAGAAACCCAGATCCTAGAACGAAAAATGAAAATCTATTCTTCAGAAAAAATTTCTTAAAAAATGCTCTTGCTCAATCATAGAAAATCCATTGTAAGGTTTGCATACTTGCTTTGATACCAAATATTAATTTTGGGTCGGATTCAAATGTAGAAACAATAAAATATAACACAAGAAAAAATTTGATATTTATTCATACGGGATGATTTTTATTATGAAGAGATTACATATAAATAGGTAAATGACATCCTTAGAATAAGGAGTCAAACCATATCAATTACCCAATCCTCACTTATCTCTCCAACTTTATTTTCTCATAGTTATCTAATAGTGAGTTTTTCTCATAACTCACGTACACAAAAAATATAATAATATCTCACACTCACTTAAATATTACAATATTATATTATCATCTGGATAAAATAATTCCACAAACATTATTAATGTTCACACTAACACATTAATTTATTAACAAAAATAGCAATATCAGATTTTGATATTGAGTATATGTTTTAACTGTTGGGACTGGAATAAGTCCCAATTTAGAGAAATAAGCATTTTGGGTAGTTTTTACTATTTTTTCTTCTGGAGGGAGTTTGTGGTTTTTTGGAAAGTTACTAAAGATGAAAAGTGTGAACCATCGGCACTTGCTATTTTTAGACTCTAAACTTAGGAGTGTTGGATTGATGAAAAAAATTCAGATTCCTTCTAGGTTTTTCTCTTTAGTCTCTATTCAGATTTTCAAGTCAACCGCTTCCCAGATTGACGACAAATGGAGAAGAATCAACTTAGGGCCAAATAATTTCAGATGGATGCCATTAAAAATCAAGGCTTCTTTTCTATTTTTAGTTTTTCAAAGCTTCAATTCATTTGGATGAGGAAAATTTTCTCAAAATTGCATGGATATTTGATGCATGGTTTGGCAGATATGAGCAATTTCTCGTTTTTGTGCCCTAGGTTTTCCAACATCTCTTGATCATGGATTTTTCTCAAAAGGGTTTATTTATTTCATTTTAGTAGCATGGAATTATGGAGAGGATTATATGGAAGGTCTGGATGTAGCAGAAATGGAGTAAGGAAGAAGAATCCGGCAATTGGAGAAAACATGTGCGTGCGTGTAGGAAAAATAGAAGCAACACAAAACAACACAACAGTTAGAAAATTTGCATAATTTTAATGTTTTGGGGAGAATCACACTTTTGTGCACCACTTGTACCAAAGGCTTGGTGCACTTGGTGAAAAAAAGTGTGCCCCATCCCCATTGGGCCACTTGTCACAACTTGGTTGGATGAAGCAGGGGTTGGGAAATGGAGCCTGGGGAGCTAAACTTGGCAAAAGGTGTTGAGTCAAGGTCATGTCGGGGTCCAGAGGCATGAATGAGAGTGGGTAACATATTATTTCACCATATTAACCAAGGAATTGGGATTTTTTGTGCAAAAAAGTGTGCCACTCTCCCATTGGTTGGATTTTCAACTCAAAATTTGATTAATTGTTGAAGCCTTTACCTTAGGGAGCCACCTATCAAGACCATATCTTGAGCTTCTGAAAGAGTTTATTGATGAAATTTTATATGATTGTGTATTTAAATTTCCTTCTTAATCCAATTGTGGGGATATAAGCTTGTGATTCAACCATTTGGATCCTAAAAACTAGGAATTTTGTTCTGGCTCTACGGCTATGCATGAGAAAAGCTAAACATGGACATAGTGCGCCTAGGTGTTGTGAAGAATATGATTTTACCATCCTATAGGTATCTGAAATATATTTCTATTGATATTTTGTTTAACTTATAACTCTTTTTGAAGCTCTCGGAATCACTTCTTGAAGCTTAAGGACTATTTTCGCAATGTGCACTGCTCAGGCCTCCAAGACACACTTTTGTCGAAACTTCTCCAAAAATTCCAGAACCTCCCAAAATATTCCAAAACTAGTTGAAAATTTTCCTTAGCTCTCTGATACACCTCCCTAATGATTTTAGGCCTTTATCTCTACTCCGGGGGTGTGCACCAACTTTGAGAAGATCTAAAAATGGCCTTTCCCAAGCTTGCTAAAATGCATGTCTTGATGGATCTTATCTTGAAAGAATTTGAAATGACTAGGTACCCCTAAATCACCTATGGAAATACTAACACAACACATTGGATTGATCAGAGAGAGGGGATAGGACTGACTCGGGGATTAGGGTGATGTGAAGGAGGGCTCAAAATGACATTTGGACTAAAAACTTTCGGGTAGGGTATGGTTGTCATGCTTGAAAATTGGGAATTTTCTTGTTGCACATTTGCATGACAACATGACACAAAGATGATCAAAGGATAACAAGAGTTAAACCCTCGTAATAGTTTCAAAACTAGATTCTAACCTTTTTGGCAGACTACGACATCCAACAAAGGTCTAGGGTGCCCCTACTCCTACCTAGGTGCCTGTGTCCAGGCATTTCCAGCACTTCTACATTTTTCTAAGTGGGATCACAGAAATCTAAGTTTCTGTTTCACTAGTTCGTCCAGTCTAGACACATTTCGGGATAAGCGAAATCAAGGTAAGTGTCTTATCTATCTCATTTACTTTCATAATTAGATCAAATAAATTGCCTAGATTTTGTATTTCATTAGACATCATTATAACAATCACTACTTTCAGATTTTAATAAAATAACTAGATTTATTGAATCGTTTTGGTGAACCCGTAGCTTAGAACTCCTTTCCCTAGGATCCACTAAAACCCTAATGGCTAATCATATATCTTCTTCTCTTATGCAATATATGCCTCATGTGAGTGTTAACTCTATTAATGATTAAACAACTATAGCTGAACTTAACACTCTCTATCACAATACTACTCTTTTAAATGATACTCAAATACAATTCTTGGCTCATGAATGCAATGTTCCTACTAGCTTTGATCATTCTAACATTAGCATTGTTTCTGATCCAATAAGTTTTTATGGTTGTACTCCTTGTTATTCTATAAGCAATAGGCCTCCTCTACCTTCTTCTATTTCTATTGGAACTCTAGATGAGGTTATTATTGATTATCTACTTGGTCTTAATTGTGATAATACAGATAAAACACATGATGAAAATGTAATTGTGCGTGATATTAGTCATGATTATTGTATAGCTACATCTCATACTCCTTGCATTTCTGAAAATGTTTCTAGTGATTCTAAAGATACATCTCATACTAGTGTTTCTCCCACTTAGAGACTGTACTTTTCATCATACCTTCATGAGGAACATGCTTCACATCTTAGTCTTTGTCTGATATTGTCTTCAAATTCATACTCTTTTTCACTCTATTTCTAATTAACCTTCACACTATTGAATGTGAATTATCTACTCTACTTTCATCTTCTTATGAGGTTTCGTCAACAAGGACACTCATGCAACTTGACATCAATACATTCGTCAATCAGCCTTCACAAGTCTAACGACTATTTCGAAATCGATTATTCCATTATGCTTCTTTACATGATGCACATATTCTTGACACACAAGTGACTTCTTCAGATATGCCTACACCTATGTGTTTCCTTTGCGCATAGTATTCAACCTCCACTTGGTTCTTTTGACATTCCTATGATCCAACTCTTAATGGCAAGGTATTAACCACTAAATACACCATTAAGCATATTCTACCATTCCTTGGACATGATGTCCTAAATTTACTCATTGCATAGTTACAGGATCAACTTACATACTTCTCGGGTAGGAATCTCTCACTCTGGAGTGGATTATCAAGGCCCACTATGCTTCTATTGATACCAAGTTGTGTACATGGGACTCCTAATCCTTACATGATTTGCAATTCAGCATTCCCTGCAGGATTTCCTTAAGGAGATATTTATCAAGAGTCCCTTAGATGGCACTAGGGATCCATATTTGCATCTCACTCATTATCATCTAGAAACTCATGGGTCTCCCTATGTTACTAATGATATAGAGGTTACTTCATAGACTTACAAAGATGAAGACTAGCCACTTTGTATATGCATGATACTATTGATCATATTATGGACACTATTATGTTTTGTTTTAGTATGATGGTTAGATGTTAGATCATGGATTAGTATTGATCTGGATTCAGTTATTATGCTTGATGATTACTAGAGACATTTTCTATATGTGGTTGATGATATACTGTTGTGACATGGACATATTATAGATGTTGATTTGGACTTATGATATTGGATATTTTGAGTAGACCTAGTATGGTAGATTTTGATGATGATATAGTTTATTTATTTAATTAAAAATGATAATGTTGAATTATTGATATTGTTGTGATTTGTGTGTTTAGATGATTTTGAGATATTGTTTATATCATTTTGGATGTTCTGATATGGCCACGAGGCCGAAGGAGGTATTTGCATTTTGCAGGTTAAAAATCACAACAATGTCGGGGGACTGGAGACTAACCATATTAAAATTTCGAGCGAAATCAACAAGGTCACCATGGCAACTATTTTTTGTGTTTGTGTGTTGTGTTATGTTAGGAATTCCCATGGGGGGATTTCCATTATATGTGACCATGGGATATGTGTTTTATTTATGTGTTCCTTTTTATTATTGTTGTATGTATTTTTATTTGTAATGTGTTCCTTTTTTTTAATTAATTTAAATGTGATAGTTTTAATGTGAGAGTCATATAGTTAAACTTTATTTAAATTTAATTGGGACATGGAATGTAATTAATAAAGTTGTTGAGTTTAAATAATAATGTTGGAAGAGTGTGTAAGTTAATATGTAAGAATGTGTAAGAAAGATGTAAGAGTCTTGTAAGGCAGATTTTGGAATGTCAAACACTCCATCTTTTATGAAATTCGAATTTGACCTTGGAGGCCAAATTTGGAGGCTTGTGGGACAAGTTAAACTTGTCCCACACCTCTTAAAATGATCCACCAACCATGCCTATGGTTTGGAGGTTAAATTTAGGCATTTTTAATGCTTTTTGAAATGACATTTGTAAGTCTTAATTGCACTTCCCTTACATAATTTTAATGCAGTCCTTTTTGGAGTATGGGTCATTTTGGAGTGTGTAAGTCATTTTGTCATTTTTATTTATTGTGATTTGTTTGTTGATGTTGATTTCCTCTTGGGGATGAGGAAAAATGATGTGGCATCCCACTTGGATCCACATCATCCTCTCTCTTTCCTTTCCTATAAAAGTGAAGCTTCTTGCTCATTTGGAGGTTGTTGAAACTTTGTTATTTCCTCTTGGGGGTGCATTTTTTTGTTGCTGTTTTGGAGCTTGTTGTGGAGGAAGCTTGGAGTCTTTTTGCATGCTTATACTTTTCTGGGTTTGGACTACACTTTGACATTGTGGAAAGCTTGTGAGCTTGGAACAAACTCCAGTATGGAGAGGTAGGATCTTGAGCTGTGTTTTAATTGTTTTCCCTTCTCTTGCATGCATGTTTAAATGGTGTTTGTGTTTGCATTCTTGGCTGGTTGGGTAGAATGCTTAGGGCATGGTGTAGGAGAAGGCTATGGGGATTTCATATGGGGGGCATAAGGGATTGCCAATGGCATTGTTTTATTAAGGAGGGAGTTTTGGTTTTGGGATCCACCTTGGAAAAGAAACTGCTTGCATTTCTTACTATGGGGGGGCATAAGGGATAAACTTGGGGGGGGGGGCATAAGGAGGGGTTGGGAGATATAAGGTTTATGGGGTTGATATGTTTATTGGTGGTATGCATTTTGGTGGATGCCCAATTCCAAATTGGGAGGCATAAGGAGTTCCCCATAGTTCTTGCTCTTGTTGGCTTGTTTGGACCAAGCCTATGTATTGTGTGTATGTTTGGAAATGCAGTTGGGAACTGCTGTCTTTTTGGACTGTGTATTTTATTAATGTTGTATGCAATGTGAATGTTGCTTGTATGTGAAAGAAGCCTATGTTGCCATGTGTTGATATTCATGCTCCATTTCAATATGGTTGGGGCTTGGGGGCCAATGGGGAAGGATGGATTCTCCTTTCTCATTGGATGTCTTGGTTGGGTGGAGAGGGTTGCCTTTCCCCCTTCCTTGTTGTGATCAAAGATGCAAAATGGAGAACTAGCATGTTGTTGTTTGGAGCAAGGAGAAATTACAGTTTTGACAGTCCTATCTCTTTGAGAAAATTCAATGTAACCTTTCCCACTTCGAGTGGATGAATGTATAAATGTTGTAATGTGAAGTGATTGCATTGTAAATGGAAGTTGTATTTGCATTGAGGAATGTAAAGAAGAATTACACTTGTTCTCTTTTTTTGGAAAAGAAATGCAAAGGATATTATAAGCATTGTAATTTGTATTTTGAAATCAAATTGGAAAAAGTGTTAAGTTGTAAAAGTGTTATTGAATTATGAATAAAGGATTGAAGTAGTTTTCAAATTGTATTGTATACTGGAATTGAATTGTTGTCAAGAAAATGAGATTTCTGTGTTGGAAGAGAATAAGAAACAGTGTTGTACATGTTATGTATTGTATTTGAAAGCAAATGAAAAAGGAAAGTTGTAATATTGTATTTGATGAACAATGAAAGATTGCATTCCTTTCTCAAAGTATATTGCATATTAGATTTGAATTATTATTGAAGGATGAGATTGTTGTTTGTGAAAAAGAAAGAATGCGTGGGAAAGAAAAGATAATGTTATATTCTTGCAAAATGTATATTAAAAAAAATTGAAGTCAGAAATGCATTGTAACTTGAAATGAATGGATGTTTTGATAAGCAACTGTATTTGACTAAATTAGGAATCATATGCACATCCAAATTACAAAAATTGATAAACAAATTTAAAAGAAACAACTCACTGTTTTAAAACTTAAATCTGACAATGCACATTTTAATAAAAATGAGCAGTTCAAACTTATACTCAACAATAAGTTATGAAACCTTGAAATTCATACTTAGGAAGACTTAAGGAACCCAAATTCACTAAAACAGTCAAGAATGATTCTCTAAAACTTAATGAATTTCAAATCGGAGCTTGCACAGTCATTTTTCCCGTCTATTGTTGGAAAAATGCAAACTTAAATAAATGAACAAATTGACTTCACTAAAACACTCTAAACCCTCCCTAGACTGATCCTCCATGTCTTTTTGACATGTGGAGTGAAGGAGGAGTTCAAATTTAATCAAATCGAGAAGTTGGAAAATGCTAGTTTGCAAATTAAAATCCTGCAGATCATTTTTACAAAATTTACCCTTAAAACTTCATTAAAATTTAAATTTTATGTTTCATGTGCAAAGAGGGCATCGAGAGATTTCAAAAAGTCCTTGTTTTCCCAAAACTGAGCTTTCTAGCTCAAGTTATGGCCACTTTGAAGTTTTTGTGCCTTGGCAAAGGAAAATTTTGGGAAAATTTTCCCTGGCGGGCCCACAACCCAAAAATTTCCCATCAAAACTGCCCTTAGGAAATTTTTTCAAAAATTTTGAACCTTTGGGAAAAAATTTTCATTTTTCTCCACTAGCCTGCAGCCAATCAGAGGCTGCCACGTGTCCTTTGGAGGCAGGATAAAATTTTGAAACTTAACCTTTTAAAAATTTGACCTTGGGAAAATTTTCATCTTTTTCTCCGCCGGCCCGCTACCAATAAGAGGGCACCACATGTCCCCTTTGAGGCACGGTTCATTTGAAAATTTTGGGAAAAAATACCTTTTTGACCCCGCCACCCGCGCCAATGAAAACGTGCCATGTGGCACTCTGGGGTGGTAGTGGGTAGGGCGGGAGGCCCCTTGACCTTTTGGTTTGTTTTTGGCGTTTGTTTAAACTTTCCCCCGTGGCCCCTTACCCCTTCCCTTTGTCTTTGGACCCGCACACCATTTTTCTCCCTTTCTCTCGTTGATTGGCACAAAGTGCAAAATTTCCTCCTGCCACTTTTGCCCATCTCCCTCCTTGCTCGGCATTAGACATGACAAGTGTCCCCTTGGGATGGGGAAAAATTTTTTACCCTTAAGGATTTTGTTGGGAAAATTTCTCAATGCCACCCCGTGACCCGCCAAACCGCCCAAGGGCACTTTTCCCCTCCTCTTGCCACGTGTCCCCAAGGGAAAATTTTACCCTAGAAACTCCGCCCACTCATAACTTGAGTTCTGTAAGGAGTTAGAAGGACTTCTTTATATCATTGGAAAGGTGAGAAAATTTCCTATCCATTGGGAATGGTTTAGGGAAATTTTGGAAGTGTTAATTATGAGAAAAATCTAGTTGAATTTCTGAGCCTGTTAGAAAGCAGGTATGGGGGTAAATTGCTCCCTAAATCTAAGTAAAACATGTAACCCTAAATTTGAACCTTGTGAGCTTGATATTAGTTAATAAAGGAAATTTTTGTTTTGGTAAATAGGATTTGTTCTGGAACCTGTTAGTGTAAACTGATGTCTTGCAACTTAGTTGTGACACTTCTAATTAAAAAAAATTATATCCATAATTTTCTAGCTAACCCTAGGTTGTTTCTTTGGTCTCAAGTGGTTGTTTGAATGGGCACTACAGTTTGGTATCAGAGCAGTGGTTCAAAGGCTTGGACCATTGGGCACACTAGAAAACTTGAGACATGAAAACTTAAACCTAGCACACTGTAAATCTAGAAAACAACTTAGCAAGAATTTGTATGTTTTAGTAAACATGGAAGTTGTATAACTTAGCAAATGAACTGGACTCTCACTTTTGTCTATGCAGGAGGCTAAGACGGAGAGAGAGGAACCTTCATAGAGACTTATATTCACCACCACCGCCACCACCACCACCACCACCACTGGATTAGGGTGTAGCAGCCATTCTACCTCAGATTCTACAGACCCTTTAGGATGTTAATGCCGCTCTACGCGGAGGATTAGGTGGAGGGCAGACAGCTAGTCATGATAGAGCTCCTTCCATCGAGGGTCAGGTACCTCCTCAACTCAGTGAGGAGCATAGAGGAGAGAAATCCCATGCAGAGTCAGTAGAGTAGATTCACCACCTAGGAGATAGGGTGATAGAGTTCCAGAGCATAGAGAGAGGTCTTGGAGCCCTAGGCTTAGGGATGAGCGTGCAGAGAGACCTAGAGGCCGACAGACCATAGCAACGGATCACATCAGGGAGATCCTAAAGCTTAGGCCCTCACATTACTCAGGTGATACAGGTGGATTTCAGGTAGAGGCCTGGCTAGTGAGCTTGAGCAGTTGCTTCAAGCTTTGTCCTTGTTCTAGCAACACGAAAGCTCATGTTGTGATCCATCTACTAAGGGATGGAGCAGGAGTATGGTGGAGGACAGAGGAGCAGAAGCTCCATGTAGATTTAGAGACAGTGACTTGGGATCTATTTGAGGAGAGATTCAAGAGTAGGTATCTATCATGGAGGTTCATCCAGCAGAGGATTGACGAGTTCCATGACCTCCGACAGGCTACCCTTTCAGTAGCAGAGTATGAGAGTAGATTTCTAGATCTACTTCAGTATGTAGAGTATATGCAGGATGAGTAGGTGTGGATTCACAGGTTCATCTGGGGCCTGAATTTAGATATTGGAGGTGCAGTGTGGATTCACTATCCATAGACTTTAGCAGAGGCCATCGAGAAGGCCTATATTGCAGAGGAGACTTGGGGTAAAACCCAGTAAGCTAGAGACCGAGTCAGGAGCCGCATTCAACAAATGCAGGATGGTAGATCAAGAGGTTCAGCACCTCTTCCTCATGGTGGTCAGCATTCAACACAGTCATCCTTTAGGCCACAACAGCAGTATAACAGTCTCACCCACCATATAGACCTCCACAGAGAGCTGATGCACAGAGAGGTCAGAGCATGGGGCCTCCTCCTAGGGGTCCCATCAGGACACAGGGTGGACCTAGAGCTCAGTCAGCTGGAGCTCACTAGAAGAGGCCACAGTAGACCATAGCCTAGATCATCAGGATCCACACCACAGGCTTCTAGGGCACCTACTGGAGGTGTTGTTCCTTGGAGAGGATCAGGTGGTTGCTTTGGATGTGGAGTAGCTAGACATTTTTGGAGAGATTTCCCTCAGAACCCTAATAAGGGTAAGGCACTGGTTTCTGAGCTGACAGTTGGTGACATGGGACATAGCCACAGGATCTATGCAGTGGTTGAGAACCACCAGGTAGAGCACCAGAGCACAGTCATTGAGACCACAGGTAGCATTGGTGGTATTCCTACCTCTGTATTGTTTGATTCTGGTTCTTCTGATTCTTTCATTGCACCATCTTTAGTAGAGCGATGCAGGCTAGTGGTAGTTAGGCAAGGTCTTAGTTGGGATGTTGAGATGGCTTCTGGAGCCAAGATCTCTATGGACTCCTTAGTTAAGGAGTGTGTAGTGGATTTGGGACCTTTCACCACTACCTCAGATCTCCGTATTCTTCCTTTGGGCTCGTATGGAGTTATCTTAGGTATGGATTGGCTATCTACACATAGGGCCAGGATGGATTGTTATCATAAGACTATAGCTTGTGCAGATGATTTAGGAGTTGAGTCAGTGATCTCGGGGGTCAGGAGACCCATTTCTATTCACACCATTTCTGCTATGCAGCTTAAGCGGTGTGTGCGATGGGGTTGTCAGATGTATGCTGTTACAGTCAGTGATAGGTCAGAGGATGGGTCTAGTGGACCATCACTAGATGATCATCCCATCTTGAGAGAGTTTTCTAATGTATTTCTAGGGGAGCTACCGGGTATGCCACCCCCATGTGAGACTGATTTCCATATAGACCTAGTCCCTGGAGCAGAGCCTATCTCACGGGCACCTTATCGGATGACCACCCCGGAGCTCTGTGAGCTCAAGTTACAGCTTGAGGGCCTTTTGGAGAAGGGCCTTATCCATCCTAGTGTATCCCCTTGGGGTGCACTAGTGATCTTCGTGAAGAAGAAGGATGGATCATTGCGGTTGTGTATTGATTACCGCTAGTTGAACAAGGTAACGATCAAGAATCGTTATCCTCTTCCTCGCATTGATGACTTGTTTGATCAGATGAAGGGAGCCACAGTTTTCTCTAAGATTGATCTTAAGTTAGGCTACCATCAGTTGAGGATTTCAGAGGTGGACATTCATAAGACCGCCTTCCGTATGAGGTATGGGCACTATGAGTTCACAGTGGTGCCTTTTGGTTTGACGAATGCCCCTGCAGTGTTCATGAGTTTGATGAATGGGGTATTCAGGACCTTCTTAGATCACTTCATGCTCATCTTCCTAGATGACATTTTGATATACTCATGTACACGTGAGGAGCATGAGGGGCACCTTCGACAGGTTCTTCAGTGTCTTCATGAGCAGCAGCTTTACGGGAACTTGGAGAAGTGTGCTTTCTTTCAGTCAGAGGTGCAGTATTTGGGTCATATTATTTTTGGGGAAGGTATTGCAGTCAATCCTTCCAAGATTAGAGCCATTATGGATTGGCTAGCACCCACTATAGTGACCGAGGTGCGCAACTTCATGGGTTTAGCAGGATACTATAGGAGATTTGTTCAGGACTTTTCTCATGGATTATGCACCCTATCACTTCCCTTCAGAGGAAAGGGAAGAAGTTTGTTTGGATGGATAGATGTGAGCAGGCCTTCAGGAAATTGAAGGAGTGCCTCACTACAACACCCATTCTTGCAGTGTCAGATCCACAGGGTGAGTTCTTTGTTTACACAGATGCTTCTTTAGCAGGGCTTGGAGGTGTGTTGATGCAGGATGGTAGGGTTGTAGCTTTTGAGTCTTGCAAACTCAAGGATCATGAGCTTAATTATCCTACCCATGATCTTGAGCTTGCAGCAGTTGTGCATGCTTTGGTTAGATGGAGGCATTTTCTTCTTGGATGGAGATTCACACTCAGGACAGATCATTTGAGTCTTCGCCACCTCTTCACGCAACCCAATCTAAAAGCTCATCAATGGAGTTGGATGGAGTTGCTTTGTGAGTATGACATGGAGATTGAGCATGTGAAGGGGAAAGAGAATGTGGTAGCAGATGCTCTCAGTAGATGGAGACATGTGGCTATGGCCACCTCAGTGAGCATATATTTGCGAAGCAGGATTCTTCAGCAGCTTCCTCTTGACAGCTTCTACATTGCGGCTCGAGCAGAGATAGAGTCACAGAGACCCCTTGAGGGGAAGTTTGATGGTTTCACCTTAGAGGTAGATGGTCTTCTCAGACATAGAGGCTAGATATATGTTCCCAGAGATGGAGGCTTGAGGTAGGACATCTTGGTAGAGGCACATCATGCACCCTATTCAGCCCATCCTGAGGTGAAGAAGATGCACGCCACTTTGCGACAGTTGTATCACTGGAGAGGACTTCATCGAGACATGGCTCAGTTTGTGTCACGGTGTTTAGAGTTCCAGAGGGTTAAGGCCGAGCATCAGCATCCAACAGGTCTTCTTTATCCTCATGCCATACCGGAATGGAAGTGGGACACCATTTCCATGGATTTCATTGTTGGACTACCTATGTCGAGATATCACCACGATGCCATTATGGTCACGGTTGATAAATTGAAAAAAGTGGCTCACTTTTCTCTGGTGAAGACCACTTATACAGCTAGAGTAGTGGCATGAGTATATTTGGATGAGATCTTCAGGTTACACAGGATCCCATGGAAGATCATTTATGACCGTGATCCTTTATACACTTCACATTTCTGGACTACCATGCAGTATGTCCTCGGGACAAGGATTAACTTCAGCACAACATATCACCCTGAGACAAATGGATAGACCGAGTGAGTGAATCAGATTTTGGAGGATATGCTCAGGATGTATGTGATGGATCAGTAGTCTAAGTGGGAGGAGTACCTGTACTTAGTGGAGTTTTCCTACAATAATAGTTTTCAGAGTTCTATAGGCATGGCTCCTTTTCAGGCATTATATGGTAGAGAGTGCAAGACACCCCTTAGCTGGGACAGGTTAGAGGACAAAGTATCTCTTAGACCAGCTCTTTTGTAGGACATGGAGCAGCAGGTAGTGTTGATCAGGCAGAGATTACAGGAGGCACAGGACAAGCAGAAGAAGTATGCGGATCACATAGGATTGATCGTAGTTTTGATGTGGGCATGAAGGTGTTCCTTTGTGTTAGACCACACAAGAGCCCTATCTATTATGGAAAAGGTTCTAAGTTAGCTCCTAGATTCATTGGTCCCTTTGAGATCTTGGAGCGTATCGGCCCTTTGGCTTACCGTCTAGCATTGCCACCCAACTTGTCTCACGTACATGATGTGTTTCATGTTTCTGTCCTTAGGAGGTACATTGTAGATCCTTCTCATGTGTTGGACTGGACATCATTGCAGGTGTAGGATCACAGGTAGGTGACGGTGGATCCCATCCATATCATAGATCGCAAGACCCTGGACCTTTGAGGCTAAAGAGATTGATCAGGTACGGGTGCAGTGAGACAGATATTATGAGACTGTAGCCACTTGGGAGGATGCCACAATATTATGAGTGCAGTTTCCACATTTGTTCCAGTGACTTCTAGGAGGAAGTCGAGTCTAAGGGGAGGGGGATGTAGTGCCCACTTCCCTTTGACACTTTAAGATACTGATTTTGATACTATTGATCATATTATGGACACTATTATGTTTTGTTTTAGTATGATGGTTAGATGTTAGATCATGGATTAGTATTGATTTGGATTCAGTTATTATGCTTGATGATTACTAGAGACATTTTCTATATGTGGTTGATGATATACTATTGTGACATGGACATATTATAGATGTTGATTTGGACTTATGATATTGGATATTTTGAGTAGATCTAGTATGGTATATTTTGATGATGATATAGTTGATTTATTTAATTAAAAATGATAATGTTGAATTATTGATATTGTTGTGATCTGTGTGTTTGGATGATTTTGAGATATTGTTTATATCATTTTGGATGTTCTGATATGGCCACGAGGCTGAAGGAGGTATTTACATTTTGTAGGTTAAAAATCACAACAATGTCAGGGGACTGGAGACTAACCATATTGAAATTCTGGGTGAAATCAACAAGGTCACCATGGCAATTGTATGTGTGTTGTGTATTGTGTTTTGCTAGGAATTCCTATGGGGGGGATTTCCATTATCTATGACCATGGGATATGTGTTTTATTTATGTGTTCCTTTTTATTATTGTTGTATGCTTTTTTATTTGTAATGTGTTCCTTTTTTAATTAATTTAAATGTGATAGTTTTAATGTGAGAGTCATATAGTTAAACTTTATTTAAATTTAATTGGGACATGGAATGTAATTAATAAAGTTGTTGAGTTTAAATAATAATGTCGGAAGAGTGTGTAAGTTAATATGTAAGAATGTGTAAGAATTTGTAAGAGTCATGTAAGGCAGATTTTGGAATGTTAAACACTCCATCTTTTATGAAATTCGAATTTGACCTTGGAGGCCAAATTTGGAGGCTTGTGGGACAAGTTAAACTTGTCCCACACCTCTTAAAATGATCCACTAACCATGCCTATGGTTTGGAGGTTAAATGTAGGCATTTATAATGCATTTTGAAGTGACATTTGTAAGTTTTAATTGCACTTCCCTTACATTTTTAATGCAGTCCTTTTTGGAGTATGGGTTGTTTTGAAATTGGAGTCATGTTAGTGATTTTTTGATTTATTGTGATGTTGATGTTGATTTCCTCTTGGGGATGAGGAAAAATGATGTGGAATCCCACTTGGAATCCACATCATCCTCTCTCTTTCCTTTCCTATAAAAGTGAAGCTTCTTGCTCATTTTGGAGGTTGTTGAAATTTGACCTTGGAGGCCATTGGAGATGTAGGATCTTGTCCTTTTTAAATGTTGTTTTTCTTTCTCCTTGCATGGAGGCATGGGGATTTCATATGGGGGGCATAAGGGATTGCCAATGGAGGCTTGTGAAACCTTGTTGAGCTATTTTGAATGTGGAGGAGATTGCAATAACCTTGTTGTTTTGGGACTATTTTTTATGGGGAACAAACTCCATTATGGAGAGGTAGGCATCTTGAGTTGTGTTTTTATTATTTTTCCTTCTCTTGCATGCATGTTTGAATTGTGCTTGTGATTTCTTTCTTGGCTGGTTGGGTAGAATTGGGGATTTCATATGGGGGGCATAAGAGATTGCCAATGGCATTGTGTTATTGTGGATGGAATGTTGGTTTGGGATCCATGGAAAAGAAACTGCTTACATTTATTACTCTGAGGGGGGGGGGCATAAGGGATTTAGGGGTTGGGAGATATAAGGTTTATGGGGTTGATATGTTTATTGGCGGTATCCATTTTGGTGGATGCCCAATTCCAAATTGGGAGGAATAAGGAGTTCCCCATATTTCTTTCTCTTGTTGGGTTTCTGGACCAAGCCTATGTGTTGTATGAATTGTTTCAAATGTGGTTGGGAACTACTGTCTTATGTTGGACTGTGCATTTTATTGTTGATTGTATGCAATGTGAATGTTGATTGTATGTTATAGAACCCTATGTTGCCATGTGTTGATATTCATGCTCCATTTCAATATGGTTGGGGCTCGGGGCCAATGGGGAAGGATGGATTCTCCTTTCTCATTAGATGTCTTGGTTGGGTGGAGAGCATTGCCTTTCCCCCTTGTTGTGATCAAAGTTGCAAAGAAGAAGAAACAAGCATGCTGTTGTTTGGAGAAGGAATTTCACAGTTTTGATAGTCATTTCCCTTTGAGAAATTCAATGTAACTTTTTTCCCACTTCGAGTGGATTAGTGTATAAATGTTGTAATGTGAAGTTTTTGCATTGTAAATGGAAGATGAATTTGAATTTAGAAATGTACAAGAAGAATTATACTTCTTTGTTTTGTTTTGGAAAGAAAATGTAAATGATATCCATATTTTGTATTTTGTAATTTGAAACCAATTTAAATTGGAAAAGAGATGAGATGTAAAGTTGTCGATTGAAGGTGAATAAAGAATTGCATTAGTCCCTCTAAATTGCAATGTGTACAGGATTTGATTTGCTGTAAAAAAAATGATATCTCTATTTTTTGGAAAAGAATAAGAAATAGTGTTGTATATCTCATGTATTGTATTTGAAATCAAATAGAAAGGAAAGTTGTAAATTTGTATTGGAGGATCAATGAAAGAATGCATTCCTTTCTCAAAGTGTATTGCACATTTGATTTGAATTATTGTTGAAAATTGAGATTGCTGTTTGAAAAGAAAAGAAAGAAACATGCGTATGGAATGAAAGATAGTGTTATATTAATTGCAAAATTGTATATTAAAAAAAATATTGAAATCAGAAATGCATTTTATTTAGAATTGAATGGATGATCTAATAAGCAACTGTATTTTACTAAGTTAGGAATCATATGCACATTCAAATTAGACAAATTGCTAAATCAAATTTAAAAGAAACAACTCACTGTTTTAAAACTTAAATTTGGCAATGCACATTTTAATTAAAATGAGAAATTCAGAATTATACTCAACAATAAGTTATGAAACCTTTAAATTCACATTTAGGAAGACCTAAGGAACTCTAATTCACTCTAACAGTCAAGAATGAATCTCCAAAACTTAATGAATTACAAATGGAAACTTATAAAGTCATTTTTCTATCTATTGCCAAAAAAATGCAACCTTGAACAAATTGAACAATTTTACTTCCCTAAAACACTCTAAACCCTCCCTAGACTGATCCTTCATGTCTGTTTGACATGTTGAGTGAAGGAGGAGTTCTAATTTTATCGAAAATTATAAGTTGGAAACCTACCAATTCACTAATTAAAATCCTAGTAGATCTAATTTCATAAAATTGACCCTTTAAACTTCATCAAAATTTTAAAATTTATGAGACTCTGTGTGCAAAGAGGACATCGAGAGATTTCCAGAAAAGTCCTCGTTTTCCCCAAATCTGATCATTCCTATCATAAATGTTATGGCCATTTGAAATTTTACTTCAAAATGGCCATCCAAAAAAATTAATTAATCTAACTATATAAAAATCAAAATTTAACCTTTGGAAAAAAATTTCCCAAAAAGTTCCATGGCCCCTGCAACCTGTCACAACCAATTAGATGTTTGCCACATGGCACTTTGGATGGGTGGAACTCTTTTTGAAACTTAACTTTTTGAAAATTTGACCTTGGGAAAAAAAATTCATCTTTTCTCCTGTCGGCCCACAGCCAATCAGCGGGGTGACACATGTTCTCTAAGGGTCGAGGTGGAGGCTGCGGTTCATTTTATAGCTTTTTTAATGCTTTGAAAATTTTTAGTGAAAATCTACCCTTTTGACTCTGCCGGGCCCGCAGTGCCAATGAAAATGTGCCACTTGGCACTGCTGGGGTGGCGGGCGGGTAGGGTCGGAGGCCCCCTTGACCTTTTGGTTTTTTTTGACATTTGGGGGAAAGAGTTTAAAACTTTAACCCCTTGGGGTACGTAACTCCGCTACCCCTTTGCCTTTGTCTTTCCATAGGCATGTGGACCTGCTGCACCATTTTTCTCCCTTTCTCCTATGTCGATTGGAGCAAAGCGTAATTCCCTCCTTTCCACTCCACTTCCCCATCTCCCTCCTTCGCTCAGCGTTAGATCATGACAAGTGTCCCCTTGGGACCCGCAAGGGCGCAAGGGAACATTTTTAATCCCTTAAGCCTTACATTGGGAAAAATTTTGAGTGCCACACCGTGCGACCTCGGCCCAAATTGCACCAAGGCACTTTTCCCCTCCTTTTTCCACGTGTCCCTCTAGGGAAATTTTACCCTAGGAACTCCGCCCATTCATAACTAGATTTCTGTAAGGAGTTAGGACTTATTTATATCACCAGAAAGGTGAGAAAATATCCTATCCATTGGGAATGGTTGAGGGAAATTTTGGAAGTGTTAATTATTATAAAAACCTAGTTGAATTTATGAGTCCGTCATAGAGTAGGCATGGGTGTAGATTACTTCGTGAACCTAAGCAAAATACGTAACCCTAAAATTGGAACTATGTGAACATGAAATGGGTTGATAAAGGAAACTTGTGTTTTAGGTAAATATGAATTTTTCTGGAACTTGCCAGTAGTAAACTGATGTCTTGCAACTTAGTTGTAGACACTTTAATAAAAAAAAATATTCCATAATTTTCTAGCCAACCCTAGGTTGTTTCTTTGGTCTCAAGTCATTGTTTAAACGAGCACTACAATTTAGAACAAGATCTTATTGCTACACATGTCTTAGATCCGCCTACTATTTTTACTATTGTTGCATCATCTAATTCTTCTCCTCTTCCATTTTTTGAGCATCCTCCTAGGCTATCCATCTCCTCCACCAAAAAAACAAGTTTAGTTCTCATCCATCACATAAGCATCCTTCATATCCTCCATCGTGTCAGTCTCCTCCTAAGACTTCTGGATCTCCCCCACAGAATCCATTACACTTTTCTCATTACACTAGGCCTCATGATGTGATACGTAACTTTACTAGGTAAGTGCTTAATTCATTTACCTTATAATCAAGCATCATCCACCTCATCGCTTGCAACATGGAAACGTCATCGACCTTATTGTAACTATTATCATATCCATGGCCACCATGAAATATGATTATTGCACCCTTTATGATAGATTACAACCATTATAAGGACAAGGGTGTTATTTCCTTTGGCCCTTGCTCTCATAAGAGGTCTATGTCTCCAATTTCACACAAGTGTTCATCTATACTCAATTGCACTTATCTCCTACACATACTTCTAAGGTCATCTACTCATCCACCAACTACAGGTTATTATTCATGCACACCCTCCATCTCATCCATCCACCACCACACTATCTCATCTACCAGCATAGTTCTCCTACTACACATTAGTTACCTAAGCCATCAGTATTTGTTCTTCACACTATTGCATCTCCCATAATTGACACCATTTCATCAAGCATTCAGTTTGGTTTATACACTCATGCTACTTTCGTTCCACATGCTTCCACCACTCCATGCCCACTTGGTCTTTGGTAGGTGATTTTTTTCACCTTACCACCCGATGACGCACTCGTGTTCTCATGGTTCTTATATGACTGTCGAGGGATTTGTTACAATAAGAACCTCACTCCACTTTTACGCTACACACTTCATTGATCTATCTATCTAGTGTACATCATCAAACCACTTCTCGATGACGCACTCTTGCTTTATGGTTCATTCTTGGCAGCTGAGGGGTCTTATATAAATGAACCTCATCATTCACATACTAGGGGGCATCGTTATTCTTCCCATCCTTGCTTCATCATACTAACATGTGATTAAGTACACTTTTATGATCATCTCATTCATTTTATACATACTTTACCATTCATCACATCTCTATTCATACATACAATACACTTTTGCATCATTTATCTATCACATGGAGTAATCACATTATATATATTTCATACACTATCTATTATCACATACATTATCTCATCACTTATCTATCTATGACCAAATTAAACATCATTATCCATTAGTCAACATTAACAACTATGCAATGCAAATCAAATCAACACATACAAACAATGCTCAACACATATAACAACAATTCAACACATCAACATCACACATCAATGTACCAATGACATAAGTAAACATGATAACGAATCATCCATTTCTATATATCATCAAAATATCATGGTTACATAGTACAATCGCTGGGGGGAAAGCCCCTACATACATATACATCATATCTCATCATCACTATCACTATCTACAACTACAGGAGCTCTAGAACTAGAAGCTTCACCACTCAATCTATGTCGTTGATCACAGCCCCTATACCTCTCTACCTACCTACGTAATAAATTCAACTCAATCGATTGCTCCGCAAAATGACCTTGTAGCTCCACGAACCTCACAAATACATCTTGTGTTAGGGGACCTCCACCCACAACCTCTATAGCTCATTGTGTCTCCTCTCTTGCCTCATCCCTCTTGCTCAATAGTAATGTACAAGTAGCCGCCACTACTGCCACTGGCTCAAATAGATGTGCATGTCTCACCTACAATGACATCCACCACTCTAGCATCCCACCTCCAATGAGAACATTTGTGAGCACATTCCGTGTCAATGTGCAGAGTGAAGTGTCAACAATCAATGACTAATTAGCATCCCCTACAACAATCCAAAACATCACTATAGTTCAAACGCAAGATACAATCAAATAAGTAAGTAACAATCCACCACTATCAATACACATATACTCATGCTCTACTCTTGCCACCGCCACATCGCTCACCATGGGGGGGCATGTTCTTGCCCCTCTACTCCTCCTACTGGCAGTGCTCCTATTATATCGACAACAACTGGATATAGTAGCACCCATCGGTGTGTTTCCCACCATGCACTATATGCCTTTGTGCACCCCATATCATCCACCTGTATGGGCTCTATGGCCACATCAGACTCCTCTGGACTAGGAGGTACTAACTGCACCCCTATGGGCCCTGGTCTCACTCCAGCCCTCCTCGGTGCCCTCGTGGATCTCACCCATATATATGAATCTGGGGGCACATCTTGGGCCATGCCAGGCTGTCGTGATACATGCTCTCCCTGAAATAGCTCCACCACCCTAGGAAATTTGTCCTCTAACCACATAGTACACCATATACATCTAAGTTCCACTACATCCTTTGACCATCCTTCATAGTCTCAATATGGCCTCCAGATAATGGCCCCTGGCCCCATACAATCCAACATCGATCTATATGTATCAGTATCCATCCTCCTACTCCACACACCTACGCATCTTGCAACAAATATATCTGGCCTTGCCCACTCCATGTGAGGCCCACCAAGTGGCCTCAGTATCACAATATGCTCGTAAGCCCACACATGTAACAAAGTGGTGGCCCCTAGTCCACCCCTATGCTCCTCCTGTGTGAGCTTATATAGGTCCCTATAAAAATGGGATAATACACATCGTGCCCATACATATTTAATGGCATCCTCCTCTATATGATGACAAATATCATGCATCTTATACAAGATGCCTACACCACCACCCTCTACTACAACAGAAGAAGTAATCACAATATGAACTTTCGCAATCGCAGAACCCCTGACCTCAAGTATAACATCCAGACTGATATGGACCTCAGTGTGAACTTGGGTCCCTATAAAGTACCGCCTAACGGCCCTCATCTGTCTCTATGCATCATTTACAGCCATCACCTAAACCCTCTCACCAATAATAGGCAATCGCAATATGCAATATACATCCTCCAAATTCATGGTCATCTCTCTGGTAGGCAACCAAAATGTGCAAGTATTCTACACACCATCTCTCGCACAATGAAGTGATCATTGACATATTATGGGTTACCTCCCCCAACTGCGTTATGTGTTGCAAGTCGTCACGGTCTAGTATATCCCACTCATCATCTGAAAAATCCCAATCCCAACAATGTGCTCAAATGATGACCACCACAGAACTCCTGTGAATGAATATCCCTCTACATAACACAAACCATCAACAAACACGACATAAATACCTCATATACATGTAAAAAAAACCTAGAAAAACCATCAATAACCATCAATTTTGACATACACAACTTTTTGGGCTAAAAACAGGCCTTCTGGGTCGCCAATGCCCAGGAGCAAGATGTAGGTACACCCAAGGAGCAGGTCACCAGCGCCCATATCTAGGCAGCTATGTTTCCCAAAGGTCATTAGTACCTTTTCCTCTTGCCAGGTTCTGAAACACCTAGAAACTCAAAAACAATTTTTTTGCAAAAGTTTGCGAAAAAACAACTTATTTTCACACATTTTTTTGAAAAAAATCACCCTCACCAGCTCACCTGTCGTACGTGACACCACACTAGCCACCACCATCTCAAATTGAATCAATCGTGGTGCTCTCACTTGTGACACCTTCACACATCCAAAGCTCAAAATCACACTCGTGCAATGATAAAATGAAATACATATTCACTTTTTTCCTATTACTATTTATAGTAACTCTCAATTGCCTACCTCATTATAGTCACTATTTTTTCTCATTCTCCTAACTAATAAACATCACACGATTTTAATCATATCTTGAGCATCACTACTCTAATTCTTGTCTTGTTTGCATATCGTATTCTCTTAGAATAACACCTACTATCATATCATACACATTCCATAACACTATATTCCAATCAACACACATCTCAACTCAATATAAACACATTTTTATGACATCTACTATGTTACACTTCGATCACAATTACATCATCACACATTTACTTTTGGCTCAATAGTTGTTCTCATCATCACTCTCCCTTTCACTGAAAGGGGGGCATATAATCAAGGTCATCCTATAATTCCCCTCACATTGTTGCACGATCATTCTACATTTCTAATTTGTCATTATCAAAAATTTTCTCATACATCATGCAACATTTCACACCATTTTCTACCAATTCCCCCTAATGACCTAATATGGGGGCAACAAGCGTAAAATATCTCCATGAGTAATCAATCAAACACATTCAAATCTCAACACATAAATCTTTTACTATTCAAATCATTTCAATCAATCCACACAAACACAGTGTATTTTTCCTCCCAGCTGACCTAACTTGGGAGTTACATCACCACTTTCCAGATGAACTAACATGGGAAGTTACCTCTAAATTTTTTTTATTGCTTCCAGATGACCTAACATGGAAGCCATCTCATACATACCATGGCACCCTTGGAGTGGGGGAAATGAGACGTCATTGCCTTTCCTATACTACTCCTATATGGGTTATTTTCACTTGATAAAAATGAATTTAAATGGATCGAAATGAACGAAAATTGGTCTTTTATCCGTCTGCAGTGGCTAGACCTTTTGAGGATGTAGTTAAAGTTGGAGGGTAAAACTAGACCTATCTCCCTACACTCTTCTTCTGGTGGCAAGATTCCCAAATCCTCAGTTTTTCACACACACAAAATTGGGTTGGGAACTAATCACTCCCTACCCCATAACAAATCTCCATCAACGACAAAATAAAAAATCTCCAATCACTCAAAATCAAAATCATCAATCTTGTTTAGTGCTCCTCATAACGGTTCGCCATCTCTCTTTACACCACATGGGTCAACACGTCGATCCATGGTTTGCCACGCTATATGTTCTTATTCTGCGTGAACTTCTACAACATCTGCGCGTACTTCCACAACAGGGCTTCTCTAGACTCTTCTCAGGTATGTTCCTTACTTCCTTTACACTACTTGAATTTCATTCAAATAGCATTAAAGGGGGGAAAATGTAGACACAAAATCACACACTTACTACTATTTACTATACCGCCAAGTATGTTGTTTTATATATGGATCTTGAGTAAGAAAAGTATTCACTAATGACACACTTCCTAGTCCATCTGCTTGTGTTGTTTGTTTCTATTGCTTTTATCTTTCACACTTGTCACTCATACACCCAGTTTTGGTCAAGTCATAGGGATCCCTGTCTCTTCAGTCTTCTGCACATTTATCTGTCAGTTGTCTCTGGACACTAGCACCTAGGATTGGACAGTAGTGCCCAGGTTCTCCTGTTCATCCTGGGCGCCAGTGTCCTCTTTGTTTTTTATCTTATTTTTGACATTTGAGGTTAGTCTTTTGGTTTTCCCATCTCATATCCCGAGGTACTAGTTGACATGTTCGGTCATTAGTGTCAAAATTCAAGCAAGAGATCCCTATATAAACACAACATACATACCATTATAATGGTAGACAATTTCTATCAAAAGGGCTATCTATCTACATATCAAAAGGACAACATTTGGGCTTATTACTCTGCATACACACTGCATAGGAAGGGGAAGTTCATTTTTCCATCCACACATTTGCATTCTATCTAGCTACCACCCGATATCTTGGCGTCATTGGCATGAGGGAAACCTAGGAGCACTATTGCACACACAATCACATAGAACTACATTGGGTCTGAGATGTAGTGCAACGCTCAGTCGTAAGTTCACTAGTTGACAACTGAGGATAGTCCAACCCTTCATTTTTGCATCTTTCTTTTTTAGGATTTGATGTCTTTTGAGGAATTTATAGGAGGATTTTGTATTGCAAATTTACAGAGACTCCGACAGTCAAAGTGCGACACAAAGGCGATCAAAGGCGAACAAGTGTGAAACCCTAGCGATAGTGCCGAAACTAGATTCCAACCTTTTCTTCGAACTATGTCGCCCACCAGAGGTCTAGGGTGCCCTCAGGGACCCTTGCTCCTACCCAGACACCTGTATCAAGGTATTTCCAACACTTCTACATTTTTCTGAGCGGAATTGCGACAATCTAAGTTTCTGTTTCACTAATTCCTCCAGTTCAAACACACTTCGAAATAAGCAAAATCAAGGTAAGTGTCTTTATCTCTCTCATTTACTTTCCTAATCAGATCAAATAAATTCCTTAGCATTTGTATTTCATTGTACATTAGTATAGCAATCATTGCTGTCAGATTTTAATAAAATAACCAAATTTTATTGAATCATTTTAAGAGGACATGGGTAACCTCACGAAGCATTGCCGCTGTTTCGCCAAATGCAATTAACATGCGTCCATGCGATCGGTTCATGTCTGCTGGCATAGTCTCAACCCGTGTTAAGATGGAAGATTTGAACGCGGGCATGGGCATACAGCAAAGCACGGACAGATGTTGTAGTTGTTTGTGCTCCCGTATATATATATATGTGTGTGTGTGTGTGTGTACACAATGTGGAAGCATGCAAATGGCGTGCGATGTGTTTGACTAAATGCCCGAAAGAAAGTAGGCCTCATGGACTGTATTGATCGCAGGATATGCACAAAATGGGTTCGTTGAAAAGGCCTTGGGACCTTTCCGGCAACTGCAATTGGTAGGTGTAAAGCCAAACCCTGCAACTTTTGCCAGCATCCTCCCAGTTTCTGGGAAAATGGGAGATTTAGAACACGGCACGTGAACTATTCGATAGAATGCTTCGATGAGATGTGGTCTTGTGGGCTGCAATGAATGCAGAATATGCACAAAAATGGGGTTTCTAAAACGGCCTTAGAAACTTTCAAGCAAATGCATTTAGCAGTTGTAAAACCGTTGCCAAAATGGGAACTTTAGAACTGGGTATGAACATCCATCAACGTATAACGTAAGTGAATTGACTTGTCATCGCTTCCGGGATACTTTGCAATTCATTTTCAATTGCTAGTTTATAATTTTCATATGCAGACGCAGCAGGAATGTTGTTGAAGCGTCACACCTTTCAAACGGGGTTTGTTAAACTTGGAGGGATCATTGTGTGTGTCAGCAGTAACACTACTTATCGGTGAGTTTATCTCACGTTGTAAAATATTCCTGTCAGTCTGTAATTTCAATGCATAGGCAATACCTCAAAACCGAGCTCTGCATTCGGCCTCAATTCTGAAGGAAGCAGCATCCTCCAAACACAGCCAAAATGACTCCCATCTCCACCATCTTCGCAAGAATATACTTTCACAGCTACAACCTCACGAAAACCCAAATAGTCACAGCCGTCCACCGGAGCCAAAATTTAGGATCACCTACAAGTCGGAAAACAATTGCACTAAAGAAAACACAGAGGAAACCCCAGATGAATATGAGTGCGAAATGAGTGCCCCGATTTTGTCAACAAGAGAAATGGTCAAAGTATTAGAGGTGGAGGCGGATACCCACAAAGCCCTAGAAATATTCAATTGGGCACAGAGACGAGAACCCTACCAACATAATCTCTATACTTACCGTGTCATGATTCTGAAACTGCTTTCTGCAAATAGGCATCAAGAAGCGGAAAACATGCTCAATGGGATGACTGCAAAGGACTTCCAATGCAAAGAAGCTAGAGTTTTCATTAGCTTAACCAGGACCTTTAGTCAGACCTCGATGCTGAATGCAGCTTTCAAGGTATTTCGCCAGATGCATAATTTTTGCAAGCCCAATATTTCTTCATAGAATGCTCTTCTGAGTGCATTTGCGGAAAACAATAACTTTGAAACAGCATTTTCATTCTTTGAAAAACTGGTCCATGCTAGAGTTCCTCTCTCTGTTACATCTTTCAATATCGCCATCAATGCACTCTGTAAGGCTGATAGAGTAGAGAAAGCTGTTGAGCTCTTGAGGCAAATGCCTGAACAACAGTGCCTGCCTGATTGCTGTACTTATAATACGCTTATCAGAGGAATTTGTGATCAAGGAAATCCTGAAGAAGCAGTCGAGTTACAGGAGGAGATGGTGAGTAGAAAAGTTGTACCCAATCTTAGAACTTTCACTACATTGATTCATGGCTTTTTCAAGGCAGGTGATCCCAAGAGAGCTTTGGAAGTATTCAATGGGTTTTTGGCCAGAGGTTTATCTCCCAATGTTGTTACATACAATTTGCTGCTATGGGGTATGGCAAACGAGAGATATATTGATCAAGCTGTAGAAATTCTACGCCAGATGCCAGACAGGCATTGCATTCCAAATGTGTTTGTGTATAGCTCTGTCATGGCTGGTTACTGCAAATATGGAAAGTTTTCTGATGTGCAAGATATATTCAATGAAATGCTGCAAACTTGCAGTTTCCCAGGGGTGGTCACCTTCAATATATTGATAAACAATCTTTGCAAGGAAGGGAAATTGGAAGAAGCCTCTAGGATTTTGGATGAGATAGGTGAAAAGGGAATTCATCCTAATGCTAGTAGTTATACTTCATTGATCAATGGATACTGCAAATTTGGCAATCTAAACAAGGCTATAGAATATGTGAGGCGAATGAAGGCAGAGGGCTGTGATCCTAATAGCATAACTTAGACTACCTTGATTCATGCATACTTAAAAAAGTGTGATTTTGAGAAGGCTAAGGAGATTTTCAGCAAGATGCTTGGGAATGACTGTGCGCCTGATGTTGTAACATAAAATGTATTCTTATTTGGTCTCCGTAAAAATGGGAATCTGGAGAGAACTGCCAGGGTTGTTGATGAAATGTTGAACAAAGGTTTCACTTCCGATGTTTTTACTTACAGCACTGTAATTGACGCTTTGTGCAAGGGAGGCAAACTTGTTCAGGCTAGACAGGTACTGAAAAAGATGAAAATGGAAGGGTCTTTTCCAAATGTTGTTACTCACACATCAATGATCTATGGTTTTGGCAAGGAAGTAAAGCTCGATGAAGTCATTGAGGTGCTTGAAGAAATGCTCTCAAAGCATTGTGTTCCTGATTTAGTCACATTGAGCACATTGATGAATTCCTTCAAGGGTAAATTTAGTCCCGAGGTAATATGAATCTTTAGAAGACCAGTATGTAAATTGTATTAGATGCCATTTTTTTTATGAATAGTTGGTTGCTAAATTACTAATACTTTTACTTCTAGCTCTCTGTTGGATTTTCTCTCTGTGGAAATTATGTTTGAAGAAAAAAAAATCCTAAATGACGTGAGAGTAGATGGAACAGCTTCATTAATTTACTAAAAAACCCATTTATCACCTTCCTTTCCGAATGTCTTTTGCATGGGACCATTGTGCGATTCTCGGCAAGATTTTTCTTTTGATTCTATTATTACCAGCAACTGCACTAGGAGGTGCAATGGTTACGCCAATAGGGATGCAAAAATAAAATGAGGGACAGAAAAGGGATGGCCGCAATCTTTGGCCTTATGTTAGCCTATAAAATGGGTGGTCCGCAGTAGTGATGTTGTTGAAGAATAGGGCATATGTTGGAATGTGTAGTATGCAAGTTCTTTTGAAAAGTCATGCCATGAGCAAGATAGAAATACAACTAGCCTCTTGAAGTTCTATGGAAAATGACAATATGAAGCATGCTATTCCAAGACTTTCCGGATTTTTGACAGTGATCCCCATTGTTGGAAAGAAGATTAGAAAAACCCTGCGATACACACAATATTAGTAAACAACCTAGCTAGAAATTATCTCTATTTTAGAAAATCCTAGCAATATATCAACTTATATTCATTAGATTTAAAACACAACTACAATTTATGACTCCTTCCATTGCTGTCCTTGCTTTGATCTCGAGGATGGAGACGGAGGTTTATCAATTTCCCCCCTCCACCTAAATTAAGTGGCTCTATAAAGTAATTATTTTGATTGCTTGGTGGAAAAACACAGAGACTTTAAAATAAGATTAATTGGGCAGTGGGCAGTGGGCAGTGGGCAGTTGCCAGTTTGATTTGTTGACAGTTGCGGTATCTTGGGTTTTTTGGGGTTTACACAAGTGTCTAGACAAAGGGAGCAAAATTCATTCACGTGGCAGTTTAAGGAAGCATGAGACAAGTGCCTTACAAACTTCAGAAGCATTATCAACTGAATGTTGATCTTAAATTTGACATATATGCATACAAGAAACAATGCCAAACAATATACTCCAATATTCCTTTTGGGTTGTGCACACTAATGTTCTACCTTCAAATACCATACAATGAAGCAATAGTAGTGACAATTATCAGTAATTTCTTAGCTTATTATGTTTGAGTGAATGTGCAATAATAATAGCCTTAAAGCATGTGCAACTGTCTCTTGCAATCTTTTTGGAGCAAAGACCTTGATGACACCGGCCAAGTTTTACCTTCAAACTACTCCTTATTAATCTATCTTGATATACTTACTATCCAAAAACTTCATTACATCAAAGAGAAACATTAAGATTGTCAGAATCCACTCATAAACAACAAAGACTTATTTAGGTGTCACTGAGGATCTTTTCTCACAAAGTAAAATTTTGCCATTGAATCAAGTGTCTCAACAAACCATCTACAACTCACATGCACTGAAATTGAGAATTATTCAAGAAGAATTTGATCTTTTAGATCTTTGGTTGATGTTTCCAACCAAAACACCACCTATAGCCTGTTTCCTGTGACTTTGACCAATGATATTTAGGCACTTTCCTACTGTTTTGATCTCTTTCACCTTTCATTCACTCACACAATCACACTTTCTTGTATTCTTGACTGTTTCAATACTGTGTTGTTGACTGTATTCACCCTTATCATTCAAACAATGGATATTCCTTACTAGACCTGTTATTCAGATGGCTCTCCATACACCAACATATGCATTTCTATTCAAAACTATACTCAATGACATCTACATCATCTATAGTTCTTGACTCAGGCAATAATTATTACAGTTTCTTGACATGGAAGGTCTATGCAAACATTCATTGAAATGCTTTGATAGAGGGTTAGTTATACCTGCATATGACCTTACTACCTTTTATTTAACCTGCCTTGTCTATCTCTTTAAGGTATAATGCTCAAATATAAGTTCTTCTTCAGTTACAATCATAGTGTTCAATGATTACTTAACCCCATTGAAGCTAAGAACATGAAGTATTGAAATCCAACAGTATTCAATGTTCTCAATTGCATGTTTACAACCTGTTGTCTATGTATCATCCTATGAGAAGTCATTTCATGTACATTTATGCCAAGATTCTCCTATATAGTCTAATACTTGGTTTTGGTCTATCTTCTAGGCCCGTTCTAAGACATTTTAAAGTGTAACTTTCACAAAACTCAGTCTTTTCAAATTCTGTTAAACATTCTAGATACCCTTTTTTCTGTTTAAGATGCTCACCAAATTTTAGCACTCAATTCTACACCGATTCTGCCCAGTTCACTTTTGTGCAAAGATAATTAGGTTTGTGGCGGATTTTTTACTGTCTCTTCCAAACTGTCATAGAGAACTTTCTTCTGCAGACATGAAACACACTAAAACCTTTCTCATCATGTAGGGGACTCTTCACAGCTTATATGTTCCTAATCTTAGCTCTCAAGACCATGTATTCATCAAGATATGATAATTTTTATCAAAACCCTAGTTCAGGTTTTGTAGAAACCCGATAGGAAGGAATTAACTCTATCTTTCTTATGCGACCTTTTCAAGACCCCAAACTGGTTTGCCAAGCTCTGTTGGACTCCTATAACCCTTTCTTATTCAACACTTTAGGCTTGAAACTCTTTCACTTGGTCTGTAGATTGAGGTTTACATGAAAAGACAAAAACTCTGACAGTCTTCACTATAATCACAAGAATTCTTGTTCACAATTAGCTTTATTGGACTCTTGATAGCTATAAGAAACATTGCTTGAACTCAGTTAAGGACATATTTAGCAATAAACCTCACTAATTTCTCCTTTGAAGAACTTGAATGAACAGAGTATATTAACAATGCATATCATAACAGTCAAAACTTAAGACTGCAACTCTTTCATACCTGTGATTGACATAGCACTTGTCCAATTTACTTCATCCCTCTACTCATGTCTCTCTTACTATATGATTCCTTAATCCCCCTGCATAGTCTCAGTCTACTTTACAAAGCGTAGAGTTGTTTTGAGAGAATATGAACCACACACTATCTAGGGTCAACCTGTCACATTATAAAAATTGTCATGACAGTGTTACAAATTTATCAAAACATGTGAAAGGAAAAGGAGTACCAACAAAATCATGTCCTCATACAATATTTGCACACATATCCAGAATCCTCATACTTTTATGGAATCAAGGTCTGTCTTACAATTGATCATTGCCATGCACAGATCCTACTGAGCCTTATGCTCCCTTCTCACTTAATACAACCTATCCATCTCTTCTACCAGCTTCTACTATCTAAGTACTCATCCTCCATAAATTTTAATAGCTTGTTTTTGACTTCTTCCAAGGATAATTCGGTTCTAACAATCTCAAGCTGACTTTTCCTTATCTTGGCAATCTCAACAATCTTGCGTCAAATCATGGGATAAACTATTCTTCACCTTCTCCTACGTTGGCTAGATAAGAAAGAAGGTTCCATGAGGTGAGTCATAGTTACATGGAGTTGAATTTACAATTACAACACAATAATACCTCATGACCATTGGAGTCCTTTACAAATGCTTATTTCCCTATGACTTAGTATTTGAAATTTAAAACTTTTTAACTACACAAATGGAGGGAAAATGACATTTAACTTCTAAGACCTAGGAATGACAAATTTTGACTCTTCACCGACTCCTAAACATCACTTGAAGACATATTTACATGATTTATACAAAGTGTTCATGATGCTCCTGCATCAAACCTTGAACAAGTTTACCACAATGAAGCATTATCTTCGGATAAGTGATAACCCAGAAAGTCAAAATGCAGTATTTAAATTGTCTATCCCCGATTTCGTCACATGGATACTGCTCTGGCATAGAAGAAGCTAAAATAGGTATTAAAAAATTCTCAGCTTGGGATGCATAAGAAATCCCCAAATAAATAATGTAACTTCAGGCCGTTCTTTGATGTGAAAATTTGATAGGATAAGCATCTCACATGCTGACAATCAAATTTGAAAGGCATGCTCTTCCTTGATCATAAAGTCATCTTTTACTTATTTGCAAGGTTAAAGACGGTATATGCCATGGATAAATTTACAGTATCGGAAGTTAAGAGGTCTAAACTAAGACAAATTAGTCTCTGTTAGGTATGGAATTTGTATACAAGATCCACACGTACTTGATAAGGTAGATTCTACTAGATTTTTATCATTTCAGTTCACATATGCTCAAAGACTTGAGTGATTCTTGAGTCTTAAATAAACACAACAATAAACATTTGACAAAATCGGATCATCCAAAGTGCAATAATCTAAAATGTAACAAAAAAACATGTTACGTCCACGAAAAGCAAAAGCAGTTGAACCCATGACCCAATACAACAATTTGAACAAGGATGGTTATTTTAAAAGTGTCAAATGCCTGCGTGAACTAACTTGAGTTGTACAAGTTGTTGAAAGACTAAGTTTCAAAAATATATATCTTCACCCCAATTAATGATGTATCCATGAAGTATGTATAGAAACGGACATGCTTTCTGTAGGTGAGTAAAGAAACAAAACAAAAATTGTTAGACACTCAATTTAGACGTGTGATGATCTTCAATGTACTTAAAAGTGTCTGTACGCCGGAAAAGCAACAGGCGAGAGTGAGAATCTACAAGTGACTCTTCCGCGTACCCGACCTCTCGAGGTCGTGCCGAGACAGCCGGTGGGGGTAGAATATGCAGACAAACTAGTTAGGCAGTCTAATGTCTTCGACACGCACTAATGGAATTTGCGAATCTAAGGCAAAGAAGACCCTTCTAACTTGGACTGGTGTGATAGATCGATCGGAAAGGATGACTGCTCGAAGGCTCCAATCAATATCGAGCTCTGGTGTGATTCGATCTATGGGTTGCGGAATACGTGGAAAATGACCTGGGATAGTTTCGTGTATGTCTCCAGATAAGGTCATATGGTGGATGGTGAATACAATTGACTCTACGGACGATTCTCTGGCCTAGTCGAGAATTCTCTAGCTTCGTTAGCCGCTATATCTAGTAAGGACAATTGTTCGATGATGATGGGTGGAAGTGGAGTGGATCTGAATACCAAGGTGCGTAGGCTAGTGTCTATATCTAATTGACTTGTGGACTCGTTGGGCTGTGGGATCTGTGGATCACAACCATAGACTCTTGGTTGTTGCGGTCCTATTATGGTCATACGCGAAATCAAGTTCTAATCCCTAGTATCCAGTAATCGTATGCTTTCTCAGCTTCTATGTTTAGGACCAATAACTGTGTGATTTTCTCAGAATATCTCACAGGTGTTCGTGCAACTTGGATCCTTAAACTGGTATCTATGTCTGTGAGAGTGTCTCCTGCTCCTGGCTGTGGGACCAAAGGATCACAACCAAAGGTTTGTTCTCTTTCGAATCCTTCTACAGTCATGTGAATGCTTTGCCTAGGGCAATCTGTAGTTTGGTTGGTTTGACCAAAACGTGTATGCTTGGTCGTCTTCTATGTTTAACCCTCTCAACTGAGAACTGATCAGTTGTAAATCTGTTGTTGTTCGGAATACTTGTATTATGAGATTTTGGTCTATGTCAACTATTGCTGTGACGAGGTTTGGTTGAGGCACAATTGGCTCAAATATATATTCCCTGGGCTCCTGAGGTCCCGTGATTGTCATACAAAATAAAATGTAAATCTAACTGTAACGAAGCAAATTCTAACTACGTGGAATAAATCTAAAACATAAGAAACCTTTTAACAATTTTAAGGAAAGCAAACTATTTTAAGCGTATCTAGAAATAATAATTAAATAACAATTTAAAACAAACAAGATAACCGAGTGTAGTTATTTGCCTGTGCGATTTGTAGATTTATTCTAAATAAAATAGCTCGTCTAATCTATCTGCAAGATTCTCAATCCTACCTCAGAAGTGAGGAGTGAATCATAGTTTCTCAGAAACTATCAATCCTCACAGCTTCCCTGGCAATATCGAGAATAGAATTTACTGAAATGAAGCAATTATCTACTCTATTTGATATGATTCTAACTAGAACTTTGAAAGTTAAAACTTGGATTCCGCAGAACAGTGGCGAATCCGATGGTGTGTGTGATCTTGTCCCCTCAGTATGATCTCCTCGTTCTTTCATGTTCACGTGGATCCAGAAAAGCGTGTAGTGCTAGCATCGACAGGAGTAGATATTGGGACAAGGACAACTCAGAATGTAGACCGAAAATGCGAGTATGAGAGGGATAGCGCAAGAGTACAGAGCTTGGCTTATGCAGTTCCTAGCGGGATTTTACTGCGAGTCATGCAACACAAAGCGACCAGAACCTGAAACTATCTTGTTTGAAGAGCAAAACCTGCAACTTTAATGGCTTCCTAAGCTATTCTATTATTGGATAAAACAACAACACTGTTTGCACAAGCTGGATATGTGGCTTACCAACAGCTGGACAATGCTAAATGAGCATGCAAATGAACTAAAAACAAGTACTCTAAGCAAAATAATAGCTAAATCTAATGCAAAGAGAAATTCAGAGACAAACTTCAGACCTGGGTGAAATAACAACACTGCCTGCACAAGATGGATATGTGGCTTACCAACAGCTGAACAATACTAACTAAACATGCAAGTGAATTGAAACTATGACTTCTAAACAAGATAACAAGCTGAACTACTAAAAAATGAGGAGATGAGAGCAAAAGATCAGTCCTTTGTGTTTGAGCACAAGCCATGCATTTATAGGAATTCAATCACCCAAAGATCAAAACCAAACTGAACTCCTAAACAATAAACAAAGGAAAAACACTATTCCAGGGGACCAAAAACATAAATGCATGCTCAAGTCGGCAAGGAAAGCTGGTGAAACGTTGATATTTCACGCGAGTCGCGTCAAAAGAACGTTCTGGAAAACGCGTGCAGGACCGCCACTATGAGCAGGGCGGCGGTTACAGGACCGCCGCCCTGCAGGGCGGCGGTTTCGTCACTAAAGATCAAAAGGCCAAGGAAAGAGGGAAAAAGGGGAGAACAAAGGGCGTGGGGGCTAAGCGGGGCATGCGGGATGTTAACGCATACTCCGAGGGCTTTTTCTGATCCCGAACACCTTGCGAAGAGACCTGTATCATCATTGGGGAACTTGTTACACTGTTTCGGCAGTACAGTACCTTACAATTTTGGGTACGTACATATTGCCCCCTCGGAGAAGCGTTTTAGTCATGAAGAGGCATAAAACGGTGGGTCCGAGTATGGCAGTCCCGAAATGGGGAGTTTGAAGTTATACCTTACTCGTCCGTGTGTTGAAATGACGCCATCCGAAATTCCCGCTACCTGCAAAATGAAAAGAGAACTCAAGTGCAGATAGATACAATAATTTGGAAAATAAACGCTAAAATAATAGAGGATGAGAATGTACCATTCGTGCGGGGATAGGAACTTACCTCCATCAGCGCTCCAAACCTGTGAAAAAGTCTTTTAAAACGAATCAGGGTGCTATATATATGAAAGTGGGCCCATTTTCCTATTCATTTGCGCGAGTTGATTTGATTGTTTTTGAGCTCTGGGGCCCACGGTGACGGTTTCTTGCGTGAGTAGAGTCAAAACGTCCGCAGCGAGATCATGATCATGCCTCCACGTGCGGAACACCGCCCTGCTAGATCACAGGTTGGTTTTCTTCAATTTTGTGTTTTTCCCCCCTTTAATTTGAAATGCTAAATTTGTTGTAATGTGGGGGTCATTTTTGAAAATATTAGGTTCAAAAGGTCCACCTAGGGGGGGCGCCTACTGGGTAGGCTCCATTTTTAGGTCAAATGGTCATTTTTTGCTAGTTTTAGGCTTTTTAAGATTAAAAACCCATGTGGGTTTTCGGACCATGACCGCCGCCCTGGCCAGGGCGGAGGTTACATGACCGCCGCCATGTTCAGGGCGGCGGTTACACGACCACCGCCCTTAAGGCGGCGGTTACAAAACCGCCTCCCTGCTCAGGGCGGCGGTTTTGCACAGAATGCAAAAGAACTTATATTTTGAGATTGCACTTGTATTTTCTGCACTCCTACGCGTTTTTATGACCTTCTTGGTATTGTTCAGATATTAACTTGCTCTGTTTTGTGTGTTTTTGGGTGTATGCAGGCGAGAGAGGAGTATATTAGATGGAGCAGAGAGAGAGAGTGTGTGATTGGCTCTCAGGAGTACTGGATGCCTCTCGCAGGACGAGGAGGACACACTTCAGAGGGCTGGTATACTGCGTATATCGCGTGTGCCTCATAATGCACCATCTAGTCACATCCTTTGTGACTTATTCTCTTACTGGGATGTAGATCGGAACACCTTCCGACTGCCAGGGGTCCGTGGTGAGTGGACCATTACACTCGAGGATGTCTACCACATTCTGGGATTCCCGATCATTGGGCGGAGACTTACATTAGAGACAACAGGCTCATGGGCACAGATTACACAGTGGGCATCATATATGGGAGATGCAGTTATCTCCACAGGGTCGAAGAAGGGAGTGAGAGTTCGATCCATTCCTTCTTTGCCTATCCCCGTACTTCGACAGGCCATCATGGGGATCCTTGCCTCGAGACTGATCGGGGACAAGGGAGGGGATACATTGTTATACTGCTGGGCCCCCATCATTGCGCAGATAGAGGGGCATGGCCGGATATACGCCTGGGGTGCAGATATTCTGGGGACCACGTACCATGATCTATATAGGGTGGTCCATTTACAGGGACAGTCATTGAGCCACCCGACTTTAGTCATGAGTTGGGTGTATGAGCATTTTATCCCTTATGGCAGGGGTGTGGAGGTAGCAGATCCTGGGGCTGTGAGGGCAGCCAGATGGACAGATATGTCGGTGCTTAGAGCACCTCACCAGCCAGTTGCCTCCCTCACTACTGCAGACATGAAGGCGACACTGTACCGGCTTATGGCTGGCATATGGGGCGAGGAGACTCTTACCCTGATCTCCTGCTCCACCACAGGGCAGCTTATTGATCGAGTGGGACGAGTGGAGGTGCATCCTTTTGGCAGAGTTCCTCAGCAGTTTGGCCTACCGTATTTGGGCATGCTTCCCCCAGTGGCACCAGTTTACAGATCAGTTCGCAAGGCCAGAGGGGGGCCTAGAGGCCGAGGTTGGACAACGATCACTCCTGGCATTCCTATTGCAGCCAGGAGAATAGTTCGCGCTAGAGGGAGAGCCGGTGCGCCTCAGGCACCTTTGCTTCAGATTGCTGCGGGTCCTGCTCATAGTAGCGATGACCCCATAGATATTGACTCCGACTCTAAGGAGTTTTTAGAGGGAGGGACAGAGGAGGAGACCGAGGACAAGTGATCCTGAGTGGCATGACACTCAGGATATTATGCAGGCAGAGAGGGCTGAGCAGAGCGCAGAAAAGGACACTCTTGTTTCAGAGGAGCCACTCTCCCAGGGCCATGGTGGAGAGGATGAGTCAGTTGTAGGGCAACATGTTGCCCCCTGCCATAGGAGCAGCCCCTCAATCGGCAGTGGCATCCGTGGCAGGTTGCCAGTCCCTAGCGACCCATCTTGAATGCCTGGGGATCCAAGTAAGTTACCCTTTCTCCCTTTTAATGTTTATTTAATTTAGGCTCTGTTTTAGTTGCTATCTCTCCTTGTGTTTTTATCTTGTATCTTTTAGTTTCTTGCTTAGTTTCTAATTAATTTTTCTCCTTTGTTTGAAAAGACTGTTGACGAATGGCGGGATTTGATCCGTAGGGTATGTACTGATTCCCTGATGATCCCCATGGATAGGACCCGCACAGAGCTATCCGTAGATGCCGGGGAGCCCTCAGCAGCTGGTAGACATACCGATGTCTTTGCTCTCATTTGACACGTGGCCAGGATGGTGTCGACCCTCCATACAGAGTTAGCGGGCTACAGGACGGCTGAGTGCCTCATGAGGAGCCATTCTCGTAGTGAGACCGCGGCTGCCCCTCAGGACCCTGAGCCCTCTGTACATTCAGAGCGCCAGCGTAGTCGGAGTCCTAGGCATGGGCGTGCACCTTCGGAGGGGTCGCGTAGGGACTGAGAGGCCTCTTGGTCCTCGTGTACTTTGTATTATATATTCTTTGTATATCACGGGCTCTTTGAGCATTTTGACCATGCTTAGAGCATGATGGCATTGTATATAAACATTGATTATTTATATATATGCATTCATTTTTGGATCAAAAGCTTAGCACTCATGTTTTCCTTTCTATTTCCAGTTTCCTTGTGTATATTACGATGTATGTTTGTATGCTTTTTATATGTATGCAATGGAGAACAGATGATGCAAATGTTTGCTTTCTTTTTGTGTTTCATGATGCTGATACATGATAATGTAGATATATTGTGATTTTGAATCTTAGCTTCTATGAGCAATTTGGATACCTCATGTTTGTTTTGGAAAAGTGATGAAAATAACCAGTATGATGAACAGATTAACTTGCCCCACTCCTAACTCCACGCAACTAGTAAGATGCGAGGGCTCATCACCAAGAGCCAAGAAGGGCGCAAGTTGTGAAAAGTGGTGAAATGATAGTGATGAAAGACAGACAAAGCTTTGGCGGAACCAAATTGGAAGCTACAAGCCAACTCCACTCGAGTGACTTCATAGTTTTGGATGCGACTTGCTTTGTGGTTTATCCAGACTTAGACCTGTAGATGGCCACATAGTAGAGAAAATCTGGTTTTTTTAGGATTTTAACTCTTTTGGAATTTTGAACATCTGATTCATTCGTTTTTGACTCAAAGTTTGAATTGTTTGTTTATGACCTTTTAACGTTTGCTATGTCAAGAGGACCCCCTATACTCTGCCCCATGCTACTAGTAAGAAGCGTGGGTTTATCACCGTGGGCAAGGCATAAGCGAGTAAGGGCATTTCCATCATTTCCCAACCCTACGTCACTAGTAAGAGACGCAAGCTCATCACCGAAGGTTGGTGGGGCAAGGAAATGTGTAAAAATAAAATTTTCTATTTAATCACTTTTTGACTTGCTTATTTGAGTAAAATGTCAGTATATGCTTATTTCCAAAGAGATGTATATATGGGATAGATGTGACACCATGAAGCTTCTAGAACAGACCATAGGCAAGACACCTATCCTAAGAAGAAATCAAAGCGAGAACAAACTTGCAGATCTTGGTATGGTTACCGTTAAGACTTTGTCATGTCTGATTTTATTTGATAAAAGATTCCGAAATGATTCGATGATTTATGAAGATGGAGAGGTATGATTAAAGAGCTTTATGCCAACAACATCATGAGTTTGTAATGAATTTCTTTGAGAATAAATTCCTTGATCACAATTTATGTAAGAAACAAATGGACAAAATGATCTTAATCTATATGAAGATGCAATGTAGATAATTTTACAAGTAGTGCTAGTTGCTTATGCGTAGAATCGCTTGAGGTGCAGGGAATTGACTGTTTCGCCAAATTCCTCACCTTCTAGCGTACATAAGAGGTAAGCACCATTTCCGTAGTCTTTCATGACTTGGTATGGGCCCAACCATTTGGGCCGGAATTTCCTTCCTTCGCCGGTCTTCTTGTCGATCCGGCTGTCTAGCCTTAGAACTAGATCACCTTCATATATGTCGCGTTCATAGACCTTCTTGTTATACTGCTGGCACATTCGGTCAGCATAAGCTCTATGCCGCTGTTCAGCATCTAACCTAGTTTAATCTAGGCTTTCTAGTTGGGAAAGACGTGCTTCTCTGTAAGCGTCTTCATCCAGAATCCCTTGTAGTGAAATGCGGAGACTGGGTATTTCGACCTCAAGCGGGAGAACTGCTTCTGCCCCAAATACTAGCGAGAAAGGAGTTGCTCCCGTTGGTGTTCTTATTGAGGTTCGGTGGGCCCATAAGGCCGGATATAACTTTAAATGCCAATCTTGTTTGTTTTCTTTCATCATTTTAAGGAGAATGGCTTTCAGTGTCTTATTTGTCGCTTCAGCCTGTCCGTTGGCTTGGGGATAATACAAGGAAGCCGTATGATGGCTTATCTTAAATTTAATGCATAGTTCGTGAACTTCTTCATTTTTAAAAGAAGTTCCATTATCGGAGATAATGATTTACGGGATACCGTACCTACAAATGATTTGGTTCAAAATGAACTTGGCGATTACCGACCCAGGTACAGTAGTAAGAGGCATGGCCTCCACCCATTTGGTAAAATATTTAGTGGCCGTGATTATAAAATTATGGCTGTCTGTGGATGAGGGAGAGAATTTCCCTATTAAGTCTAGACTCCTTGTAGAAAAGGGCCATGGAGTAGCGATTGGTTGTAGAGCTTGTGCTGGCATGTGGATCTCATGAGAGAATTCTTGGCACTTACGACACCTGTGTACAAACTCTATTGCGTCATGTTCTAGAGTGGGCTAGAAATAGCCCACTCGATGTATTTTTCGAGCAGTGGCGTGGCCACCGAAGTGGCCTCCACATATTCCACTGTGAGATTCATGGAGAATCTTCTTGGATTCTTCCGTGTCGACGCATCTTAGGAGCATTCCATCGAATGCTTTTCGATAGAGAACTTGCTCTATAATGACGTACTTAGCTACGATAATGCGTAACTGCCTTCTTTGTTGCGGTGTAACTCCTTCTGGGTACATATGGTCCATGATATAGTTAATGATATCAGTGTACCAAAGACACTCAGAGATAGAGGGTCGGGCTTCGATATAATATACGCATTCATCTGGAAAGTCTAAATCTACTAAATCGCCTCCATTTAATGGGTTGTCAGCTAACCAATCCGCGATGATTTGTCCCTTAACTGACTTCTGATTTAAAAATGTTAATTCGAATTCTCCCATTAAGGTTATAAAACATCCAACCTTTTTAGACAATGACCCTTGTGTGAGGAAAGTCCGTAAATGGTCCGTTTTTACCATGACCTTCATTTCTTGATTCAGCATATAATGTCTTAGGCGTTTAGTAGCAAAGACTATGGCAAGGCATTCTCATTCTGCCTGTGTATAGCATGTTTCATAGTCGAGCAGCGTTCGGCTAATGAAATAAATCGCACGTTCTCTCTTGTTATCGTCTTCTTGGGCCAACATACAGGCCAGCGAGACATTGGTAGCTCGTGAATATAGAATTAACGGTCGATCTAACTTAGGTGGCATTAGCGTAGGTGGTGATAAAAGGAAACGCTTAACTGCATCAAAGGCTTCATTACAGTCTTTGGTCCAATTAATGCTATAGTCTTTCTTGAGTAAATTGTTGATTGGATGAACGGCAAAGCTTAAGTCCGGGATGAATCTTCGGATTGCACCCATTTTTCTGAGAAATGATATGATTCCAGATTTATCTGAAGGTTGAACCATTTCGAGGACAGCCCGAATTTTGGTTGGGTCAACGTCTATCCCTCATGACGATATGATATAACCTAAGAGCTTCCCTCCCGTTACACCAAAGACGCATTTCTCTGGGTTTAGTGTGACTCCGTATTCTATTAGACGTGAAAGAATGACGCGGAGTACTTCGGGATGGTCACAACACTTCTTGGCTTTAGCCAATAAGTCATCTACGTAAGATTCCACGATTTTATGAATTAGATCGTGAAATATGTATGTCATGGCCCGCTGGTACGTAGCACCGGCGTTCTTGAGACCGAATGGCATAACAACATAGCAATAGGTTCCCCAAGGAGTTATAAACGTGGTTTTAGCTTGATCTTGCTCATATATTCTGATTTGATTGTATCCCGAGAATCCATCCATGAGAGACAAAAGTTCAAAACCAGCTGTTGCATCAACAATAACGTCTATGGATGGTAATGGGAAGTCGTCCTTAGGACACGCTTTGTTGATATCTCGAAAATCTATGTAGATGCGTATCTTTCCATTCTTCTTGAGAATGGGAATGATGTTAGATACCCATTGGGAGTAGTCAACTGGCTTGATGAATCCTACCTGAAGGAGTTTTATTACCTCCTCTTTTACCATGAGAGCTACTTTGGGCTTCATGGGTCTTGATTTTTGTTTAATTGGCTTTACATCTGATTTAGTGACGAGGTTGTGCACCGCAATGTGGGGTGCGACTCCTGTCATCTCCTTATAATTAAATGCAAACGCCTTTTGATGTTCTTTGAGAATCTGAGTATGTATTTCCACTTCTTCTGGGGTTAAGGATGATCCTAATTTCAATATTCTCGGTTCATCTTCTGTCCCGATGTTGACATTGATTGTTTCTTCGATCAAAGAGGCGTTACCCTCTTCGAACTCAGGTGGTGCTGGAGGTAAATCTAAATCATCCCCATTTTCTACTGCGTATATGCTGGATTCCATTTGTGAGGGAAGATCCGTTACGGGATTTCCGAAGTAGGAAGATGAATGTGGAATCAAGGATAAATCTAGTATGTGATAGGAGAGATGTAGTGCTGCATAGGCATTTAAGTAATCCAAAGTAGCTGCATCACTATCAATACGGTCTGGGACGGTAGATTCACTTCCGATTGAAAGAGGATTTGTTATTATTTTTATCAATGGTTCATCACGAATGGACACCGTGAATTGGGTATCTTCTAACTCATTGCTTGGAGTAAAGCGTGATGCTGAAGTTGCTATCGAATCGGCGAGAAGATTTTTCTCTCGTGGGATTGCTTCAATGGATATGAAGTTAAATGTCTTGCTTAAATTTAATACGGATTCTTTGTAAAGCTGCAAGTGTTCGGCTTTAGTTTCATATCTTCAGAAACTTGATTGTCACTAATTTGCGAGTTCCCAAGACTCTGCTGTTATCATACCAATTCTTTTGGCTAAGGTGAGGCCAAGGAGGAGGGCTTCGTACTCAGCGCCGTTGTTTTGTGCATTCAATATTTTAACTTAAAGGCAATGGAGGAATTTCTCTTTAGGCGAAGTAAGAGTAGTACCTGCCCCCACTCCATAACGGCATTTAGCTCCATCGAAATGGAGGAGTCCAATACTTAGCCGGGAGTATAGATGTTGTGGGCATTTGCTGCATTTGCGCACTCTACTTCTACCATACAAAGGTCCTCTGCTGGAAGGGAACCAACACCCCTAGGGAAATCCTATGCCTACTGAATCAAATGGTAAGAACATTGGTGAATCTTGTTCTATCAACTCAACGATTTTCGCAGTAGTCCCTAATGATACTGTTTCTTTAGTTTTATCTTTGGGGGTTGGGATTGTTTTGGTTATGCTGGTAGTTTCAAGAATCCGTTGTAGGTACCAACTTTTCCTCTGGTTTTGGGTCAGTGGGTTTATTAAGTTGGTTTGTTGGAAGTTCAAATTCTGAGTGCACACCTGGTCTTTTCTTTAAATCAGCTAGGTGCAAATCAAAAGGTTTTGGATCACCCTTGGCTACAAATACCTTTCCTAGATGCAAGAATCTTACTTCTTGAAATAACGTAGAAGGGATATTGCCTCATCTCGGTACCAGTCGGCGGCGTATCATATTATAATTAGGTTCCCGATCTATAATTAGATAAAATCAGTCAGGGGATGTGTTGGGCCCTAAGGTGACTGGCAGTATTATAGTTCCTATCGAAGTGGCTTTAAGGATTATCATATAGACTCTCAAATGTATTTCGAGTAAGTAGGGGAACAGTATGTTTCCCATATCATAGTTTTTTGGAGGACAAAGAGAACGGGACTATATTAACTGTGGCCACCATCGTCAAACCATTACCCGTTTTACATAGTTATTATAAAACCCCATACTTGTAGTGGAGGCTGGATCACCTCGGTGGCGAATCTCAGCATCTGTTAGGCATTTACTATTTCGAATATGAATTCGGACACCTTGTCTGGCTGCCCCGGAGGTGGGATATCAAAATTACGGGATGTATTGTGTTTCAGGAGGGTGGAGTGAGTTGATGTTATTAGCTGACGTAGACCAATGCTTCTAAAAGAGAAGCTCTGTGAGGGGGAGGAGGTTCTTTAGTATAGTCCAAAATGAAATGTGTGAGAAGGTCTTTGTTAGATCGCTAATTAAATCATAGGCCACCTACGGTTTTTCTACTATTTGCTGACTCTTATCTGTTTCTGACAGATGACTTGGGCTCGGTTGAGATGAAATACTCTCGTGTTCTTGTTATAGCTTTGATAGGTAGTTCAGCGTCTAATTCTACCAAACTGACTATCTTGGGTCTTGGTTGACTTCCTAACTGTGGCGCAACTGATGGATTTAATGAAGTCGAAGCTTCATGATCATTGTTTCCCGTCATTGCCACCTTTGTTTTTTCCAGTTGGATTCAACCTATTGCTATCATGATTTGGGAGTGGATCGTTAAAGATCTTGAGGGGAGCATTCTGAGGGGAAACTGCCCCTGCGAGCGTATTTGGTGGTGATGACACGGGATCTTGCCAAAAAAAAATATGTGAAGAACTGTCTTTGTTCTGCTGGCAAGCGTTGCATAAATTTATGTGTCATGTCACGTTCTAGTATCGTGACCCCCAAATTTTATGGAAACCAAATAAGAATTGGGATTGGAATTCTTATTTTGTTGGTTTGGTGTATATGTGGCCTAAAATTATGATCAAACTGTTGCCTATTAGGATTAAAGTTTGCGATTGTTGTTTTGGCTTTGGTTTTGATAACCAATGGGGTTTTGGCTTGGCCCTTGTAGGGATTCGAGCCGTGTTGTTGTTGTTTTGGATGGTTAAAATCCAATGTATTGATCGTAAGGGTTTAAAGTTGTTGTTTCGTCTTGTTGTTTGTTGTGACGAGTATAAAACATACCCTTTGGGCTGTCGGTTACTCCATCTTTGTTACCCCCGATTTTTTTGTTAAGGATTTTGTGGGGTCCTTGATTGGAATTTGTGATAGTTGTTGTAGTGTTTGAGTGGAGGTGATAACCTTCTCCGTTTGTTACATATGGCTTAAGACCAACTGTCTATCGCGCTGATCTATTCGAAAGAGAGCGCTCTCACGTACTTCATCATAAGTTCGTAGTGGAACTTCTGGAACTTCTTCCTTCAATACTGCTAGAGAAGAATGAAGGAATAAATCACATAGTTCATCTGATCCATGTTTGGAGCAATTGCTGAAGAATAAAGAATGTATGCACCTCTGATGTGAAATGGGGACAGATTTGTTGTGTTTGTTCTTGTTGATGTGCAGATTCCTGATTCTGTCTAAAAGTTTGTTCATGCGAAGGCTTTGATGAACTCTAAACGAGTGGTTTAATTTAAATGAAGGACATGGAGGATTCAGGTATCTATAAATACCAGGCGAGAGGCAATGCCTTCCAAGGTTTTGGGGAATGATTTTAGCAACAAACCCCATCCCAAGGGAGTAATGTCTCGTATTGGGGGGGGGGGGTGGACTTTGTAGCGTAAAGCCTTGATATGTGCGTTCGGAGCTCCCTCACTTTGTACTGGGTTAAAATCGGGACGGGGGTCTTGGGCGCCAGTGACGCTTCGTATGGCGAAGTATAAGGGATCCTTCAGATATTCTGATAAGTCCTACGCATAGTTTGACCATGATGTGGTTGTTGAGGGAGTGGTGGTGGGATGGGTTGTTGATACGGACAGCGTATGCATGGCAATCTCCTTGTGGTGATTTGGAGTACATGTTTAAGGATGACGGGGTATTGTCAAGGAATGGATTGTTTGATACTGGACCGTGAGGAATAGTGTTAGAGATGATGGGCCTTGTTGGCATTTGTTGTGGATAGTGAGGCGGCATGCCTAACGTGCCTACTCCTGTGAGGAGATCTACTTGGCCAAAGTGGTATGGAGGATTGGAACTTCCTGCTTGTATGAACGGAGAATTTTGACTTGCTTGAGCCAGTTCTAACCCTCTCACTTTTTCTACTAACGTTGAAATGACTTCATTTGGTGAAGTCACGGTGCTTTGCCTGAGCGGCGTTTGTTGTATACCCTGGTGTTGTATAGGTACGTGATATCCTGTCATAAACTGATCGTTATCTTGCCAAGTTTCTCCGAGAGTATTTCCTATATGCAGTGGCATAGAGGTATTTTCTTGAAAAGAGATCTCGGGTTGTATTTGTAGACCTCCTATAGGCGGGTACATGCCCCGGGAGCGTTGTTCACTCTTAGGATAACGTATTGACTGTCCATCATCTAACACCAGGTATGGATCTGATTGCCTACTAATTTGTGGTCTGAGTAGTATTTGAGGAGACGAACCAGATTCTCCGGTAAATGTCATATTGTTTGAACCTGAAGGATTTTTTTGTTGCGTTCGAGGGGGTTGATCTAACTCCTCAGTTTGAAAAGACGAATTATATCTGATTCTTGGGGTTTGTGTTGACAACTGATTAATTGAATAGTTTTCGCCCCATACTAAGAGCGAGGGTGATGATTGCCTGTTCTGTTGGGAATAGTATGCCTCAAGACCCAAGAGGGGTCTGCCATATGCATCGAATCCCGACATATTCGGGGGGTATATGAATACCCGCAGAATAATGGGAAGGAGCGAAGGTGATTTGTGAAAGGACACGTGATATTATGACTCCGAACGAGAAAGTAGGAAGTTTACGTCAGCTTCACTAATTTTGTTTGTTTGTCGGGTTCACGTTTTGTACGGAAAAGCGATAGGCGAGCGTGAGAATCTACAAGTGACTCTTCCACGTACCCGACCTCTCGAGGTCGTGCCGAGACAGCCGGTGGGGGTAGAATATGCGTGGGATTCAGACAAACTAGTTAGGCAGTCTAATGTCTTCGACACGCACTAATGGAATTTGTGAATCTAAGGCAAAGAAGGCCCTTCTAACTTGGACTGATGTGATAGATCGATCGGCAAGGATGACTGCTCGAAGGCTCCAATCAATATCGAGCTCTGGCGTGATTCGATCTATGGGTTGTGGAATACGTGGAAAATGACCTGGGATAGTTTCGTGTATGTCTCCAGATAAGGTCATATGGTGGATGGTGAAAACAATTGACTCTATGGACGATTCTCTGGCGTAGTCTAGAATTCTCTAGCTTCGTTAGCCGCTATATCTAGTAAGGACAATTGTTCGATGATGATGGGTGGAAGTGGAGTGGATTGGAATACTAGTGTGCGTAGGCCAGCGTCTATATCTGATTGACTTGTGGACTCGTTGGGCTGTGGGATCTGTGGATCACAACCATAGACTCTTGGTTGTTGCAGTCCTGTTATGGTCATGCGTGAAATCAAGTTCTAATCCCTAGTATCCAGTAATCATATGCTTTCTCAGCTTCTATGTTTAGGACCAACAACTGTGTGATTTTCTCAGAATATCTCACAGGCGTTCGTGCAACCTGGATCCTTAGACTGGTATCTATATCTGTGAGAGTGTCTCCTGCACCTGGCTGTGGGACCAAAGGATCACAACCAAAGGTTTGTTCTCTTTCGAACCCTTCTACAGTCATGTGAATGTTTACCTAGGGCAATCTGTAGTTTGGTTGGTTTGACCAAAACGTGTGTGCTTGGTCGTCTTCTATGTTTAACCCTCTCAACTGAGAACTGATCAGTTGTAAATCTGTTGTTGTTCGGAATACTTGTATTCTGAGATTTTGGTCTATGTCAACTATTGCTGTGACGAGGTTTGGTTGAGGCACGATTGGCTCAAATATATATTCTCTGGGCTCCTGAGGTCCCGTGATTGTCATACAAAATAAAATGTAAATCTAACTGTAACGAAGCAAATTCTAACTACGTGGAATAAATCTAAAACATATATATAACTTCTATTCTTCTAAGAAATTTTAAGAATTTTAAGGAAAGCAAACTATTTTAAGCGTATCTAGGAATAACAACTAAACAATAATTTAAAACAGACAAAATAACCGAGTGTAGTTATCAGCCTGTGCAATTTGTAGATTTATCCTAAACAAAAGAAATAGCTCATCTATCTGCAAGATTCTCGATCCTACCTCAGAAGTGAGGAGTGAATCATAGTTTCTCAGAAACTATCAATCCTCACAGCTTCCCTGGCAATATCGAGAATAGAATTCACTGAAATGAAGCAATTATCTACTCTATTTGATATGATTCTAACTAGAACTTTGAAAGTTAAAACCTAGATTCCGCAGAACAGTGGCGAATCCGATGGTGTGTGTGATCTTGTCCCCTCAGTATGATCTCCTCGTTCTTTCGTGTTCATGTGGATCTAGAAAAGCGTGTAATGCTAGCATCGACAGGAGTAGATATTGGGACAAGGACAGCTCAGAATGCAGACCGAAAATGCGAGTAGGAGAGGGACAGCGCAAGAGTAGAGAGCTTGGCTTATGCAATTCCTAGCGGGATTTTACTGTGAGTCATGCAACATGAAGTGACCAGAACCTGAAACTATCCTGTTTGAAGAGAAAAACCTGCAACTTTAATGGCTTCCTAAGCTATTCTATTCCAATGGATTGGATAAAACAACAACACTGTTTGCACAAGCTGGATATGTGGCTTACCAACAGCTGGACAATGCTAATGAGCATGCAAATGAACTAAAACAAGTATTCTAAGCAAAATAATAGCTAAATCTAATGCAAAGAGAAATTCATGAGACAAACTTCAGACCGGATTGGATGAAATAACAGCACTGCCTGCACAAGATGGGTATGTGGCTTACCAACAGCTGAACAATACTAACTAAACATGCAAGTGAATTGAAACTATGGCTTCTAAACAAGATAACAAGCTAAAATACTAAAATGAGGAGATGAGAGCAAAGATCAGTCTTCAAAATCAGGCCATTTGTTTGAGCACAAGCCATGCATTTATAGGAATTCAATCACCCAAAGATCAAAACCAAACTGAACTCCTAAACAATAAACAAAGGAAAAACACTATTCCAGGGGACCAAAAACATAAATGCATGCTCAAGTCGGCAAGGAAAGATGGTGAAACGTTGATATTTCACGCGAGTCACGTCAAAAGAACGTTCTAGAAAACACGTGCAGGACCGCCGCTCTGAGTAGGGCGGTGGTTACAGGACTGCTGCCCTGATCAGGGTGGCGGTTTCGTCACTGAAGATCAAAAGGCCAAGGAAAGAGGAAAAAAGGGGAAAACAAAGGGCGCGGGGGCTAAGCGGGGCATGCGGGATGTTAACGCATACTCCGAGAGCTTTTCCAGATCCCGAACACCTTGCGAGGAGACCTGTATCATCATTGGGGCACTTGTTACACTGTTCCGGCAGTACAGTACCTTACAATTTTGGGTACGTACATATTGCCCCCTCGGAGAAGCGTTTTAGCCATGAAGAGGCATAAAACGGTGGGTCCGAGTATGGCAGTCCCGAAATGGGAAGTTAGAAGTTATACCTTACACGTCCGTGTGTTGAAATGACGCCATCCAAAATTCCCGCTACCTGCAAAATGAAAAGAGAACTCAAGTGCAGATAGATACAATAATTTGGAAAATAAACGCTAAAATAATAGGGAATGAGAACGTACAATTCGTGCGGGGATAGAAACTTACCTCCATCAGCGCTCCAAAACCTGTGAAAAAGTCTTTTAAAACGAATCAGGGCGCTATATATATGAAAGTGGGCCCATTTTCCTATTCATTTGCACGAGTTGATTTGATTGTTTTTGAGCTCTGGGACCCACGGTGACGGTTTCTTGCGTGAGTAGAGTCAAAACGTCCGCAGCGAGATCGTGATCATGCCTCCATGTGCGGAACACCACCCTGCTAGATCACAGGTTGGTTTTCTTCAATTTTGTGTTTTTACCCCCTTTAAATTTGAAATGCTAAATTTTTGTAATGGGGGGGTCATTTTTGAAAATATTAGTGTTTAAAAGGTCCACCTAGGGGGGGCGCCTACTGGGTAGGCTCCATTTTTAGGTTAAATGGTCATTTTTTGCACTTTTTAGGCCTTTTTAAGATTAAAAACCCGCGTGGGTTTTCGGACCAGGGCGGCGGTTACATGACCGCCGCCCTGTTCAGGGCGGCGGTTACACGACCGCCGCCTTTAAGGCGGCGGTTACAAAACCGCCTCCCTGCTCAGGGCGGCGGTTTTGCACAGAATGCAAAAGGAACTTATTTTTGAGATTGCATTTGTATTTTTAGCATTTCTACGTGCTTTTATGATTTTCTATAGTATTGTTCAGATGCTAACTTGCTCTGTTTTGTGTGTTTTTGGGTGTATGCAGGCGAGAGAGGAGTACATAGATGGAGCAGAGAGAGAGAGTGTGATTGGCTCTCAAGGGTACTAGATGCCCTCTCACAGGACGAGGAGGACACACTTCAGAGGGCTGGTATACTGCGTATATCGCGTGTGCCCCATGTTGCACCATCTAGTCACATCCTTTGTGACTTATTCTCTTACTGGGATGCAGATCGGAACACCTTCTGATTGCCAGGGGTCCGTGGTGAGTGGACCATTACATTGGAGGATGTCTACCGCATTCTGGGGGTCCCGATCATCGGGAGGAGACTTACATTGGAGACAGTAGGGTCACGGGCACAGATTGCACAGTGGGCACATATATGGGAGATGCAGTCATCTCCACGGGGTCGAAGAAGGGGGTGAGAGTTCGATCCATTCCTTCTTTGCCTATCCCCGTACTTCGACAGGCCATCATGGGGATCCTTGCCTCGAGACTGATCGGGGACAAGGGAGGGGATACATTGTTATACTGCTGGGCCCCCATCATTGCACAGATAGAGGGGCATGGCCGGATATACGCTTGGGGTGCAGATATTCTGGGGACCACCTACCATGATTTATACAGGGTGGTCCGTTTACAGGGACAGTCATTGAGCCACCCGACTTTAGTCATGAGTTGGGTGTATGAGCGTTTTATCCCTTATGGCAGAGGCGTGGAGGTGGCAGATCCTGGGGCTGTGAGGGCAGCCAGATGGACAGATATGTCGGTGCTTAGAGCACCTCACCAGCCAGTTGCCTCCCTTACTACTGCAGACATGGAGGCGACACCGTACCGGCTTATGGCCGGCATATGGGGAGAGGAGACTCTTACCTTGATCTCTTGCTCCACCACAGGGCAGCTCATTGATCGAGTGGGGCGAGTGGAGGTGCATCCTTTTGGCAGAGTTCCTCAGCAATTCGGCCTACCGTATTTGGGCATGCTTCCCCCAGTGGCGCCAGTTTACAGATCAGTTCGCGAGGCCAGAGGGGGGCCTAGAGGCCGTGGTTGGACAGTGATCACTCCTGGCATTCCCATTGCAGCCAGGAGGATAGTTCGTGCTAGAGGGAGAGTTGGTGTGCCTCGGGCACCTTTACTTCAGATTGCTGCGGGTCCTGCTCATAGTAGCGATGACCCCATAGATATTGACTTTGACTCTGAGGAGCTTACAGAGGGAGGGTCGGAGGAGCAGACTGATGACAGCGATCCTGAGTGGCATGACACTCAGGACATTATGCAGGCAGAGAGGGCTGAGCAGAGCGCAGAGAAGGACACTCTAGTTTCAGAGGAGCCACTCTCTCAGGGCCATGGTGGAGAGGATGAGTCAGTTGCAGGGCGACATGTTGCCCCTGCCACAGGAGCAGCCCCTCAGTCGGCAGCGGCATCCGCGGCAGGTGCTGGCCCCAGCGACCCATCTTGGAGGCCCGGTGATCCGAGTAAGTTATCCTTTCTTCCTTCTTTAACGTTTGTTTAATTTAGGATTTTTTTAATTGCTATCTCTCCTTGTGTTTTTATCTTGTATCTTTTAGCCTCTTGCTTGGTTTCTAATTTGTTTTTCTTCTTTGTTTGCAGAGACTGTTGACGAGTGGCGGGATCTGATCCGCAGGGTATGTACCGATTCCCTGATGATCCCCATGGATAGGACCCGCGTGGAGCTATCCGTAGATGCCGGGGAGCCCTCAGCAGCCGGTAGGCATACTGATGTCTTCGCTCCCGTTTGGCACGTGGCCAGGATGGTGTCGACCCTCCGCACAGAGTTAGCGGGCTACAGGACGGCTGAGCGCCTTATGAGGAGCCATTCTCGTGGTGAGACCGCGGCTGCCCCTCGGGACCTTGAGCCCTCCGTACATTCAGAGCACCGGCGTAGCCGGAGTCCTAGGCGAGGGCGTGCACCTTCGGAGGGGTCGCATAGGGGTTGAGAGGCCATTTGGCCCTTGTGTATTTTGTACTATTGTGTATCACGGGCTCTTTAAGCGTTTTGACCGTGCCTAGTGCATGATGGCATTGTATATAAACATTGATTATTTATATATATGCATTCGTTTTTGGATCAAAAGCTTGGCACTCATGTTTTCCCTTTCTATTTCCAGTTTCTTGTATATACTACGATGTATGTTTATATGTTTTTTAGAATGTATGCAAATGGAGAACAAATGATGCAAATGTTTACTTTCTTTTTGTATTTCATGATGCTGATACATGATATGTAGATATATTGTGATTTTGAATCCTAGCTTCTGTGAGCAATTTGGATACCTCATGTTTGTTTTGGCAAAGTGATGAAAATAACCAGTATGATGAACAGATTAACTTGCCCCACTCCTAACTCCACGCAACTAGTAAGATGTGAGGGCTCATCACCTAGAGCCAAGAAGGGCGCAAGTTATGAAATGTGGTGAAATGATAGTGATGAAAGACAGACAAAGCTTTCATGGAACCAAATTGGAAGCTACAAGCTTACTCTACCCGAATGACTTCATAGTTTAGAATGCACTTGCTTTGTGGTTTATCTAGACTTAGACCCGTAGATGGCCACATAGTAGACAAGATCTGGTTTTTTAGGATTTTAACTCTCTTGGAATTTTGAACATCTGATTCATTCGTTTTTGACTCAAAGTTTGAATTGTTTGTTTATGACCTTTTAACGTTTGTTGTGTCAAGAGGACCCCCTATACTTTGCCCCATGCTACTAGTAAGAAGCGTGGGTTTATCACCGTGGGCAAGGCATAGGCGAGTAAGGGCATTTCCATCCTTTCCCAACCCTACGTCACTAGTAAGAGACGCAAGCTCATCACCGAAGGTTGGTGGGGCAAGGAAATGTGTAAAAATAAAATTTTCTGTTTAATCACTTTTTGACTTGCTTATTTGAGTAAAATGTCAGTATATGCTTATTTCCAAAGAGATGTATATATGGGATAGATGTGACACCATGAAGCTTCTAGAACAGACCATAGGCAAGACACCTATCCTAAGAAGAAATCAAAGCGAGAACAAACTTGCAGATCTTGGTATGGTTACCGTTAAGACTTTGTCATGTCTATCTTTATTTGATAAAAGATTCCGAGATGATTCGATGATGTATGAAGATGGAGAGGTATGATTAAAGAGCTTTATGCCAACAACATCATGAGTTTGTAATGAATTGCTTTGAGAATAGATTCCTTGATCACAATTTATGTAAGAAACAAGTGGACAAAATGATCTTAATCTATATGAAGATGCAATGTAGATAATTATACAAGTAGTGCTAGTTGCTTATGCGTAGAATCGCTTGAGGTGCAGGGAATTGACTGTTTCGCCAAATTCCTCACCTTCTAGCGTACATAAGAGGTAAGCACCATTTCCGTAGTCCTTCATGACTCGGTATGGGCCCAACCATTTGGGCCGGAATTTCCTTCCTTCGCCGGTCTTCTTGTCGATCCGGCTGTCTAGTCTTAGAACTAGATCACCTTCGTATATATCACGTTCATAGACCTTCTTGTTATACTGCCGGCACATTCGGTCAGCATAAGCTCTATGCCGCTGCTCAGCATCTAACCTAGTTTCATCTAGGCTTTCTAGTTGAGAAAGACGTGCTTCTCTGTAAGCGTCTTCATCCAGAATCCCTTGTAGTGAAATGCGGAGACTGGGTATTTCGACCTCAAGTGGGAGAACTGCTTCTGCCCCAAATACTAGCGAGAAAGGAGTTGCTCCCGTTGGTGTTCTTATTGAGGTTCGGTGGGCCCACAAGGCCGGATATAACTTCAAATGCCAATCTCGTTTGTTTTCTTTCACCGTTTTAAGGAGAATGGCTTTCAGTGTCTTGTTTGTCGCTTCAGCCTGTCCGTTGGCTTGAGGGATAATACAAGGAAGCCGTATGATGGCTTATCTTAAATTTATTGCATAGTTCGCGAACCTCTTCATTTTTAAAAGAAGTTCCATTATCAGAGATAATGATTTGCGGGATACCGTACCTGCAAATGATTTGGTTCAAAATGAACTTGGCGATTACAGAACCAGGTACAGTAGTAAGAGGCATGGCCTCCACCCATTTGGTAAAATATTCAGTGGCCGTGATTATAAAATTATGGCCGTCTGTGGATGAGGGAGAGAATTTCCCTATTAAGTCTAGACCCCATGTAGAAAAGGGCCATGGAGTAGCGATTGGTTGCAGAGCTTGTGCTGGCATGTGGATCTCATGAGAGAATTCTTGGCACTTATGACACCTGCGTGCAAACTCTATCGCGTCATGTTCTAGAGTGGGCCAGAAATAGCCCATTCGATGTATTTTTCGAGCGGTGGCATGGCCACCGAAGTGGCCTCCACATATACCGCTGTGAGATTCATGGAGAATCCTCTTGGACTCTTCTGTGTCGACACACCTTAGGAGCATTCCATCGAATGCTTTTCGATAGAGCACCTGCTCTATAATGACGTATTTAGCTACGATTATGCGTAACCGCCTTCTTTGTTGCGGTGTAACTCCCTCTGGGTACGTATGGTCCATGATATAGTTAATGATATCAGTGTACCAAGGACACTCAGAGATAGCGGGTCGGGTTTCGATGTAGTATACGCATTCATCTGGAAAGTCTAAATCTACTAAATCACCTCCGTCTAATGGGTTGTCAGCTAACCAATCCGCGATGATTTGTCCTTTAACCGACTTCTGATTTACAAATGTTAATTCGAATTCTCCCATTAAGGTTATAAAACGTCCAGCCTTTTTAGACAATGACCCTTGTGTGAGGAAAGTCCGTAGATGGTCCGTTTTTACCATGACCTTCGTTTCTTGATTCAGCATATAATGTCTTAGGCGTTTAGTAGCAAAGACTATGGCAAGGCATTCTCGTTCTACCTGTGTATAGCGTGTTTCATAGTCGAGCAGCGTTCGGCTAATGAAATAAATCACACGTTCTCTCTTGTTATCGTCTTCTTGGGCCAACATACAGGCCAGCGAGACATTGGTAGCTCGTGAATATAGAATTAACGGGCGATCTAACTTAGGTGGCATTAGCGTAGGTGGTGATAAAAGGAAACGCTTAACTGCATCAAAGGCTTCATTGCAATCTTTGGTCCAATCAATGCTATAGTCTTTCTTGAGTAAATTGTTGATTGGATGAACGGCGAAGCTTAAGTCCGGGATGAATCTTCGGATTGCACCCAGTTTTCTGAGAAATGATCTGATTCCAGATTCATCTGAAGGTGGAACCATTTCGAGGACAGCCCGAATTTTGGTTGGGTCAACATCTATCCCTCGTGACGATATGATATAACCTAAGAGCTTCCCTCCCGTTACACCAAAGACGCATTTCTCTGGCTTTAGTGTGACTCCGTATTCTATTAGACGTGAAAGAATGACGCGGAGTACTTCGGGATGGTCACAACGCTTCTTGGCTTTAGCCAATAAGTCATCTACGTAAGATTCCATGATTTTATGAATTAGATCGTGAAATATGTATGTCATGGCCCGCTGGTACGTAGCACCGGCGTTCTTGAGACCGAATGGCATAACAGCGTAGCAATAGGTTCCCCAAGGAGTTATAAACGTGGTTTTAGCTTGATCTTGCTCAGATATTCTGATTTGATTGTATCCCGAGAATCCATCCATGAGAGACAAAAGTTCAAATCCAGCTGTTGCATCAACAATAACGTCTATGGATGGTAATGGGAAGTCGTCCTTAGGACACGCTTTGTTGATATCTCGAAAATCTATGCAGATGCGTATCTTTCCATTCTTCTTGAGAATGGGAACGATGTTAGATACCCATTGGGAGTAGTCAACTGGCTTGATGAATCCTACCTGAAGGAGTTTTATTACCTCCTCTTTTACCATGAGAGTTACTTTGGGCTTCATGGGTCTTGATTTTTGTTTAATTGGCTTTGCATCTGATTTAGTGACGAGGTTGTGCACCGCAATGTGGGGTGCGACTCCTGTCATCTCCTTATAATTAAATGCAAACGCCTTCTGATGTTCTTTGAGAATCTGAGTATGTATTTCCACTTCTTCTGGGGTTAAGGATGATCCTAATTTCAATATTCTCGGTTCATCTTCTGTCCCGATGTTGACATCGATTGTTTCTTCGATCAAAGAGGCGTTACCCTCTTCGAACTCAGGTGGTGCTGGAGGTAAATCTAAATCATCCCCATTTTCTACTGCGTATATGCTGGATTCCATTTGTGAGGGAAGATCCGTTACGGGATTTCCGAAGTAGGAAGACGAATGTGGAATTAAGGATAAATCTAGCATGTGATAGGAGAGATGTAGTGCTGCATAGGCATTTAAGTAATCCAAAGTAGCCGCATCACTATCAATACAGTCTGGGACAGTAGATTCACTTCCGCTTGAAAGAGGATTTGTTATTATTTTTATCAATGGTTCATCACGAATGGACACCATGAACTGGGTATCTTCTAACTCATTGCTTGGAGTAAAGCGTGATGCTGAAGTTGCTATCGAATCGGTGAGAAGATTTTTCTCTCGCGGGATTGCTTCAATGGATATGAAGTTAAATGCCTTGCTTAAATTTAATACGGATTCTTTGTAAAGCTGCAAGTGTTCGGCTTTAGTTTCATATACTTCAGAAACTTGATTTGTCACTAATTGCGAGTCTCCCAAGACTCTGATGTTATCAATACCAATTCTTTTGGCTAAGGTGAGGCCAAGGAGGAGGGCTTCGTACTCAGCGCCGTTGTTTGTGCATTCAAAGTTTAACTTAAAGGCAAATGGGAGGACTTTCTCCTCGGGCGAAGTAAGAATTATACCTGCCCCCGCTCCATAACGGCATTTAGCTCCATCGAAATGGAGAGTCCAATACTTAGTTGGGAGTATAGATGTTGGGGCATTTGCTGCATTTGCGCACTCTACTTCTACCATACAGAGGTCCTCTGCTGGAAGGGAACCAACACCTAGGGAAAATCCTATGCCTACTGAATCAAATGGTAAGAACATTGGTGAATCTTGTTCTATCAACTCAACGATTTTCGCAGTAGTCCCTAATGATACTGTTTCTTTAGTTTTATCTTTGGGGGTTGGGATTGTTTTGGTTATGCTGGTAGTTTCAAGATCCGTTGTAGGTACCAACTTTTCCTCTGGTTTTGGGTCAGTGGGTTTATTAAGTTGGTTTGTTGGAAGTTCAAATTCTGAGTGCACACCTGGTCTTTTCTTTAAATCAGCTAGGTGCAAATCGAAAGGTTTTGGATCGCCTTTGGCTACAAATACCTTTCCTAGATGCAAGAATCTTACTTCTTGAAATAACGTAGAAGGGATTGCCTTCATTCGGTGTATCCATGGTCGGCCGAGTATCATATTATAATTAGTTTCCCGATCTATAATATAAAACTCAGTCAGGATTGTTTTGGGCCCTAAGGTGACTGGCAGTATTATAGTTCCTATCGAAGTGGCTTTAAGGCTATCATAGCCTCTCAATGTATTTCGAGTAGTGGAACAGTTTGTTTCCCCATATCCAAGTTTTTGGAGGAAAGAGAAAGGGACTATGTTAACTGCGGCCCCATCGTCAACCATTGCCCATTTTACATAGTTATTATAAACCCATACTTGTAAGTGTAAGGCTGGATCACCTCGGTGTGCGATCTCAGCATCTGTGGGCATTTTACTTATTTCGAATATGAATTCGACATCCTTGTCCGGCTGCCCCGGAGGGTGGATATCAAAATCTACGTGATTTACTTGTGTTTCAGGAGGTGGAGTGATGTCAATTAGATGGCCTAGACCTAATGCTTCTAAAAGAGCAGCTCTGTGAGGGGGAGAGTTCTTTAGTAAGTCCAAAAATGAAATGTGTGAGAAGGTCTTTGTTAGGTCGCTAATTAAATCATAGGCACCTACGGGTTTTTCTACTATTTGCTGACTCTTATCTGTTTCTGACAGATGACTTGGGCTCGGTTGAGAGAAATACTCTCGTGTTCTTGTTATAGCTTTGATAGGTAGTTCAGCGTCTAATTCTACCAAACTGACTATCTTGGGTCTTGGTTGACTTCCTAACTGTGGCGCAACTGATGGATTTAATGAAGTCGAAGCTTCATGATCATTGTTTCCCGTCATTGCACCTTTGTTTTTTCCAGTTGGATTCAACCTATTGCTATCATGATTTGGGAGTGGATCGTTAAAGATCTTGAGGGGAGCATTCTGAGGGGAAACTGCCCCTGCGAGCGTATTTGGTGGTGATGACACGGGATCTGCCAAAAAAAAATATGTGAAGAACTGTCTTTGTTCTTCTGGCAAGCGTTGCATAAATTTATTGTAGTCATGTCACGTTCTAGTATCGTGACCCCAAATTTTATGGAAACCACAATAAGAATTGGGATTGTAATTCCTATTTTGTTGGTTTGGTGTATATTGTGGCCTAAAATTCTGATCAAACTGTTGCCTATTAGGATTAAAGTTTTGCGATTGTTGTTTTTGGCTTTGGTTTTGATAACCAAATGGGGTTTTGGCTTGGCCCTTGTATGGGATTTCGCCGTTGTTGTTGTTGTTTTGGATGGTTAAAATCCACTGTATTGATCGTCAGGGTAAAGTTGTTGTTTCGTTGGTTGTTTGTTTGTGACGGAGTATTAACAACATTTACCCTCTTGGGCTGGTCGGTTACTCCATCCGTTGTTACCCCACGATTTTTGTTAAGGATTTTGGGTCCTTGATTGACATTTGTGATAGTTGTAGTGTTCTGAGTGGAGGTGATTAACCTCCCGTTTGTTCCATATGTCTTACGACCACTATCTATCGCTGCTTGATCTATTCGAAGAGCGCTCTCAAGTACTTCATCGTAAGTTCTTAGTGGGAACTTCTGGACTTCTTCCTTCACCTCCTTGCTGAGAGAATGAAGGAATAAATCGCATAGTTCCATCTGATCCATGTTTGGAGCACTTGCTGAAGAATAAAGAACTGTATGCCACCTCTGGATGAAATGGGCGACAGATTTGTTGTGTTCTTGTTTGATGTGCAAGAATTCCCTGATTCCTGTTCTCAACAGTTTGTTCATGTCGAAGGCTTTGATGAACTCTAACACGAGTTGTTTAAATGAATGCATGGAGGATTCAGGTATCCTGTAATACCAGTCGAGAGCAATGCCTTCCAAGGTTTTGGGGAATATTTTAGCAACAACCCCATCCCAAGGGAGTAATTCTCGTATGGCTGTAGCGTAAGCCTTGATATGTGCGTTTGGATCTCCCTCACCTTTGTACTTGGGTAAATCGGGAAGGGGTCTTGGGAGCATGACGCTTCGTATGGCGAAGTCTAAGGGCTCCTTCAGATATTCTGAATAAGTCCCTATCGCATAGTTTTCGACCATTGATGGTGGTTGTTGAGGGAGTGGTGGTGGGATGGGTTGTTGATACGGCACAGCGTATGCATTGGCAGGGGCATAAGGAGGTCCCTGTGTTTGAGAAAATATGCCGGGAGAGGAGAACATATCTCCTTGTGGTGATTTGGAGTACATGTTTAAGTACGACGGGGTATTGTCTAGGAATGGATTATTTGATACTAGACCGGGAGGAATGGTGTTAGAGATGATGGGCCTTGTTGGCGTTTGTTGTGGATATTGAGGAGGCATGCCTAACGTGCCTACTCCCGTGAGGAGATCTACTTGGCCAGGGTGGTATGGAGGATTGGAACTTCCTGTTTGCATGAACGGAGAATTTTGACTTGCTTGAGCAAGTTCTAACCCTCTCACTTTTTCTACTAACGTTGAAATGACTTCATTTGGTGAAGTCATGGTGCTTTGCCTGAGCGGCGTTTGTTGTATACCATGGTGTTGTATAGGTACGTGATATCCTGTCATGAACTGGTCGCTATCTTGCAAAGTTTCTCTGAGAGTATTTCCTATATGCAGTGACATAGAGGTATTTTATTGAAAAGAGATCTCAGGTTGTATTTGTAGACCTCCTATAGGCGGGTACATGCCCCGGGAGCGTTGTTCACTCCTAGGATAACGTATTGACTATCCATCATCTAAGACCAGGTATGGATCTGATTGCCTACTAATTTGTGGTCTAAGTAGCATCTGAGGAGACGAACCAGATTCTCCGGTAAACGTCATATTGTTTGAACCTGAAGGCTCTGTTTGTTACGTTCGAGGGGGTTGATCTAACTCCTCAGTTTGAAAAGATGAATTATATCTGATTCTTGGGGTTTGTGTTGACAACTGATTAGTTGAATAGTTGTCACCCCATACTGAGAGCGAGGGTGATGATTTTCTGTTTTGTTGGGCATAGTATGCCTCAAGACCCAAGAGGGGTCTGCCATATGCATCGAATCCCGACATATTCAGGGGGTATATGAATACCCACAGAATAATGGGAAGGAGCGAAGGTGATTTGTGAAAGGAAACGTGATACTATGACTCCAGATGAGAAAGTAGGAAGTTTTACGTCAGCTTCACTAATTTCGTTTGTTTCACGTCGGGTTCACCAATTTTGTATGCCGGAAAAGCGACAGGCGAGCGTGAGAATCTACAAGTGACTCTTCCGCGTACCCGACCTCTCGAGGTCGTGCCGAGACAGCCGGTGGGGGTAGAATATGCAGACAAACTAGTTAGGCAGTCTAATGTCTTCGACACGTACTAATGGAATTTGCGAATCTAAGGCAAAGAAGGCCCTTCTAACTTGGACTGGTGTGATAGATTGATCGACAAGGATGACTGATCGAAGGCTCCAATCAATATCGAGCTCTGGCGTGATTCGATCTATGGGTTGCGGAATACATGGAAAATGACCTGGGATAGTTTCGTGTATGTCTCCAGATAAGGTCATATGGTGGATGGTGAATACAATTGACTCTACGGATGATTCTCTAGCTTCGTTAGCCACTATATCTAGTAAGGACAATTGTTCGATGATGATGGGTGGAAGTGGAGTGGATCTGAATACCAAGGTGCGTAGGCTAGTGTCTATATCTGATTGACTTGTGGACTCATTGGGCTGTGGGATCTGTGGATCACAACCATAGACTCTTGGTTGTTGCGGTCCTGTTATGGTCATACGCGAAATCAAGTTCTAATCCATAGTATCCAGTAATCGTATGATTTCTCAGCTTCTATGTTTAGGACCAATAACTGTGTGATTTTCTCAGAATATCTCACAGGCGTTCGTGCAACTTGGATCCTTAAACTGGTATCTATGTCTGTGAGAGTGTCTCCTGCTCCTGGCTGTGGGACCAAAGGATCATAACCAAAGGTTTGTTCTCTTTCGAACCCTTCTACAGTCATGTGAATGCTTTTCCTAGGGAAATCTGTAGTTTGGTTGGTTTGACCAAAATGCGTATGCTTGGTCGTCTTCTATGTTTAACCCTCTCAACTGAGAACTGATCATTTGTAAATCTGTTGTTGTTCGGAATACTTGTATTCTGAGATTTTGGTCTATGTCAACTATTGTTGTGACGAGGTTTGGTTGAGGCACGATTGGCTCAAATATATATTCCCTGGGCTCCTGAGGTCCCGTGATTGTCATACAAAATAAAATGTAAATCTAACTGTAACGAAGCAAATTCTAACTACGTGGAATAAATCTAAAACATAAGAAACCTTTTAACAATTTTAAGGAAAGCAAACTATTTTAAGCGTATCTAGAAATAATAATTAAATAACAATTTAAAACAAACAAGATAACCGAGTGTAGTTATTTGCCTGTGTGATTTGTAGATTTATTCTAAATAAAATAGCTCGTCTAATCTATCTGCAAGATTCTCGATCCTACCTCAGAAGTGAGGAGTGAATCATAGTTTCTCAGAAACTATCAATCCTCACAGCTTCCCTGGCAATATTGAGAATATAATTCATTGAAATGAAGCAATTATCTACTCTATTTGATATGATTCTAACTAGAACTTTGAAAGTTAAAACCTGGATTCCACAGAACAGTGGCGAATCCGATGGTGTGTGTGATCTTGTCACCTCAATATGATCTCCTCGTTCTTTCGTGTTCACGTGGATCTAGAAAAGCGTGTAGTGCTAGCATCGACAAGAGTAGATATTGGGACAAGGACAACTCAGAATGCACACTGAAAATGCGAGTAAGAGAGGGATAGCGCAAGAGTACAGAGCTTGGCTTATGCAGTTCCTAGCGGGATTTTACTGTGAGTCATGCAACACAAAGCGACCAGAACTTGAAACTATCCTGTTTGAAGAGAAAAACCTGCAACTTTAATGGCTTCCTAAGCTATTCTATTCCAATGGATTGGATAAAACAACAACACTGTTTGCACAAGCTGGATATGTGGCTTACCAACAGCTGGGCAATGCTAAATGAGCATGCAAATGAACTAAAACAAGTACTCTAAGCAAAATAATAGCTAAATCTAATGCAAAGAGAAATTCAGAGACAAACTTTAGACCTGGGTGAAATAACAACACTGCCTGCACAAGATGGATATGTGGCTTACCAACAGCTGAACAATACTAACTAAACATGCAAGTGAATTGAAACTATGACTTCTAAACAAGATAACAATCTGAACTACTGAAAAATGAGGAGATGAGAGCAAAAGATCAGTCCTTTGTGTTTGAGCACAAGCCATGCATTTATAGGAATTCAATCACCCAAAGATCAAAACCAAACTGAACTCCTAAACAATAAACTAAAGGAAAAACACTATTCCAGGGGACCAAAAACATAAATGCATGCTCAAGTCGGCAAGGAAAGTTGGTGAAACGTTGATATTTCACGCGAGTCGTGTCAAAAGAACGTTCTGGAAAATACGTGCAGGACCGCCGCCCTTATCAGGGCGGCGGTTACGAGACCGTCACCCTGCAGGGCGGCGGTTTCGTCACTGAAGATCAAAAGGCCAAGGAAAGAGGGAAAAAGGGGAAAACAAAGGGCGCGGGGGCTAAGCGGGGCATGCGGGATGTTAACGCATACTCCGAGGGCTTTTCCGGATCCCGAACACCTTGCGAAGAGACCTGTATCATCATTGGGGAACTTGTTACACTGTTCCAGCAGTACAATACCTTACAATTTTGGGTACATACAGTGTCTCTAGAATCAACAGTATAACAACAATAGACCTATTTTGTAATGTCCCCTCTTTCCGAATGAGCTTGGACGAAGACCTTTGGCCCTTTTTGTCTACCTGACGGTGAAAGGAGGTTTCTAAGGTGACTAAGTTTTTATTATTTTATTATATTGTGCTAATGTTTTTAAAATAACATTATAAGTTGCACATATAATAAATAATAAAGCTTATTAATAAATTAAAAATGTCAATATCAAAATACAATTACAATTAATTGTATTAGAGGAGGAAAAGTGCGACTTGCCTATGGGAATCATAAATAGGGAAATGTGTCATTAAGCCCATAGGGAAAAATGTGACCAACATAGGGAAAAAAAGAATGTGATTGGTTGGTTTAGAGGTGGTGGTTGGACCGTTTTCCCTTTATATGGGCAAGTCGACTTGCTTAGACATATCTAGATTTTTATTATCAGATTTTGCATTGTTAAGAGTTCTTGCTTTTATCAGAAATTCCAAGGATGAAAACCATTGTGGATTTCATCTCTTGTGGACGAAAAACCCAAGGGATTGCGAGGGGATTTCACTCAGAAATTTATAGCGTTCTTAATCAGATTTCCAGGTTAATTTCAGCAGTGTTTATGAAGTGCTTTGTGAAGATATTGGTAGTTTTTTGTGGCAGTAGTTGGGTAGATTTATTGTGGATGGTTTTGACAGCATTTCAAGAGGTATTTCCTTCAAAATTAATTATCAAATATTCTCCATGATATTGTAAACCAAATTGCTGAATTTTCATAATTTCTAAAGTGATATTTCAAGGGTTTCAGGCAGATTATTAATCGGATTTCAGATCTGATTTTTGGGTTATTTTGGCCACAATAAATTATGATTTTTGCATGATTTGGCTTTTAAATATACCAGTAATCATTTGGGATTGACAGTATAAATTTTGAGTGTTATTTGCATTGAGATCCAGCTCAAACCCTAGTCGCATTTTCTTAATTAAATTCATATCTGCATTAGGTTAATTGCCATAACCTCCATAAATCTATATTTGTTGTTTTTTATTTATTTAAAATTCATTGGAGTGTAAGGGAGACTCATTGGGGATCTTTCAGTGGTATCATAGCAACGATCCTCCCACCCGGAGGGTTGGTTGATGCAACCTAGAGAAGTTGGGCCACACAGGTATCATACAAGGAGGCAAGCTCAGATTCTAGCTGATTTGGATACAGAGAATATTACTGAAATCATGGCCAAGAGAGAGGGATCACACACTCCTCCAAAACAAGAGAAAATTGACCCAGATCTTCTTTTCAGAGGTATGATCAACTCCATCAGGAAATGATACAGACCATGAGATAGATGATGGAGAGTATTGGATAGGACAAGAAATAGGCATGACAGAAGGGAAAGATCTAAATCCGTAGCCAATAGCCACATAAGACATAGTAGGGCACCTACAGAGGTGGGTAGCATAAGAGGTTCCCCTCCACGTGATAGGAGACATACAGAGGAGAGGAGATCCACGAGGACTGCGGATAGACCTATGCAACCTAGATTCCTACAGAGGGAGGAGCCACCATTAGTTGAGGACCCACTTGAGGACAAAGTCTTTCAGGATAATGTGATGGTAGCTCATGATGAGTGGAGAGCATTACTGGAGGAGGTACGGAATGCCTTTCCCCTTCACCAGTATTGTATTCAAAAGAGAGAAAGCTTGAGAGCTAGACAAGCACAGAGACCTAGGGCCCAACAGAACAGAGAATTGAAGCAGGTTACCAACAAGGTGACCCTTTCCACTTTTGATGGCAGTGGAAAGATTAGTGCCAGGGCATAGATTCACAAGCTTGATACATACCTCGCTCTCAAACCTATGCAGGAACATGAGGCTATTTAGTTTTCTACTCTACACGTAGAGGGAGTGGCATACGATTGGTGGCACCATGGGCTTATCACACAGAGACATGACCTATTGCGGTCATATAGGGAGTATAGTGAGAAGTTTATTTGCAGATTTGATCACAAAGATGTCAAAATTTATTACAGGGTTTGGCACAACTACGATAGAGTGGGCACGTTGATTCTCACATCAACAAATTTTAGTGGATTGCAGTGATGGTACCAAAGATGCCCGAGAGACGTGTGGTGATGCTTTTCATTGAGGGTCTGCATGACAGGTTAAGAGGATTGGTCAAGGCCCTTAGGCCTAGGACATTACACGATGTTATTCAGACAACATTAGATTTGGAGACATCTCCCACTTCTTACCAGTCTAGTAAGAATCCTTTCACGAGCTCCAAACCGTTTCAATGTTCCACTAATCAGCAGAAGAGTGTCCCCCCTCCTAGGATGGATCAGGAGACTCGAAATGAGTTAAGGAGGAAGAAACTTTGTTTTCATTGCAAGGACCACTGGGAGCCTGGACACAACTGCCTTGGAAAAGGCAAGGTGCATCTTATTGAGGTTTTTTCAGATGTGGAGGTAGAGTCTTCACCAGATACAAATACATAGGACAATGATGATGATCAAGGTGCACATGAGGAGCAGCCCCAGTTAGAACTTGGAGAGGGAGATACATCAGGCTCAGGTACTATTACTTCACTTTTTGGAGTCCCTAGGTACCACCCCTTTCATTTGAAAGGAGTACTTAAGGGCCAGCGAGTTGTTTTCCTGATTGATAGTGGCGCTACACAAAATTTCCTTGATGAGGGGTTTGTGATGAAGCGGGGACTGCAGGTTGAAGATTTTGAGGGGTTCAGTGTATGAGTGGCAGATGGATTTGCTCTAAGCTTCACTAGATGGGTTTCACAACTTAGTATCCAACTAGGAGACTACACATTGAAAGATGACTTCTACATAGTTGGACTTGGGGAGATAGATGCAGTTTTAGGTATTCAGTGGCTTCAATCTCTTGGGAGATATGTGCAAGATTTCATACGGATGGAGTTAGAATTTATGGCAGATGGAAAGAAGATTGTGCTACAAGCCCTTTCAGACGGTGGTCCTAGAGTTTTTTTAGCACATCGGATGGAGTCTATCATCAGACATGGAGAGGTTGCATGGGCAGCCCAATGTTTCATTTCATCCAGATCTTCTTCAGATGATGGACAACAGTGGCATACAGATATTCAGACCATAGTGGATAAACATGGGCAGGTTTTTGGTGACATTCCTCTAGGAATACCGCCAGACAGAGGGTTTGAGCATGTTATAGAGTTGGAGGAGGGTGCTAAGCTAGTGATCACTACACCCTATCGCCATCATAATAAATTTAAGGATGAGATAGAGAGGACCATCAGGGAGCTTCTTGATATGGGGCATATCCGTCCTAGTTCTAGCCCATTTGCTTCTTCAGTGGTGTTGGTGAAGAAGAAGGATGGGAGGATGAGGATGTGTATTGACTACCGAGCCCTCAACAAAAAGACAATCAAGAACAGGTATCCTATCCCTCGTATTGATGAGCTTTTGGATGAATTGCATGGGGCCATTTACTTTTCGAAGATTGATCTTCGATCAGGGTACCATCAGATTCGTGTTCGAGAGGAGGACATCCTCAAAACAACATTCAAATGTCACTACGGGCATTATGAGTTCTTAGTGATGCCATTTGGTCTCACTAATGCACCTGCCACTTTCCAATCATGTATGAACCATCTCTTCAACAAGTAGTTGAGGAAGTTCATGCTAGATTTCTTTGATGATATCTTGATCTATAACAGGACATGGGAGGATCACTTGAGGCATTTAGATGAGGTACTTGGCATTATGGAGGTTCAGTCTCTATTTGCTAAGATGTCCAAATGCGAGTTTGGACTTACTGAGATACTGTATCTTGGGCATGTCATTGGGGCCAATGGGGTCAAGGTCCATCAGGAAAATATATAGGCTATGCAGGATTGGCCTTCACCTAGGAACATATCAGAGTTGCAGAGATTCCTAGGGATATGCGGATATTACTGAAGATTTGTGAGAGGTTATTCAGATAATGTTGCGCCATTGACAGATCTCACATGGAAGGGGGCATTCAGATGGAAAGATGAGGCATAGATGATATTTGATAAGCTCAAGGTGGTGATGAGCACATGTCCAGTCCTTGCTCTTCCGGATTTCTCTAAGCCATTCATTTTAGAGTGTGATGCTTCGGGCTCATGTATTGGTGCAGTTTTGATGTAGGACCGTCATCTGATTACAATGAGAAGTTGTATTCCACCTATGACAAAGAGATGCTCTCCATCATGCATGCATTGGCGAAGTTCAGGTAGTATTTGGTGGGAGGGAAGTTCGTAGTGAGAACTGACCATAACAGCTTGAGGTACTTCTTGGAATAGAAGGAACTCAATGAGAGGCAGTAGAAGTGGGTCAGCAAGATCCAGGCCTATGATTTTGACATCGAGTATGTCAAAGGGAAGAAGAATGTTGTAGCTGATGCACTTTTGAGGAGGCCCCATATTACTGTCCTATATTCTGTGAGTGAGATTTCTGCAGATTGGAAGTCTCAATTGATGGTCGAGTATTCGAAGAACACCTTGGCATGTGAGATCATGGATGGCAAAATTCAGGATGAGCGCTACCAGGTAATTTCTGATTTGATTTATTATAAGGGTAGAGTTTATTTGGTACCTGAATCTAAGCTTAAGGGAAAGATTCTACATGCACTCCATGATGCACCATTAGTAGGACATCCAAGTTATTTCAAGACATACAGGCAGGTTAGAGAGAGATTCTCTTAGAAGGGTCTCAAGGAGGATGTTCTACAGTATATTCGAGAGTGTGTGACTTATCAACAAAAAAAGTCCGAGCATACTTTCCCTGCAGATTTATTACAACCCTTACCTGTTCCAGAGCAGAGGTGGGAGAGTATATCTATGGATTTCATTACAGGACTACCAGTTGTCCAAGGCTATTATCACATTTATGCGATAGTTGACATGTTGACTAAGGATGGGCATTTATTTTCCATTCCCACGAGTTTTAAGGCACCACATGTGGCTGATTTATTTTTTAGGGAGATATTTAGGTTGCATAGGCTCCCGAAGAATATTGTCAGTGATCGGGACAACAGGTTTATGAGCACATTTTGGCAGGAACTCTTTAGATTAGCAGGCACTGAGTTGACTCCGAGCACTAGCTGTCATCCACAGACCGATGGTCAGACGGAGATTGTGAATAAGTGGATTGAGGCGTACCTATGCAACTATGTTTCAGGACAACAGAGGGCATGGGTTAAGAAAATTTATTTGTGTGAGTATTGTTACAATAATACGTACCATATGTCCATCGGTATTACCCCTTTCCGAGCTTTGTATGGTTATGACGCGAGATCCTTTGTGGATATGGCATTTTGAGATAGTAGAGCTCCTAAGGCTTGAGAGTGCTTACAGGACAGCTAGGATATCCTTAAAACCTTTAAGGATAATATGCAACATGCCCAAAATCAGCAGAAGGTGTATGCAGACAAGCACATGACTGAGCGATCATTTGACGTGGGTGATATGGTCTTTTTACAACTCCAGCCTTACATAAAGAGTACTCTTAAGAAGAGTGGATCAGAAAAGCTTAAGCCTCATTTTTACGGTCCATACAGGGTAGTGAGGAGAGTTGGATAAGTGGCCTATGAGTTGGAGTTACCTTCTGAAAGTAAGATACACAATGTTTTTCATGTGTCTTGCTTAAAGAAGGCATTGCGGAAGCATACGAATTCTTCAGTAGAGTTACCACCCTTGGATGATGAGGGAAGATTGGATTTGGTTCTTGAGGAGCTTCTCGATTGGAGGGAGAGAAGGTTGCGGAAAAAGGTGATTCGAGAGTATCTGGTTCGTTGGAAAGACTTACCTTTGGAGGATGTCACTTGGGAGGGTGAGTCTATTCTTCAGCACCCAACATTATTATAGTTGCTTGTGGGCAAACAACTTTGGGGAGGGAGGCCTGTAATGTCCCCTCTTTCCGAATGAGCTTGGATGAAGGCCTTTGGCCCTTTTTGTCTACCCGATGACCAAAGGAGGTTTCTAGGGTGAATAAGTTTTTATTATTTTATTATATTGTGCTAATGTTTTTAAAATAACAGTATAAGTTGCACATATAATAAATAATAAATCTTATTAATAAATTAAAAATGTCAATATCAAAATACAATTAAAATTAATTGTATTAGAGGAGGAAAAGTGTGACTTGCCTATGGAAGTCATAAATAGGGAAATGTGTCATTAAGCCCATAGGGAAAAATGCGACCAACATAGGGAAACGAAAGAATGTGATTGGCTGGTTTAGAGGTGGTGGTTGGGCTATTTTCCCTTTATATGGGCAAGTCGACTTGCTTAGACATATCTAGATTTTTATCATCAGATTTTGCATTGTTAAGAGCTCTTGCTTTTATTAGAAATTCCAAGGACGAAAAACCTTGTGGATTTCATCTCTTGTGGACGAAAACCCCAAGGGATTGAGAGGGGATTTTACTCAGATGTTTTCAGCATTCTTAATCATATTTCCAGGTTAATTTCAGTAGTGTTTGTGAAGATATTGGCAGTTGTTTGTGGCAGCAGTTGGGTCGATTTATTGTGGATGGTTTTGACAACATTTCAAGATGTATTTCCTTCAAAATTAATTATCAAATATTCTCCATGATATTGTAAACCAAATTGCTGCATTTTCATAATTTCTGAAGTGACATTTCAAGGGTTTTAGGCAGATTATTAATCAGATTTCAGATCTGATTTTTGGGTTATTTTGGCCACAATAAATTATGATTTTTGCATGATTTGGCTTCTAAAAATACCAGTAATCATTTGGGATTGACAGTATAAATTTTGAGTGTTATTTGCATTGAGATCCAGCTCAAACCCTAGTCTAAATTCAGATCTGCATTAGGGTAATTGCCATAACCTCCATAAATTTGTATTTGTTGTTTTTATTTGATTTAAAATTCATTGGAGTGTAAGGGAGATCCATTGGGGATCTTTCATATTTAATTAGCATGGCCATCAACAGATTGAGTGGGATTATATAATTATGCCGGAAGGCATTTGCCAAAGGGGAGTGAACCCCTACGGCTCTGACATGCGTCAAGCCGATCAACGGCAGACGATTCTTATGAATAGATGACGATGTACTTGCATAAAACATCTATTGATTTGTGTGAAATTGGAGGAGAGGTTGATTTGCTTGAAACTGCCATGTAAAAGGTGGTGAGAGATTTGTGAAACAACCATCTGAGTTCCTTGCATCAGACAAAAATATATGGCACTGGCAGTGGTTAATTTACATGCGGGGTGATGTCACTGCAGGCCATCAAGGCCAAGATTGACAGATCCCTCAAGTAACGGGCTGATGTGTTGCTGTTTTTTGGCTGTGATCTGGCTGACATTGGGCGGTTCTCGAGCTGTTTTTTGTTGGAGCTCAGTATTCTGTTCCTCTTTTGGTTTCTTTTTGAACTTGTCTCTTTTGCTCTGGATCTCTGTACGTTTAGATCCACTCTTCACCTTTATTGTAATATCTGGCTGCTGAGGATTTCTTAGTTGACTGTTTTGCCCTTCTCTGGGCTGCTTTTCACATGGTTATTTTTCTGGCTTTTGAGCCCTTCTGTACACAGTGTATAGTCCCTTCAAAACTATTTTCCCTTAATAAAAAAAATAAAAAAAATTTTACATGCGGGGTGATTAATGTTACACTGGCACTGGAAGTGGTTAATTTGCATGCAGGGTGATTAATGCTACGCTGGCACTGGCAGTGGTTAATCGTGCAAACCCTAATCGCAGTTGCTTTGTGCCATGCGGTGGACACCATCGAAGAGGCTGTGCCAATGTAGTCACATATTTTTCTGTATGTTTACAAGACCACATTTTCTGAAGAATAGAGGCTTCATGAAATGATGGTGAGATTTTTGGTGTTACTGTCATTTATTTGTTGGTCTTTCACTCATTCTTCACTTGATACGTGTTTATCATGTTGGTCGTAGGTGAAAACAACATAAATACTGAAATTTATTTGTTCTGTTTCTTTGGAGGAGTTACTGGGTCAAATATTGTTAAGTTTGCATTTTTCTTTTTAGTATTTTTTTTACCGTTGTGACTTTTTCTCTATATTCATTGTCGTGAGGACATGCGAATATAATCCTTTTTCCCAACCACTAGGGTTTGGATGAATACATATTTATCTATAGTGTCGATTGAGCGTGATATTGTGGTTTTTTGATAAAATCATTGTTTAAAAAGTGTCCTAAGTTCTGCATTGGGCTTCTGCTGGTTTTGTGGCACAAAATGTCCATAGTTATTGATTATGGTGTGCTCATGCTTGTATTTTTTGGTAGGTATCAATTTTTTTTTGGGTTGTTTTTTTAAAAATTATTTACATTGTGTGGGCACAATCACGAGTTCTTTTTGGGGATCATGACAGTTCAGGGAATAAAAGCCAAGCTACTGATCTCCACTATAGTACATACAATCTTGATCCTAGGTGCCATCCTTTTTGGATTTTACCTCCAACATTTAAAACCTTGGATTTAGAATAGGAAATGGTTTTTTATCTTTGAATTTATCCGGGGACTCGCTAGAAACAATTTGACAGGGTACATTGTTGTAATTTCCCATGTGATCTTCGTGCCTCTCTTCACACTCCAAAATTTTGAGACCCATATTGTTTTCCTTTATGTTTGCACCCATTCAAACATGGTGATAGTTTGGTTGATCCGCATTAGTAGCATTGGTGTTTATAACATTATTCAGTGGAACCCTGAATGTTTCAGGGTCATTTGACCTCTGTCAATGGTGGTTCTAGGTTCATTATTTGATGTTTCCTATTTTAATCTTGCACATCATGTATAGGATATTAGCAAGGAAAATTCCTTGGCATGGACCTACTTCATTGCAGAAAATGATGTTTAGTTAAGGCTTTTTACTTATCCCACCAAAGGCTCTTCATGATCTATATGCAAGTTACTATGTCAACAAGGAAAACCACAAACTATTTGTTAGGTGTGTCTTCATTTATGAAAAGCTTGAAGAACTTCTTCCCAAGTATCTTGCTTTCTTGAAGGCCAGTGTTTTTTCATTTGTATTCTTGTTTAACTTTTTAAATTTCTTATATTTTGACCTCAAATAGATACTGCAGTGTAGGTAATGATTATTTGTGTTAAATGGTAGGGTATTGTGGATTCAAAAAAACTATCACTCGATTGATCTCCATAAATGCTTCAACATCACATCAATTTGTGGATAACAAAGAAGAAGATGGTAAAAAAGTGAATTGCAGGCAACTATAATGTGATTTTCTATTTGTGATTCAACACTATTTTCTATTTCAAGTCTTCTTACCTTATCTTGAGTTTTGTGTTTGTACTTATGAGAGTTATCCCAAAAACGTTTGACAATTGACCATGTTTGATTGAAGGGGAAACATTAAGATCCGTTTAAGGAATTTTGCACCAAGGAATAGGCGTATCCAATTCACTAAATTTGTAGACTTGAACTAGGCCTTAATACTTTTGGTATCTCCTGGAGTTTAGAAGGCATGACAATGCACTTTTTACTATCATCCTCAATGTTGAATTTCAATCCTTTTAACCATTCATCTTCAATTTCTATCCATTTAAAATATATACATTTACTTCCTATCAAAACTACTCTGCACACTTTCCATATCTACTTTGCACACTTTCCATATCTATATGGGCTTTGAGCTGCAGGCTTGAAATTCAAACTACTTTCTTTGTTTATAAATTTTCAGTGGCAAGTAACAATGTAAACCTTGACATTCTGATGTTGAAGCAGAAAATCTGATGATTTTGAAGATTTTTCATCGGCCACAAGTTAATTAAGTGTTTGGTTCTTCAAATATAAGAAGATACATACTATTTGAGGATGAAATCATGGTAGATCATGTCATACTCTTCGTACTAATGTCCCTGAAGGGCATTGTGTAGTGTATGTTGATAGCGGACATTGTTCAGTTATCACCCCAATCGATTACTTCTTATTTACTTTTTTATGCATTGCTAGAGAGAGCAGAAGAAAAGAATGTGTTGGATTATCAAATGGGATTATAGTACTTTTCATTCCCTATGAGGAAGTCACCTTCAAGTTTGATACATTATCCACAAAGGAGAAAAATGATCCAGTGCTAAGAAATTTGGGGCTGAATGTAATCATTGATTTTCCTTCTTAGACATTTTTTTGAAATTTCAATTTACTGTGAATAATAAAAAATCCACGTCTTCTTCTACCTATAGACTAAGTACCTGATACATTTTTTTTAAATATTTGGTAAAAGGAGGGTTTTGACAGGGGCCCTACCCTGTTACAGAAAGGATCTACTATTCAGATATGACCATAAGTTTCTCAAGAGACCAAATATAAAAAATAGTTAGCGGGGAAGACACATCCAACATAGACCCAACAAAAGACCAACAAGCATACAGAATAGAAGTCTGAAGGCCAACAAACTCCAAAGTAAGAGAAAACAGAGAGAACACACTTCAAGGACTAACAAGAGGCCTCCATTGCATCTTGATTGATGTAATATTTGTCTTTATCAACAACTAAAATATCAGTAGGAGTGTTGTCCGATCCAATCCAATTTTGCATTCTTTAAGAGTTCACACCTATGTTTGCACCCAGGTCAACAACTTTATTACCTTCCCTGAATATGTGATAGATTTCATGGCTGGGGAAATTCTTCAAAATATAGATGGAATCATCTATGATCTTGATGATAGTCCAACTAGGGGAGGATTTACTTTGGAGGAAGTTTAGTATATTCATGGAATCACCTTCCACCCAGAGCTTGTGAATATTCAATGAGCTGACAAGTTGGACTCCCCATGAGGCTGCTAATGCTTCAACATAATGATTAGTTTTCTCACCCATATTTCCAGCATAATCCACAATAAGTTCTCCTTTATCATTTTTGATTACCCCTCCTCCCCTGGCTCTACAAGGGTTACCTTTGGTAGCCAAATAAAAGTTTAACTTGTGCCAACCTTCTTGAGGCTGTTTCCATATAGACTTACTTCTAGCAATTTTAGTGCTCTGAGATTTCGGATCTTGTTCAAGATAAACCTACCATTTTCTAAGGAATTTGATGTCTGAATCTTTTTGACTACCCTTGTTGCATTTAATGGTAGTTTTGAAATTATCAATGATAAATCCGATCAGATGTTTGAAGACCAATTCCACCTTTAACATCTCTCCTTTAAATATTCGTTTATTCCTTTATTTCTAGATGGCCCAAACCATATGAGGGAGAGTGAGATCCCATAAAAGTATAACTGAAACATTTTTTGTGTGATAGCACCAGTTTTCCTTCATCTCTTGAACACTATTAGGGTAGACCCATTTTAGGCCAATTTTGTCAAGAATGAGCCCACATATATTGAAGATAAATTTGCTATGTATGAAGAGATGATCAATAATTTCTTCAGTCTCCTTGCAAAGAATGCACCTGTTAATAATAATGTGTCCTTTCTTTCTTAGGTTGTCCACTCTGTGAATCTTATATTGGATCGTGAGCCACCAGAAGAAATTAACCTTCAGTATTATCTCTTTATACCAAACTTTCTTCTAGCAGCTCTGGATGTTGAGAATTTGATTCTGACTTTTGTACCCAGATTTGACACTATAGTTTCCATCTCCGGAGTCTTGGCATATTATCTCAGCCTTAGGATTGCTATTTGGGATGTAGATTTTTGAAATATTCTCTTGGATGAGTGTAAGTTGTTTTCTTTCCAGTTCATTAGTCTCCTGAAGAGATAATCTTCTCCAAACTGATTTCCCATTTCTGCTTTCTATATAACCATTTGCTTGTTCTTTGTATTTCAGTTTGATCCTGCTTATCTGATTATGCAAATCAGTCCTTTGTTGTTGACTGAGTCCCAAATTCCAATTATCATCCCAAATTTTCATCTTGCTCCCATCTGATGCCTCTAGAAATAATCTCTCTGCTCTTGACTAGAGAGTTCCGTAAGTGAGAGCCTATAGGTAATTCCAGAAGTGAAATTTTCAATAAAGTCTTTTTGCAAATATTTATTTTTGATTATTTTGCACCAAGGGGAATCTTATTTGATTAGTCTCCATCCCATTTTAGTTAAGAGGGCATTGTTCATTTGTCTAATATTTCTTATTCCTAACCCCCCTTGGGATTTTGGCTTGCAAAATTTTTCCCAAGTAACTAGATGTATTATGTTATGCTCTTCGACTCCTACCCATAGAAATCTCTTTTGTATCTTTTCTATCATATAAATGATCTTATGAGGCATTTAAAAAAGAAATAAAAGGTAGACTAGGAGATTTTGTAGTGTGATTTTTATCAAGGAGACCTTGGCAGCGATGGAGAGGATAACTCCTTTCCATCCAGTCAAATTTTCTTGAAATCTGTCCAAAAGTGGATTCCAAACAGATATAGGAAGTTTACCTTTAAACAAAGGCATTCCTAGATAGGTGGCTGGAAGAGATTTGATAACACATCCAAGAATTTTAGCTATCTTCTTTTTCCATTCATTAGGACTGTTGATGAAATATATAGAACTCTTACCATTGTTGATGAGTTGACCCGATGCTTCCTCTTAGCAATTTAATTAAAAAATTGAATTGCTTAGCTTCTTTGACTGAGGAAATGGAGAGGAGGATTGTATCATCCAAAAACTGCTGATGAGAGACTAAGAGTGGCTTTGATGAGGACTTGTATCCATGTAAGTATCCCGCTTCCATGTGTCTGTGAATAGCTCTGTTGAGGCTTTCAACCATGAGGATAAAGAGGATGGGTGAGATGGAATCACCCTTCCTTATTCCCCTTGTGCTACCAAAGAAACCGATGGGTGTACCATTTATGATAATGGAAAACATGGGAGTAAAGATGCACTGCTTAACAATCTTCCTGAAGTGCGTATTAAAACCAATTTTTTCCAACACTTTATTTAAAAATTCCCATGACTCCTTGTCAGAAGCCTTATTCATGTTAAGTTTGATAGCCATACCAACCTTCTTACTTTTTTCCATGGAGTGCAAAGTTTCATGTACTACAACTATGTCGTCTTGTATTTTCCTTCCCTGAACAAATCCGCCCAGCTGCCAAGATATGATATTTTTTAGGAAAGGTTGCAGTCTTGAAGCAATTGTCTTTGTAAAGATTTTATAGATGGTATTTGAAAGGCTTATTGGGTGGAACTCCTTGAAGTCACTTGCTCTTTTTCTTTTAGGAATCAACACAATAAAGTTATTATTCACTTCTTTGAGCAGTTTCCCAGTGCTAAAGAATTCATTTGTGGATTTTAACAAATCATCTATGAAAACCCAGTAAATTTGGAAAAATCATGTTAGGAACCCTTGTGCAAACGTACTTGGGGGTACCAGACGTACCCTTCCCACTCCCACTCACGTATCCCTAACGTACCCACACATGGTACATTTTGTACCGGTTTTAGCCCACCCCCCCTCGCCGTATTGGTATCCTAGCCTATAGAAGTGGAATTACCAAGCATCCTTGAATGGTGAAATCTAATTGGTAATTTTTATCCTACAAATCCAGTCCATCTACCTAGAATCAAACATGGCCCCTTTGAAACTATACAAGTGATGGGAGTTTATTCCATAAAATGCACAAAATTCACTTAGGACATGCCTTCCAAATTTTAAGAGTGGAAAATTTAGGCCATGATTTGAAATATCGGGCTTATGTCCAATAGATGCCCCCTGATTGGCATTAGTTGCACATAGATAATTTTTCCTATACTATGCTTTTTGTAAACAATAATATGCATATTAATAGACATTTATTTTTTCTTGAATGCATGAAGCCTAATAATTTGTAGATGGAGTATTGATTGGCAGTTGAAAGTTTTGTTTACAATCAATAATAATCAATTGTAAAGGTATATATATTTTACATTTAACAATGCCTATTAGTTTTTGACGGAGTTATAATAGTACAAATACCTTATATAAATTTATCTGAAAAATGTTTATAGATATCATTAGTAAGGTTTTAATCTTAGATTTACTATACCCCATTGATTACCTTCTATCAAAAATTTCTATTGACTAATGAAAAATAAATTCAATCTAGTTGAAGCAATTTTTAGGGCTCAAAAAAATATGTAGAAAAAATGGACTAAAAAATCTACCTTATGAAAAAGATATCCTCATTTTTATATTGAATTCTCAAAGCAAAATAATAAAATTCTAAGAGACCATCAAGCAGACGCCGAATTTAAGGTTGAAACTATTTTATGATGGTCAGTCAAATAGATGTAAAATTTAATATTGTCATTAAGTATTATTTGTAGACATCACAACTCCCTACTACCACTCGTGCCACAATTGTCTATTACTTATCGACATAATCATCACCACATAAATTGTGCATTTGTAACTTTGTCTGAAAGGGCCCAAGATCTATGATAACATCACCTCCTAATATCACTTCCTAATAGAATTTCAAATATCACTTCCTAATAGAATTTTAAATGCATCTTTTTGGAATTTTATATAATATGTGCATTAAAAACATTTAGACTTATTTATAATCAATTTTAATTTCTTTTGAAATAGACTTTTTATTATTCCAAATTTAATAACCTTATACTAATAGCTTTAATCTAAAGAACCAATAAATAGTTTTAATCTACTTTACTTCTAACAAAAAGTATGGTAAAATCAATTTACACATATAAGATGTATTGTAAATTATCTTCTTGTGGCTATAATGTAAGCAAAAGTAGTATTTTACTTTAATAAATTTTAAAAGTATATTTTGATTTTTCTTGAAGCATATATATATATATATATATTCGATAGGTAAGCAAGGGTTAAAGGTCCCTTTCCCTTTGTTTTGATTTTATAATTACTGGAGAGACTACGATGCCCGTTGAAACAACCCACTTGAGACCCAAGAAACAACTTAGGGTTAGGAAAATTATGGATTTTTTTTTTGATTAGAACTGTCTACAACTAGGTTGCAAGACAACAGTTGACACTATTGGGTTCTAGAACAAGTCTAAATTACTAGATCATAATTTTCATTTATTAAAAATTATCAAAGGTCACATGGTCCTAATTTTAGAGTTAGAACTTTCAGTTAGGTTCAGGGGTAAAAATATCACCATACCCATTCTCTAACAGGTTCAAAGTTTCAGCTTTATTTTTCTCACACTTAACTCTTTCAAAAATTTCCTAAATCATTCCCAATGGATAGGAAATTTTCTCACCTTTCCAATGATATAAAGAAGTCCTCCTAACTCTTTGTAGAATTCCAGATATGGACAAGCAGACTTTAGGGGTCAAATTTTCCCCCAAGGGGACACATGTCGAGCGGGGAAGAAAACCCATTTTCGAGTTAGTGGGTCGTGGGGCGGTGCTGGAAAATTTTCCTCACGTGGGTGCAAAGCCAAAATTTCTTCCACACCTCCATGGGTTCTTTAGGGACACGTGGTGGCATCAAAGTCAATGCCAGGAGAAAAGAGGGAAGGGCGTGGCAGCGGGAGAGTTTGGGGAATGTCACCGAGGGAGAAAAAAGGGAAGGGTTTGACGCGCGGGTTTACGCGTCTGCGGGGGATAATGCTGATTTGAGGGTAGGAGTGTAGGGGCCATGGGGGTTTTCAAACCAAATTTCCCAAATGCCAACAAAGTCACGAGGGTTCCGCCCCCTCTGCCAACATGACATGCTGCCATGTGGCAGTTAATGATAGGCCGCGGGCTGGTGGGGAAAAAGGTAAAAATTTTCCAATTTTTTTTAAAGCCCCAAAGACAAAATTAATGTCGCGCCTTTGCCGCTGCCTTGTGAGGACACGTGGCAGCGTCTGATTGGATGCGGGCCGGCGGAGGAAATTTTAAAATTTTTCCCAAGCAAATTTTTCAAATTTTTTCTAAGGATTTTAACAAGAAATTTTCGGGCCACAAGCCCGCCAGGGAAAATTTTCCCAATTTTTCCTGCCAAGGCAGGAAAACTTCAAAGTGCCATAAATTTTGGTAGGAAGTTCATTTTTGGGAAAACGAGGACTTTATAGAAATCTCTCGATGCCGTATTTGCATAGGAAACATAAGTTCTACATTTTGATAAGGTTTGAGGGGTCAATATTTACAAAATCAATCTGCAGGGTTTTAAACAGCCAACTGGTAAATTTTAACTTATAAAATTTATTCAATTTGGTCTCCTCCTTCACTTAACATGCCAAATAGACATGGAGAATTGATCTAGGAAGGATTTAAAGTGTTTTAGGAAGATAAATTTCACTTGTTTGATTTCCAATTTACATTTTTTTTCCAACAATTGACAGAAAAAGACTGTGAAAGGGATTGAGCTTGATTTTTCAATGTTTGAATTGTTTTCTTTGTCAATTTGAGTTCATTGATGTCATAGCATGCTAAATTATATCATTTCCAAGTTGTTTATAATGTGCAGGCCCGAACTGTACATTTTGATTAAATTTATTGCCACTTTTATATTTATAACAAAGATCCATTTCTAGAAAGTCTGGTTATCGATTTCATCATTTAAGCGTGGTATTTCATTTCTAAACTAATCCAATACATTCAGTTGTTTTAAACAATCCATTCTATATCAAAAGAAAATACTAAATTCCATTTTACACATTTCCAAAGATACAAAATACAACATTATTTCCACGCACATTTCTTCATTTCAAACAGAGATCTAACTTTTGCCATATAATGGAACATTGAATTCAATCCCACAATTCATATGAAAAGGATATCTTGCAATTATTTATTGACTTCAATTATAAAACTTTACATCTTTCAATGTTTGAATGCAAATAACACATTTCACTCTCTTTCTTTCAAATGTACAGAACAAAATATAAATGTCTTCCACCTTTTGAATATACACTTTCATAATTAATTACATACATCTTTTCTTCACAAAATACATTACAATTTCATCCACTTCAAGTGGGAAGGGTTACAAATGAATTTGTTTCACAAAGACCTGTCAAAACTACATTTTACTTTGCTCCAAAATAGTAACATGCAAGTTTTCTTTTTCTCCAAGTTGATCACAACAAAAGTGGGGGAAAGGCAACGCTCTCCACCCAACCAAGACATCCAATGAAAGGAGAATCCATCCTTCATCATTGGTCCCTGAGCCCCAACCATAATACAATAAGAGGTGTGATTCAACCCATGACAACAATCGGCTTCCACAAACACACAACATTATTTCATCATGCATAATTCAATATAAAACACAATCCAAACAAAAAAAATAGTTTACAACTGCATTTGAAAATAATAAAAAAAAACTCAGGATTGATCATGCAAGCCAAAGGAGTAAGGAATATGGGGGAAGCTACTTATGCCTCCCAATGGGAATTGGGCATCCACCAGTAACAAACCGCCAATAAATTTCACCACAAATATCCTTTTTCCCCCCACAATCCCTCCTTATGCCCCCCACATATTTCCTTATACCCCCCACAAAGTAAGAAATGCAAGCTATTTCTTTTCCATGGTGGATCCCAAACCCAAAATCCCTCCACAAAGTATGATTCCACTGGCATTCCCTTATGCCCCCCACCCCAAATGCATTCCCCATAGCTTTCTCCTACACCATCCCTAAGGTAGTCTACCCAACCAGCCAACAAATAAATAAAAAACATCCACCATTCATTCATGCACAAAATAAATAACAATCATAAAAGAAGAGCTAAGCTCCTACCTTTCCATGGTAGATTTTGTTTCCAACAACAAGCTTTCAATGCCAAAAACACAGTCCCAAAAAAAAAAGCCAAGCATGAAATTATCTCAAATCACCTCTACAATCCATAAGAGCTCTAAAAAGAAAAAAAATGCACCCCTAAGCAAGTTTGCAAAATGAACCAACAACCCAAAACAAGGAAAGAGTTTGAATTTTATAGAAGAGGGAAGAGAAGAGGATGATGTTGATCCATGTAGGATGTCACATCACACATCCTCAAATTCAAACACAAGAGACAAAATTTCATTCTCCAAGGCACAATAAAGAGGTGGGTGAAAATATGAAAAATTAATTACACACTCCAAAAGAACCCACACCCCAGAGGACTACAACTTAAATAAAATGTAAGAGAGTGCAATCAAAACATGCAATATGATAAATAAAATTATTATAAAAGTCTAAAATCACCCCTCCAACCATAAGTATGGTTGGTAAATTAAATTGAGAGGCATGGGACAAGTTTTACTTGTCCCACAAACCTTCAAAAACAACCCCCAAGGACAAATTCGAATTTCCATGGAGGTGGAGTATTTCATACTCCAAAAAATGACTTACACAAATTTTACACAAACTTACAGATCCCTTACATATTTAATACAAAGAGCCAACAACTTCCATTATTACTTTCCCATATCCCAATTTGATTTATTTAAATTTTAACCATACGATTTCTGACATTAATCTATCACAATATTAATTAAATAAAAGAAAGGGACGCATTACTAATAAAATACATACAACAATAAAATAAATAACCACATTAATAATTACACAAAACCCATGGTCAAACCTAAAGGTATTCCCCACCCCATGGCAATCCCTAACAACAACAAACACAACACAATAAAACAAGTTTCCATGGTGACCTTGTCGAATTCACCTAGAATTCCATTATGGTTGGTCTCTAATCCCCCGATGTTTGTTGTGATTTTTAACCTACAAAACACAAATACCTCCTTCGGCCTCATGGCTATATCAGAACATCCAAAATGCATATAGGTATAATCACAAAATCATCTAAATATGTGAATCACAACAACATCAAGGTAATTTAACATTATCACATACAATTTATATCAACAATGATATCATCATCATATAATATCCATTTTCTAATTCTACCCATAATATTCAAAATCAAATGTTCGAACAATATCCATAAAACATCCATGTCTTGAATAATATATGTAATGAAATTACTTGTATAATTTAGATCATGAGCAGAAATATAACACCAAATAACACAATATTCCAGAATAATGATCTCAATATGCAATTAGAATAGCTTCGCCACTTCGAGGGGGCAACCTCAAAACCATACAATAATACTCAAATGCTCCAATGATGATAAACTACTACCTACTAACCTCTATATATACTATTCCTATGCTATGGCCACACCAAGGCCGACCCACTAATGAAAATATAACATATATGAAAGAGATACATAATGATAAGAAGTTATGATAGCCACAAGTCGGCTATATACATCCAATATAAGATATATGATTAAGGGCATAGCATGCCCCTCCCCTTCGAAGCAACATTGTCCCCAATGTTGAGAAGATCTGGATGCTGCTGCAGGAAATTTGCATCCTCCCAAGTTGCGTCTTCATTGTCTAGATTTTTCCACTTTATCAAATACTCAGTGATGACCCTTGTCCTCAACCGCTTAGTGCATTTTTGAAGGATGCATTTTGGTTCCAGGATGATTCTTCCCTCTTCATCAAGCTTGGGTAACACTATCTGGGTTGATATTGTCTATCCAATTACCTTCTTTAAGCAAGATGCATGGAAGACTAGATGAATTCGAGTAGCCGGAGGAAGTTCCAGTTTGTATGCTACATTGCCAATCTTCTGTAACACTTGATAAGGACCATAATACTTAGGTTAAATCTTGTTATCCTTTTTTGTGTTGTTTTAAGGACATTTGCTTATATGGTTGTAAACGCACAAAAACCCAATCATTGACTTCAAAATGTCTTTCACTACGATGTTGGTTTGCCTGCTGCTTCATGCGGTTTTGTGACCTGGCCAAATTCTACCTGAGACTACAAAGCACCTCTTGTTGGTGTTGAATATGTTCTTCAACTGCTCAAACCTTTGGCTGGACTCTCAAAGATGAAGTGATAGATGGTGGATGGTACCCATATAATGCCAAGAAAGGAGACATTTTAGATGAAGTATGAAAGGAGGTGTTATACCACCATTTTGCCAGCAGTAACCATTGGACCCATCTCGCTTGCTTATATGATGTAAAACAACGAAGATATCCCTCTAAGCACTTGTTTACCAAATCTATTTTCCCATCAGACTGGGGATGATAAGAGGAACTACGAGCTAGTTGTGTGCCCAAGCATGAGAACAAGTCAGTCCAAAAATTACTAGTAAAGATAGGGTCTCGATCACTTACTATAATATTTGGTGTCCCATATAGCTTCTGAATATCCCTGAAGGCCGTTGCTACTGTACTCGCAACAAATGGATGTGATAAAGCAAAAAAATGGGAATATTTGGTGAGTCTATCAACCACCACCATGATTACATTTTTACCTTCTAATTTAGGAAATCCTGTGTTGAAGTCCATAGACACCTCTTCCCACCTCTGGCTAGGAATATATAGAGGTTGTAAAAGACCTGGGGACTTAATTGTTTCGCCCTTATTTTCCTGATGAACCATGCATTCTGCCACAAAATTTTGGACATCTCCTTTTAGCCCTTCCCAGAAAAAATCATGCTTGATTCGATGATAAGTCTTTAAGAAGCCAGAATGACCCCCGACTGGAGAAGCATGGAGCTCAAATAGAACCCTATTTTTAAGGATTGAATTCTTACATAGATATAATCTATCTTTATACCATAAAAAATATCCTTTCCATAAAAACTTTTCTGACATGTTTGGATTTTTTGGAGATTCTGAATGAGATTTTGTGTACCTGGGTCATTTTTCCATTTAGACCTTGCATCCTCTATCCAATCCTCCTGTAATACAGATATGGCACACAAAAATGTCTGGGCATATTCATCCTTCTGAGATAAAGCATCAACAACTACATTCTCTTTCCCTTTCTTGTATATTATCTCAAAATCATACCCCAACATTTTTGAGACCCATTTCTGTTGTTCTTCTAATGATAAACATTGATCTAAGAAGTATTTCAAACTATCATGATCTGCCTTTACTTTGAAATGTCGTCCCATTAGATATGGTCTCCATTGTTTCACTGCATGAAGTATTGCTAACATTTCTTTCTCATAAACTAGTTTAGAGATATTCTTACCTTTAAATTGGAGGCTCTCAAAGGCAATGGGTCACCCTTCTTGCATGAATATTGCCCCCATACCATACCTTAAAGCATCACATTCAACAATGAATGTTTTTGAAAAATCTGGGGTGGCTAGAACTGGAGTGGTGCACATGGCCTCCTTCAAATTCTCAAAGGCCATAGTAGCTTGCTCATTCCAATGGAAAGATTCCTTCTTCAATAAAGTTGTGAGTGGTGCTGTGATGCTGCCATAATTCCTTACAAATCTACGATAATAACTTGTAAGCCCCAAAAATCCTCAGAGATTTTTTAGGGTTTTGGGAACCTTCTATTCAAGCATGGCTTTTATCTTGTTAGGATCCACTTTAACACCTTCATAAGAGACAATATGACCCAGATATTCAAGCTCCTTGACACCAAAAGAAAACTTAGAAGGCTTTGCATAAAGTTGATGTTGTTCAAGAGTTTCCAACACCTTATTTACATGATGCAGGCATTCCTCCCATGTTTTACTATAGATTAATATATCATCAAAAAACACTAAAACAAAATTTTGAAGAAATGGCTTAAAGATGGAATTCATCAAGCTTTGAAATGTAGAGGGTGCATTTGTTATTCCAAAAGGCATTACCAAGAACTCATAGTGTCCTTCATGTGTCTTGAAGGCTATTTTATGAATATCTTCATCCTTGATTCTAATCTGATGATATCCAAAACGAAGATCAAGTTTTGTAAAGTAAACAACACCATGTAACTCATCTAGCAAATCATCAATTACAGGAATAGGAAAATTATATTTAAATGTGTACTTATCGAGTCCCCTGTAATCTGGACACATGCGCCAATTGTCATCTTTTTTCCGTACCATCACTACATGAGAAGAGTAAGCACTTTGACTATGATGAATAAGTCTTGCTTCTAACATCTCTTGAACTATCTTCTCAATCTCACTCTTTTGCATATAGGGGTACCTATAAAGTCTGATGTTGGGTGGTTGATTCCCTAGTACTAGCTAGATGGCATGGTCATGGTCTCTTTTCAGAGGCAAACCCTTGGGCATTTCTCCAAAAACCCTTGAGTACTCATTTATAATTGCTTGCATATCTGCGGGTATAAATGTATTGGAATGATGTGCTTCCAATGAAAATAGTTGTGCTACAAACCCTCATGCACCCTTTCTAAGAAATTTTTCATCTGATGAGAACTTACCATCTGTGGGGACTTTGTTCTTAGTCCTTTTAGTTTAAAATTCCTCCCTTGTGACTGAAATTGCATGAACAACTCTTGGAAGTTCATTTCAATGGTTCCCAAGGTGGTAAGCCACTGAACTCATAACACAATGTTTGCTCCTCCCATGGCAATGGCATACATATTGCTAGTTAGCAAGTAATCTCCCATGGCGAGATTAATATTATGGAATTTTTCTGAACAACTAACAGTTTTCCCATCAGCGATCATGACTTGACATTCTGGAGCTGGATAAACAAAGCAGTTCAAGCGTACCGCTAACTTATGATTGATGAAATTATGAGTACTTCCCAAATCAATCAACACTGTTACCCTCTATTTTTTTGAGAATCCAACTACTTTGAGAGTTTGGGGAGTGCTAATACCAGAAATTGCATGGCATGATATTGTTGGTTAGGGATCTCCTAATTTCTCCTCTGGCTCTACCTCTTCGTCTTCTTCATTTTCTTCTTCTTCAGTAGGTCCCTCAATGTAGAACAAATTCTTTTCCACACACTTATGTCCTAGTCCAAATTGGTTGTCACAATTAAAACATAACCCTTTGGCTCTCTTTTCTTTAATTTGTTGAGGTGTCAGTCTCACAGGTCGAGGGAATGATGGTGGAAGGGTGCTACGATCTCTGATAGTACTGACAATTTGTTTCCAACTTGAAAGAAATTTTTCCTCTACCCTACGTGCCATGATCATAGATTTTGAAACCTTATGAGGATTAAACATATGCACCTCAGTCTCAATTTGTTCTTTAAGACCCCCAAGAAATAAGTCATTCAAATTATCTTCAGGAATATTTTCCACCCGTAAGGAAAGGTTTTGGAATTGATGGATGTAATCTTTGGCCGTTCCTATTTGTCTGAGCTTTGCTAATTGGCTGAAATAATTCTCTGACACACTAGAACTATAGTGCAATTGCAACTCTTGAGTGAATACTGTCCATGTAACATTGAGGCCACTCTTTTTCCTTTGATCACATAACCATCGATACCAAATGAATTGGTTAGGTTCAAGATACAATGATGCCATGGTAACCTTTTTTACCAATGGAATTTGATGAAGATCAAAGAAATTATCCATATGGTTAATCCAATTGAGTGGATCCTTTCCATCAAAATTACGCATTTCCACTTTTGGAAGCATGTTACGGGCTTGTAGAGTGTTTGTATTTGGATTGGTCATGTTTGCAGATCCACCCTAGCTAGTTTGTTTATTACTTTGACCTAAAGATCCACCATGGTTAATATGAGTATGATTGAGTTGTGGCTCATTAGGAATGATATGATGACCCATGATATTGTAGCTAAATTATTGAATGAAATCCTCCAATTATTGTCCAATCTTTTCTACATCTTCTTTGCTGGCCACTCTACCTTCAAGGTTTCGCAACTCTAACTCAAGATAGCTGACCTTATGGTCAGTTGAAGTAAACCCTAACCCTGAGGACTCTGTAGATACCCCTTCTGAATATAACTCCTCAACTATTATCTCATTCTTATCAGGGGTTTTACCCGGAGTGATGGGATTATTTTTTCCTCTTGTCGAAGGCCCAGCCATGATGCCCCAAAATGGTAAGATTTAAGGATGAAGGTCGAAATTTAGGGTTTCACATTTCAATAAGAATTTGGCCAAATTTTATAAAATTCAAAGAACGAACTCAAACTAATTTTCAATATTCTTTCTGGAAATGTAAATAACTTTGAAAAATTCCACAAATTGCATCCTATGTAGCTGAATTATGAAAAAACATAAAACCGCTATAACTTTTGCAAAACAATTCAAAAATTATTAAAATTTTGAGGAAAGATTACTTGAGTAATTTTTCCACATCAAAGATTTTTTTTTAGAAAAATTCATTTCCAATGTTGAGATATGGATGAACCTTCAAAATTAGGGTTTGACGCAGTGTTGGCCGAGTTCAAGCTCTGATACCACTTGTAATGAAATTACTTGTATAATTCAGATCATGAGCAGAAATATAACACCAAATAACACAATATTACAAAATAATGATCTCAATATGCAATTAGAATAGCTTCGTCACTTTGAGGGGGCAACCTCCAAACCATACAATAATACTCAAATGCTCCAATGATGATAAACTACTACCTACTAACCTCTATATATATTATTCCTATGCTATGGCCACACTAAGGCTGACCCACTAATGAAAATATAACATATACGAAAGATATACATAATGATAAGAAGTTATGATAGCCACAAGTCAGCTATATACATCCAATATAAGATATATGATTAAGGGTGTAACAATATATCATCATGCATCATAACCAAATCAGGATAAAAAATAATCCATGATCAAATGTCTAACATCATACAAAATCAAAACATAATAATATCCATAATGTAATCAACTGTATCAAAATAAGTATCTACAGGTGTCAAAGGGAAGTGGGTACTACCTCCCCCTCCCCTTAGACTCGACTTCCTCTTAGAAGTCACTAGAATAAATTTGGAAACTAAACTCGTAATGAAGTAGCATCCTCCCATGTAGCTGCAGTATCATCATATATGTCCCACTGCACCCAAAATTGATCAACCTCTCTACCTCGAAGGCCCAGGTTCTTGCGATCTAGGATGCGAATGGGCTCCACCATCACCTGCCCGTGATCCTGCACCTGTAATGATGTCTAATCTAACACATGAGAAGGATATGTAGTGTATCTCCTGAGAACTAAAAATTGAAAAACATCATGTATGCAAGACAAGATGGGTGGCAATGGTAGACGGTAGGCCAAAGGGCTGATATGCTCCAAGATCTCAAAAGGACCAATGAATCTAGGAGCTAACTTAGAACCTTTTATATAATGGATAGGGTTCTTGTGTGACCTAACACAAAGGAACACCTTCATGCCCACATTGTAACTACGGTCTTCCTATGCTGATCTACATACTTCTTCTTCCTGTCTTGTGCCTCCTGCAATCTCTACCTGATCAACACCACCTGTTGCTCCATGTCTTGTAACAGAGCTGGTTCAAGAGATACTCTGTCCTCTAACCTGTCCCAGCTAAGAGGTGTCTTGCACTCTCTACTATACAAAGCTTGAAAAGGAGCCATGCCTATAGAACTCTGAAAACTATTATTGTAGGAAAACTCCACTAAGTACATGTACTCATCCCATTTAGACTGCTAATCCATCACATACATCCTGAGCATGTCCTCTAAAATATGATTCACCTGCTCAGTCTATCCACCTATCTTAGGGTGATATGTTGTGCTGAAGTAGATTCTCGTCCCGAGGGCATACTACATGGTATTCCAAAAATGTGAAGTGTACAAAGGATCACGGTCACAAATGATCCTCTGCGGAATCCCGTACAACCTGACTATCTCATCCAAATATACCCGTGTCACTACTCTAGATGTATAAGTGGTCTTCACCAGAGAAAAGTGGGCCACTTTTGTCAATTTATCCACTATGACCATAATGGCATCGTGGTGATATCTTGACATCGATAGCCCAACAATGAAATCCATGGAAATGGTGTCCCACTTCCATTCTGGTATAACACGAGGATAAAGAAGGTCTGTTGGATGCTGATGCTTAGCCTTAACTCTCTGGAACTCTAAACATCATGGCATGAATTGAGCCATGTCTCGACGAAGTCCTCTCCAATGATACAACTGTCGCAAGGTGGCATGCATCTTCTTCACCCCGGGATGGGCTGAATAGGGTGCATGATGTGCCTCTACCAAGATGTCTTGCCTCAAGCATCCATCTCTGGGAACATATATCTAGCCTCTATGCCTAAGAAGACCATCTGTCTCTAAGGAAAAACCATCAAAATTCCCCTCAAGTGGTCTCTGTGACTCAATCTCATCCTGTACTGTAATGTAAAAGCTGTCAAGAGGAAGCTGTTGAAGGATATTTCTCCACAAATCTATGCTCACTGAGGTGGCCATAACCACATGTCTTCATCTATTGAGAGTGTCTACTACCACATTCTCCTTCCCCTTCACATGCTCAATCTCCATGTCATACTCACAAAGCAACTCCATCCAACGCCGCTGACGAGAATTGAGATTGGGTTACATGAAGAGGTGATGAAGACTCAAATGATATGTCCTGAGTGTGAATCTCCATTTAAGAAGGAAGTGTCTCCATCTAACCAAAGCATGCATGACTGCTGCAAGCTCAAGATCATGAGTCAGATAATTGAGCTCGTGATCTTTGAGTTTACGAGACTCAAAAGCCACTTCTCTTCCCTCTTGCATCAACACACCTCCAAGCCCTTCCAAGGAAGCATATGTGAAAAGAAAGAACTCACCCTATTGATCCGACACTACAAGAATAAGTTCTGTAGTGAGGCACTCCTTCAATGTCTTGAAGGCTTGCTCACATCTGTCTGACCAAAAAAACTTATTCCCTTTCCTCTGAAGGGAAGTGATAGGATGCACAATCTGAGAGAAGTCCTAAACAAATCTTTGGTAGTAACCTGCTAATCCCATAAAGCTGTGAACCTCCGTCACTATAGTGGGTGCTGACCAATACATAATGGCTCTAATCTTGGAAGGATTGATGGCGATACCTTCCCCAAAATGACATGACCCAAATATTGCACCTCTGTCTGAAAGAAATCACACTTATCCAAGTTCCCGTAAAGCTGCTGCTCCCGAAGACACTGAAGAACCTAGTGAAGGTGCCCCTCATGCTCCTCATGCATATGTGAGTATATCAAAATGTCATATAGGAAGATGAGAATGAAGCGATCTAAGAAGGTCCTGAATACCCCATTCATCAAACTCATGAACACTGCGGGGGCATTAGTCAAACCAAAGGGCACCAATGTGAACTCATAGTGCCCATATCTTGTGCGGAAGGCGGTCTTATGAATGTCCACCTCCGAAATCCTCAGCTAATAGTAGCCTGACTTAAGATCAATCTTAGAGAAAAATGTAGCTCCCTTCATCTGATCAAACAAATCATCAATACGTGGAAGGGGATAACAATTCTTGATCGTTACCTTGTTCAGCTGGTGGTAATCAATACACAACCGCAAGGATCCATAATTCTTCTTCACAAAGATCACCGGTGCACCCCAAGGGGATATGCTAGGATGGATAAGGCCTTTCTCCAAAAGGCCCTTAAGCTTCAACTTGAGCTCACAGAGCTCTGGGGTGGTCATCCGATAAGGTGCTTGTGAGATAGGCTCTACTCTAGGAACTAGATCTATATGAAAATCAATCTCACATGGGGGTGGTAACCCCAGTAGCTCCCCTATAAAGACATCAACATACTCTCTCAAAATGGGATGATCATCTAGCAATGGTCCACTAGACCCATCCTCTGATTTGTTGCTGACTGTGACGACATATATATGACAACCCCATCACACACACCGCTTAAGTTGAATAATGGAGATGGTGTGAATAGAAATGGGTCTCCTGACCCCTGAAATCACTGACTCAACTCCCAAATCATCTACACAAGATATAGTCTTGTGGTAACAATCCATCCTGGCCCTATGTGCAGATAACCAATCCATACCAAAAATGACTCCATATGAGCTCAAAGGAAGGATACAGAGATCTGAGGTAGTGGTGAAAGATCCCAAATCCACTACACACTCCTTAACTAAGGATTCTATAGAGATCTTGCCTCCAGAAGCCATCTCAACATCCCAACTATGACCCTACCTAACTACCACCAGCCTGCACCACTCTACTAAAGATGGTGCAATGAAAGAATCAGAAGAACCAGAATCAAACAATATAGAGGTAGGAATACAACCAATGCTACCTATGGTCTCAATGACTATGATTTGATGCTATGCCTGATGTTTCTCAACCGATACATAAATCTTGTGGCTGTGTCCCATGTCACCAACTTTAGGCTTAGAGATTTGTGTCTTACCCATGTTATTAGGGTTATGTGGGCAGTCTCTCCAAAAGTGTCTATCAACTCCACAACCAAAACATCCTCATTATCCACTCCAATGAGTAGCACCTCCAGTAGGTGACCTAGAAGTCTGTGGCATGGATCCCAATGATCCGGCTGCATTTTTCTAAGGTCTCTGATGGTAAGCTCCCATTGACTGAGCTCTAGGTCCACCCTGTGTCCTGATGGGACCCCTAAGAGGAGGCCCCATACTCCGACCTCTATATGCATCATCTCTCTATGGAGGTTTATGAGGTGGGCGGGACTGCTGCTGCTACTACTGTTGTGGCCTAAATGATGACTGTGCTGAACCCTGGCCACCACAAGGGAGAGGTACTGACCCCCTCAATCTACTGTCCTACATCTGCTGTATGTGGCTCCAGACTCGGTCTCTAGCCTGTAGGGTCTTCCCCCAAGTCTCCTATACTATATAAGCCTTCTTGATGGCCTCAGCTAATGTTTGTGGGTAGTGGATCTGTACTGCACCTCTAATATCTAAATTCAGGCCCCGGATGAACCTATGAATCCACACCTGCTCATCCTGTATGTACTCTACATACTGGATCAGATCCAGATATCTACTCTCATACTCTACTATAGAAAGAGATGCCTGTCAGAGGTCATGAAACTCATCAATCCTCTGCTGTATGAAGCTCTGTGACAAATACCTGCTCCTAAATCTCTCCTCAACTAGCTCCCAGGTCACTATCTTTTAATCTACATGGAGCTTCTACTCCTCTGTCCTCCACCATACTCCTGCTCCATCCCTCAGTAGATGGATCGTAACACGAGTTATCGTGTTACTAGAACAAGGACAAATCTTGAAGCAACTGTTCAAGCTCACTAGCCAAGCCTCTTCCTAAAATCCACCCATGTCACTTGAGTAATGTGATGGCCAAAGCATCAAGATCTCCTTGATGTGATTTGTAGCTGTGGTTTGATGGCCTCTAGGTCTCTCTGCACACTCATCCCTAAGCCTAGGGCTCTGAGACCTCTCTTTATGCTTTGGAACTCTGTAACCCTGTCCCCTCAGTGGTGACTTTTCTCTAGCTGACTTCACATGGAATTTCTCTCCTCTATGCTCCTTGCTGGGTCTAGGAGATACTTGACCCTCGATGGAAGGGGCTCTTTCATGACTGGCTGCAATTCCTCCTAGTACTCCACGTGGAGCGACATTGACATCCTGAAGACTCTATAAGATTTGGGGTAGGATCACTACTACACCTTGATCCGGTGGTGGTGGTGGTGGTAAGTCTTAGTCTATGTGAAAATTCCCCTTACGCCATCTGCGTCTCCTACATATACCAAAGCGAGAGTTAGTTCATCATTCTAGGTTTTATTTAATTTCCATGTTTACTAAAATACATAATCTCTAAACTAAGTTATTTTGTTTTAGATTTGATAATGTGCTAGGTTTAAATTTCATGTCCCAATTTTTCTAGTGTGCCCAATGGTCCAAGATTTTGAACCATCACTCTGATACCAAGTGTGATGCCTATTAAAACAACCCACTTGAGACCCAATAAACAACCTAGGATTAGTTAGGAAAATTATGGAATTTTTTTTATTAGAAGTGTCTACAACTAGGTTGCAAGACAACAGTTGACACTATTGGGTTCCAATTTTTTTTTAAATTACTAGATCATAATTTTCATTTATTAACAATTATCAAAGGTCACATGGTCCTAATTTTAGAGTTAGAAGTTTCAGTTAGGTTAAGGAGTTAAAATATCACCATACCCATTCTCTAACAGGATTATAGTTTTAGCTTGATTTTTCTCATACTTAACACTTTCAAAATTTCCCTAAATCATTTCCAATGAATAGGAAATTTTCTCACCTTTCCAACGATATAAATAAGTCCTCCTAACTCTTTGTGGAACTCTAGATATGGACAGGCGGAATTTAGGGGTCAATTTTTTCCCAAAGGGGACATGTGTCGAGCGGGGAAGAAAACCCATTTTCTGGGTTGGCAGGTTGGGGGCGGTGCTGGAAAATTTTCCCCGCACGGGTGAAAATCCAAAATTTCTTTTGTGCCTCCGTAGGTTCTCCAGGGACACGTGGCGGCATTAGATTCATCGCTGGGAGAAAAGAGGGAAGGGCATGATGGTGGGAGAGTTTGGGGAATTTCACTGAGGGAGGAAAAAGGGAAGGGTTTGACGCACGGGTCCGCGCGTCCGCGGGGGATAATGCCAAGGTGAGGGTGGGAGTGTGGGGGCTGTGGGGGTTTTCAAACCAAATTTCCCAAAATCCAAAAAATTCGCGAGGGTTCCGCTCCCTCCGCCAAAATGCCATGTTGCCACGTGACAGCCTATGATAGGCTGCAGGCTAGCAGGGAAAAAGGTAAAAATTTTCCAATTTTTTTTTAAGCCCCGAAGACAAAATTAATGCTGCACCTCCACCATTTCCTTGTGAGGGCATGTGGTAGCCTCTAATTGGATGCGGGCTGGCGGAGGAAATTTTAAAATTTTTCCCAAGTAAATTTTTCTAAGGATTTTAACGGGAAATTTTCGGACCACGGGCCCATCAGGGAAAATTTTCCCAATTTTTTCTGCCAAGGTAGGAAAACTTCAAAGTGCCATAACTTTTGGTAGAAAGTTCATTTTTGGGAAAATGAGGACTTTCTAGAAATCTCTCGATGCCGTATTTGCATAGGAAACATAAATTCTACATTTTGATAAGGTTTGAGGGGTCAATTTTTACAAAAAATGATTTGCAGGATTTTAAACAGCCAACTGGTAAATTTTAACTTATAAAATTTATTCAATTCGGTCTCATCCTTCACTCAACATGCCAAAAAGACATGGAGAATTGATCTAGGAAGGATTTAAAGTGTTTTAGGAAGGTAAATTTCACTTGTTTCATTTCTAATTTACATTTTATTTCCAACAATTGACAGAAAATGACTGTGAAAGGGATTGGGTTTGATTTTGCAATGTTTAAATTGTTTTCTTAAGTGTTCTTTGTCAATTTGAGTTCATTGATGTCATAGCATGCTAAATTATATAATTTCCAAGTTGTTTATAATGTGCAGGCCCGAACTATACATTTTGATTAAATTTATTGCCACTTTTATATTTATAACAGAGATCCATTTCTAGAAATTCTGGTTATCAATTTCATCATTTAAGTGTGTTATTTCATTTCTAAACTAATCCAATACATTCAGTTGTTTTAAACAATCGATTCTATATCAAAAGAAAATACTGAATTCTTTCTTACACATTTCCAAAGATACAAAATACAACATTATTTCTACGCACATTTCTTCATTTCAAACAGATATCTAACTATCTCTTTTAACATATAATGGAACATTTAATTCAATCCCACAATGCATATGAAAAAGAGTTCTTGCAATTCTTTATTGATTTCAATTATAAAACTTTACATCTTTCAATGTTTGAATGCAACTAACACATTTCACTCTCTTTCTTTCAAATGTACAAAACAAAATATAAATATCTTCCACCTTTCAAATATACACTTTTATAATCAATTAAATACATCTTTCCTTCACAAAATACATTACAATTTCGTCCACTTCAAGTGGGAAGGGTTACAAATGAATTTGTTTCATAAAGGACTGTCAAAACTACATTTTGCTTTACTCCAGAACAACAACATGTAATTTTTATTTTTCTCCAAGTTGATCACAACAAAAGTGGAGGAAAGGCAACACTCTCCACCCAACCAAGACATCCAATGAAAGGATAAGCCATCCTTCATCATTGGCCCCTGAGCCCTAACCATAATATAATAAGAGGTGTGATTCAACCCATGGAAACAACTAGCTTCCAAAAACACACAACATTATTTCATCATGCATAATTCAATATAAAACACAGTCCAAACAAAAACAACAGTTTACAACTGCATTTGAAAACAATCAAAACAAAACTCAGGCTTGATCATGCGAGCCAAAGGATCAAGGACTATGGGGGAAGATACTTATACCTCCCAATGGGAATTGGGAATCCACCCGTAAAAAACCACCAATAAATTTCACCACACATATCCTTATGCCCCCCACAATCCCTCCTTATGCCCCCCACATATTTCCTTATGCTCCTCACAAAGTAAGAAATGCAATCTATTTATTTTCCATGGCGGATCCCAAACCTAAAATTCCTCCACAAAGTATGATGCCACTGACATTCCCTTATGCCCCCCACATGCATTCCCCATAGCCTTCTACTACACCATCTGTAAGGAAGTCTACCCAACCAGCCAACAAATAAATAAAAAACATGCACCATTCATTGATGCAAAAAAGAAATAACAATAAAAAAAGAAGAGATAAGGTCCTACCTTTCCATGATAGCTTTTGTTTCCAACAACAAGCTTTCAATGCCAAAAACACAGTCCCAAAACAACAAAGCCAAGTATGAAATTATCTCCAATCTCCTCCACAATCCACAAGAGCTCCAAACAGCAAAAAAATGCGCCCATGAGGAAGTTTACAAAATGAACCAACAACCCAAAACAAGAAAAGAGTTTGAATTTTATAGAAGAGGGAAGAGAAGAGGATGATGTGGATCCATGTAGGATGCCACATCAAACATCCTCAAATTCAAACACAAAAGAAAAATTTTCATTCTCCCAGGCATAATAAAGAGGTGGGTGAAAATATGACAAATTACTTACACACTTCAAAAGAACCCACACCCCAAAGGACTGCAAATTAAATAAAATGTAAGAGAGTGCAATCAAAACATGCAACTTGATAAATAGTATGCATTATAAAAGTATAAAATCGCCCCTCCAACCATAATTATGGATGCTAAATTAAATTGAGAGGCATGGGACAAGTTTTACTTGTCCCACAAGCCTCCAAAAACAACCCCCAAGAACAAATTCGAATTTCCATGGAGGTGGAGTATTTCATACTCCAAAAACTGACTTACACAACTCTTACACAAACTTACACATCCGTTACATATTTAATACAAAGAGCCAAAAACTTCCATTATTACTTTCCCATATCGCAATTTGATTTATTTAAATTTTAACCATATGATTTCTCACATTAATCTATCATCTAAATATGTGAATCACAACAACATCAAACCAACCAAGTTGGTGAGGGGTAAGGGCCTGTGTCGGCTAATGGCTGAAAATAAAGACTCAGAGGTACTTGAAGAGAAAGTTGCTAACGTTGATAAAGAACAAAGTGAATTGGAGAAATTGGTTTCTTTACCCATGGTTCTTTTTGTCGCAACCAACGACGAATGGTAGTCTGACATCACATTCTTTCTCACCTATGGAGAGTGCCCAACTCACCTAACCACTAAGGAAAAATGAGTGGTAAATCTTAGAGATGCAAGATATGTCATATGGGATGATGGATTGTACAAACGTGAAATTGACGGTGTTTTTCTACGATGTGTTGATAAGCCAAAACAGATAAAATTGTTGGAGAGTTTTCACGACTCCACCTGTGGTGGTCACTTCTCCTCATCCATGACAGCACATAAGATCATTCGGGCCAGGTATTATTGGTCGATGCTATTTCAGGATGCAGCCACCTGGGTAGTGAAATGTGAACTTTGTCAATAGTTCTTTGGCAAACCAAAGCTGGCTGCATTTCCTCTCAGGCCTATCATCATCGACGAACCATTCAGATAATAGGGAATAGATTTCATTGGAGCACTCAATCCTCAATCGAGTGCTAGACATAGTTACATCCTAACAGAAATGACTACTTCACGAAATGGGTGGAAGCCATACCTGTCAAGCATGCCACTTCTAAAGTTGTTTACAACTTCATCAAGGAAATTATTATTGTGAGATTTGGCATTCCACATAAAATTGTTGCCAATAACACTTCCAACTTCTCTTCATGGGAAGTTATTGGTTTTTTCTATGGATACGGAATAACCTTGGTTCATGCTTCTGATTACTATCCTCAGGGAAATGATCAGGTATAATCTAGTAATAAGAACCTGGTAACTATCATACGGAAGCTAGTTGATGAAAATCAATGGTCCTGGCACAAGTCATTGTATGATGCTCTATGGGCAGATCGTATTACTCCCAAGAGGTCTCTTGGCACGTCACCTTTCCAGGTGTTGTATGGGACCGATGCTGGAATCCCTATCTCTGAAATTCCTCCTCTACGCTTGGCTCGAGAAATCAAAGATGAAACTTTTCACAGTTCTCTGGAAAAGAGGATTATGTACCTAACAGAACTTGAAGAAAAGCGAGTGAAAGTGGTCGATAAGATCACTGAACATCAGAATCAAGTCAAGAAACTGTTCGACAAGAAATCTAGATAGAGAGATTTCCAATTAGGAGATCTTGTCCTTCTATGAGACAAACGAAGAGAACCGAAGGTATGCACGGGAAGTTTGAATCTCTTTGGAGAGGGCCATACAAGATCAAGCAACTCAATGGAGAGAATAGTTTCTATCTCTCATAGCTGGATGGAACCGAACTCTTGCTTCCCTATAGCGGGAAACACCTGAAGATTTTAGGAAGTAGAGCTTGCTCTCTTCTTTGTATAGTTTGTTTTCATCGTATGTTTGCTTTCATCGTGTTTTTACTTTCATTGTGTGTGTGTGTGTTCCCTTCCTTCCCTTTTTGGTCGCCCTTGTTTTTGACTCTCTGTAACCCAATGGATATGCACATGTAAACCTGGGATTCTCTACCCTTAAGTTTCACTTAAAGATAGTCCCCAGAAAGAGCCAATTGTTATCCTTTAAAATTGACAAGGGAAATTTTGTAGGTAACCATACCAAAATTTCATTTTGGTCCCCTGAAGAAGTTTGAAAACGTTCAAAATGGCCTAAAAACTCCCTTCTAGAAATCAAGTTTTAAGAACTTAGCCATTTTCACCTTTTTTGAACCGGGTGCAAGAAATGTTGTGTCGATACCATGAGATGTGTGCCCCTTAGAAAATCCTTTGGTGCCCAAATAACATGTCAACATCCATGAAGTTGTGCCCCTTTGGCGTAGGAAATGACATGTCAACATCATTAAACATGCACCTAGAATATGCGCTAAGGCGCTGAAAGCATCATGTCAACATAGAAAAATGTATGCCTAAGGCGCAGGAAATTTTGTGTTGACATAAGGAATTATGCGCTTAAGGTGCTAAAATTTTTATGTTGATGCTAATTAAATTGTGCCAAGGCGCATTTGTACCCATGTTGACACTTTGAAAAGTGTGCCAAAGAAAGTGGGTGGAATAATTAATGCCAGATTTTCTATAAATAGGCACTCAACACTTGTCATTTTCACGAATTGAAAATTGTTAAAAGTATTCTTCTGCGCCTGTCAACTGTCCTTGTCACCCCCGCGTGCCATTTTTTGAGCTTGTGGACCCCATCGTCATCCTTCGTCCTTTATAAAACTGGGTAAGTGGTTTCTATCGTCCTGGTCATTGTTATGACTTTTGTTTCTTGGTTATTGTTAGGTTTTAGGGTTGTTGTAATCTAAAAGGTTAAATCTAAAAATAAAAAACCTAACAATCCATAACCATCTGGAAACCCCTTTTTCCTCTCCTTCTAGATCTGTAAATTTGGAAGACCCTTGCCTCTGAAAAAAACCTAAAACCACGTTCCCGGCTTATTATCTTGTTACAAACCTCTCTTTACCATTTAAAAAAAACCAAAAAAGAGAGAAGAAATCTAAGAAGTTGTAAGAAATCATGGAAAGCCTCGGCGCACTGTTTTTCCCTATTGCACCTCTCACAGTCGCACCTTGGTGCACTGTCCTTGCTTACACAACCGAAACCCACACCAGTTAAATACACTTAGCATCTTTTGGAAGGGTACAGGCGCACCCTGCACAACATCAACATAAGATGTTGTGTACTCCAAATTTGTGCCAAGTAGTTTTCCTTTGATGCATTGATATTCTTTGCAACATCTTCTGAAATCAGCTTGGGTGCACTTAAAAGCCATGCAACACCATCTTTTGCAGCACCCAGCCAAAGAAAAGTTTCCAAGGCACAGGCGCATGATCCTTGACATCAACATGCCATGTTATGTGTTGTAAAACTGCGCCCTGTACCTTTCTCCTTAGCGCTAAAACATTTTGTGCAACACTCCTCAAAAGTGTGCCATTTCTAAACTAAGCACAACTTTTCTCTTGTCAACACAGGTGCACCTTTTCCCATGTCAACATCCCCAAAAGTGTGCCCATCCTTTTTAAGCCTCTGCAACATGCTGTGAACTTGCGCCTTGCACCCTAAGCCTTATAATTGCTAATTCTTCTTTCTGAAAGATTTTATTAAGGATAACATGACAGATGATATGTATCTTCTATGTTGGACCTCCTTGATTCTCCTTGCATAACAACAACAGCCATCCTCGAGCTCACAAATGTCTTCATTAAGCAAAAATCCAACCAAGTCTAAAGGAAAAGGAAAGTTGATAGAACAAGAGATGAAGTAAAAATATTAGAAAGTTAGGATGCCTGACTCATATGCAGAGAGTGATCTCGATATCAGAGACTCTGAGCTTGGGAAAATTGATATGGAAGACTTCTGGGCCATAACCAACTAGGCCACTAGTGGCCCCTGGATGAACAAACTTGTGGGTAGTGGATTGCACTTTGCAGCTTGGCTGCCAGTAAGTGCTGCGAACAATGAATTTATCATGTTGGTTACCCGTTGCTACAACAAGGAAACTAGATGTGTCGAGGATAAAGAAGGAAAGATGATCATCGACCTAACTTCTCGTCACTTTGAAATAACCTTGGTAATTCCTCATCATAGATAGTATGTCGCCATAAGTCTAGAAGACTGTAAGAAGGCATGGGATGACAATGAGAACAAATGCATGCAAATGATGAACGAGCTATATCTAAAAAACAAGAAGCTGGTTAGCAGATGGCCTAAGACCATCCACCCCAGTGACTTTAATGAGGAACTAAGTGATACAATCACCTTCCTGAATAAAGTGTTTGGGCTTCCTGATGCCCATTATTTCCATAAATGGATGCTGAGGTACTTAGAGACCATGAGAAAGAATGTACTTGATCAGTGTTTTGGCTAGGGAGAAATCATTAGTGACACCATCTCCCAACAGCTTCAATAGGTCCTCACAACTGGGAAGTTATATATGAATTCCTACGTTGTATACGTTGCAGCATTAGCGAGAGATTTCATAGGCCTAGCTCGGAATGGGGTATGGCCCTAGGACAAAATATATGAATACTACCTAGAGCTCAGGCTCGAGAACAACATCCCCCAGTTCTCAAAAATCAATGACACCTTCTTCTATGAGGTGATCTGCCTGCTGAGGCTGAATATGAGACATGGTCGAACTAGCCCAAGTGTGATCAATGTCAAAAAGAAGTTGTGAGAATTTTTCATGTAGTTTCCCACATTCACATATCTCAGGGTGGTGAAATTCAAAGGTGAACTGAAAAGCTACCAAGGTATGCAGGGCCCAAGCTGATTCTCTTGGAGTTGTCAAGACAACTGATCACATACCATGAGAAATGCATGAAGAGAAAGAAGGGAGGAACTATATTCCCCCTTACAGTAGGTTGATACACCCGCACCACACTGGCTAAAGCACAGGAAATGTATGCCAAGCTTGAATTGCTGAATCTAAACCACAACTTCCCAGCTAGGCCTACCTTAAATTTCTGGAGTTTCCTTCCAAAGGAAAAAATTGATCCCATTCATGTTCCTGAGATTGAGGAAATCTACATTGACCTGACACATGAAATAGATATTAGGTAAAAGGATCATTATGGCGTAGCCATCGTTCCAAAAGGATTCCAAGAACCTGATCAAGAAATTGATCAAGTTTACCTTGACATGGATGGGGATGATTGGCCATTCGCAGAGATCGACAGAGCCAAGGCACCAAAGACCATTCAGGAAAGGGTCAAGCCCACGTTGCAGCTCATCAAACATTGGTGCAAACATAATGGTCTCACCTACCTCGGGGTAGATTTTAATACTTCTCCTTTAGGTATAGCACCTCCAAGAATGGCCCAGGTGCTGAAAGGAAAAGGAAAAGATAAAGAGGGAGAACTAAGAAAACAGGAAGAAGCTCCTCAAAGTCCTCCTACTGCTTCTGAGAAGCAAGTGGTTGACCTGGTGTCTCCAGGTAAAGAAGAAGAGACCACCGAAGTCTCAATAGATACATCCACTCAGGATGTTATCTCAGCTACAACCACTGATGCACCCACCATTCCTTCTACTCCTACTCCTCCCCCTGTCATTGAAGCATATATTCCTATGGATGTTTCTTCTTCTCTCCCTTCGTCCCTTCCATCTCCCACCTCTTCCATCTTATCCTCTCTTGCAGATATGTCACCCAGTGTTCCCTCCATCTCATTATAGATCCCTTCCGCCTCTATGTCATTTTCTTCCCCTGTAGTAACTCCAGGCCCAACAAGCAGCAGTGCATTAGACTCCTTGTTGATGCCACCACCAAGTGTCTCAACGTTCTTCCCTATGGCCTCTTTAGTTGCTTCCCCTTTCACTCCCGTTTCTTCTACCATTCCCTCTACTCCTCCTATAAGTCCAAGATGGATTTCTGACCATCTAGGTCAACTCAAGAGAAAGGTTCCCATCACACCCATGGACTTCTCTGTCATTCCAAAGAAGGGACCCAAGAAGTAAAAAGATATAACTTGCTTCTCTAAGAGTGTTTCAGGAGAGAGAGTCATGGAGATTGCATATCCAAATCCCACCAAAGAAAAGAAAGATCTATCTCCTACAGACTTTACAGTGACCCAAGTCAGGATGGGAACCTCATATGAAAGCCTACAAGGAGAGGCCTTGTCTGCAGTAGATGCCCTCTGCAAGAAACTTCAAGAAGCAAAGGAGGAGAAGAGAATGCTCAAGGAATAGAACAAACATCTTCTCTAAGCATTGCAAAGCATGGGCAACACTCCTCCCATGACTGTCGCCAAACCTATTGAAGTTCTCAGTCAAGATAAGATAAATGAATACGCCAAGATTGGCAAACAAGGCGTTGTAGTATCCTCCTGGATAGAGTGAATCCTCAGAGATAGTGAGGAATCAATCAAGAAATTCATAGGAATCTACCAGGATATAGATCAGGAAAATAAGGAGCTACAAGCAGTAGTAGGATCCCTCTCTGAGGAGTTGGAAAATTCCAGGTTGTAACATGAAACATTTCAAGCAATGGTCAACTACTCCACTGACGACCTATTAAAGGTTGGTGTCATTGATCACCCACGAGCACATAAAAAATCTCTCGTAGCTTTAGATTATCGGGTTGATCAAATGGAGTATATCCTGGAGAGGATAGATAAAATCAAGGATGAATCCTTGGATGCAAAATACAATATGGAGCAGATGGTTACAAAGATGTCTCCAGGGATGTTCAGTGAATCATTCACCTTGAGGGAGGAAGATGATACAATCCAGCTCTTCAAGGCTATCGCAACCCAAGCTTTGGTGCCAAAGGTCACTTTTGACTGAGAATCAATCAATAACCTTCTGGCTTGCCATAATTTGATTGGATTCTTGATTGAGGCATGCGAAGAGTATGCCAGGCTACCTGACAAGCTCAATACTGAAAAAGAAACTTGCGAAGTTATTAGCGACCATTTCAAGGGTCCTAATCATAATCAACTTCAGACAATGATCATCAAGTTTATGGAATACCAAGCTTAGTGTCACATTGCCTCTCCCGATCATAAGCAAGACATTCCGTTTAAGCCAAGAGATGATGAGGAGTAGTTTCTCCTCTTATGTACGCTTCGATCGTTTTTGTAAAAATATCTAAAAAGTATGTTGGCATTTATGATGACATCATCCATGTTGCATCATGGGATGTTGCCATCAAAAAACTTGCTCAAAGTCAACTTTTGAATTTTTAGATATTTTGTAAGTAGTTGGTTTGTTTTTTTCTTCTTTCCTCCTCTTCTTCTATAAATACTGGAATACTTGTTGTATTCCAGGTGGATATTTTTTTTTTATGAAGAAAGAGTGAAGAGAGAAAGACTTTGTGCCTTCTTGTAACAAAAGAGATATTAATATATATGTTCAGACTTTGTGCTCAATATATGTGTTATTTGCATCAGATATTTCTTATGTTAGATCTATGTTTCTATTCTATTGGATTCATTCTTATTATTGTCATATGTTCATCAGTATTTTTTTTTTTATGCAAGTAATTTTGGCTCTGTTTACTACTAACCCAAAGCATAAAACCTCTGACCTTTCTGTCTTGGAATTCATTTCTTTTCTCCCTTCAGATCTATCCTTCCTCTGTTCCTTCCTCCTTACCTTTCTGTTCACATTTAGAACTACCTCTACTGGGATGAGATCCCAAACCCCATGAAGTTAGAATGGTGTAGATTTACATAGATTCCTACTTGATAGAATAGCAATAAACCAGTTTCGCTTTGCTGTCTCAAAGAGAGGCTATGCCCTGCACACTGTTGGCCTATTTCCCCACGACCTATCTAACTGATAGATTTTCAAACCAACATGGTCTTAAATACCTTTACATTTCACGTCCTTTCTCTAATTGGAGCATTACTCTAAGATGTCTATTGGGCCTCTTCTTAAAGCAAAAAAGATGAGGCACCCCTTATTTCTCTACATCCACTGGCATTGTTATTAAATTTTTTTTTTTGTATCTAGGGATCTACTAGAAAAAAAAACAAATTACTTTTCAACATTTCTATTCCCTTGGATTGTCATAAAATTCTAATTTCCATCCATACGTGAAAAAAAAAATTGAATCAAATAAGAAATACTTGTATAAATTGATGATTTCTTTTTATTTATGACATGTGAATATGTGCATCCTCCCACATCCTTTCCATATGCTTCCTTATAAGCATTTTCTCTTTTGAACTTTATTTTTTTTCATGTTTTGCCTTCACATTATCTATCCAACCCCCCTTCGCCTCCTATTCCACCCTTCTTTGCTCATAAAATTTTCATTCTTGCATATTCAATTACCCTGTTGCATCCCTTTTGGCGTCTCCATTGCACAACCCACATGTGATTGCTAGTTCTTATATACCAAGGTTTCCATCACCCACAAGAAGCCATCCCCATTGATGGTCCTGTTTTTTTTTCCTTTTGAGACTTGTCAAGCACTTTTTAAAAACTAAAATTAAAAAATATAAACAACAAATGATATGAATGTGCATAAACTATACATAGCTCATCAATTATATGTATTATGAAGTTTTTTGACACTGTAACCTTCAAAGATATGAATAAAAGAAATTTTACGAGTAAATAATCCTCCACAGGAAAAGCTAATATTATTACACCAAGAGGTGTTCCTATAGTGGCAGGAAAGGAGTGTAATGGCGTGCATTGATTGAAAAAACTCATTATTTGCCGACTAATATTTGATTGTTAAAATAATGTATTTTTAATGTCGACTCAATGTTTAATACGTAAAATTAAATATATGTGATTATATATTTATACAGGCAAATGTAATTTATTTTAATAGTGTGGGATAAATAATAAGTGAATAAGTGTGAAGATATTACACCAAAGAAAATTCATGGTAAGTAACTATTTAAATTTTTATTGGAATATAATTACTGTGGGATGGTAAATAACTATTTAAATTTTTATTAAAAGATAATTAATGTGGGATTCATAATAAATGTGAATAAGCGTGAAAATATAAATCCAAAGGAAATTAATGGTAAGTAACTATATTAATTTTTATTGGAAGATAATTAGTGTAAATAACTGCGAAAATATTACTCGGAAGGAAATAAATTTACAATTCGTAAGTATAATAATTTATATGTATTTATAAAATATAAAACAAATACTTAGGTTAGATTTTAGTTTTAGATGTATTTTTATTTTAAGTTAGTTTTATTTAGTTTTTACTTTTAGATGTATTTTATAAATAAAACATATAAATTTTTTTGTAATATAGTTTTGTTGTTACTTTTAGATTTATTTTATAAAACATGTAAATAGTTTTTATTTATGTAATTAAAATTTAATAAATATAATTCTATATTTAAAAATTAGCATAGATATCTTAAATGCATCTATCTAAAAGACACCGAGAGATATCAATCTCGAGGTGCCTATCTAATTTATGTGATAATTCCAATATAGGCACCTTGACATTGATATCTTTAAGTGTCTTTTAGATACATGTACTTAAGATATCTATGCTAGTATGCCATCATTGGTAGAGCTAATATAAATACTCCATTACCAACCTTTCCACCTTTTTATATTTTTATGCGGGTTTAGTTTTGTCTTACAACGTGAATGGTACCTGTTATCCAAAATTCACCCCCAGGGTAAATTTTGATAACATGCATCGGATTGTCAGTCCCGAGCAAGTATATGATTCAAAGCCCAAAATCATGTTTTCTGGGGTCCCCTCGGTTTCCTTCTAACTCTCCTGTCCAAGAGGAAAACCCAGCAAGTTTTAAAAATGTGAAAAAGTTGCAGAAAACAAGCTTGGGCTAGGAAAAATCATGAAAAATGGCTAAGTCCTAGTCCTCACAACAGTCGGGACATGAGGGACATCTGGGCGCGAATCGGCCGAAAGGCCACCAGGCAGTCTGCAGGGCAAAGGAACATCCAGGACACTGGGACGCGCGGGACGCGAAAAGGCCCACCGGCTGAAAAGTGGAAAAAATCGACTAAGTGTTGTTTTTGCGCAATTGGGACAGTTGGGACAAAGGTATGCGAAAGACGCGGATCGGCCGGTTTGGCGCAAGTCAGTCCATTTTGGACGGTTCGGAGAAATTTGTCCCAGGAAGTCCGGGATAGTTGGGACAAAAGGATTTATTATTTTTAATGAGGGTAGATATATTTAATTAAGAGAAACATATTCGGCTCTAGTCAGTTAATGCTCATTCCCGTCAAATGACAGAAAATGCCTGCCAGACCCAAAATAGCTGCACGCACTTAGAAGGCCATAACTTTTTCATTTCTCAATGAAATCACACAAAATTGGTACCATTGGAATCATGACTCCAATCCCGACACACAGAAATCAAGAAATTCTAGATTTGATGAAAGATTGATCAATATTTTTAGGAAAACGTGGCTGGGTTCATAACAGTGTTTTATTTGGTAGCTGGGAGTGCAATTAAGAGGCATGGTCATCATTCTTTCTCTTCTGCAGCACATGGGACAGTATGGGGAGCCTTTTGCAAGTAATATATAATCATTTCACTCAATTTAATGTCTCTTACAGGTGGTTGAAGGACAGATTTTGGGATTTCCATTTTCCCTTCTCTTTTCCTTCTCATTTTTCTATAAATTGGAGTGCTGGGCTCATTGTAAGAGGAGAGTTTTTTAGATAGCAAAGCTCTGTCAAAATTGCTTTGTGAAGCCAATGTGTTGCAGGCCCTTGTAGTGGACTCCTTGCATGGTGATCCAGGCCCTTATCTTGTAATAGATTGAACTGTGCATATCATGAAGCAATAAAATATCAGTTTGTGGATATATCTTCCCCTGCTGTGTTTTCTTGCATTCTTCTTGCCCCTTTAATATTTCTACAAGAATATTGCGTCTATTTTTATGCTCTTGCAGGGATCCATTATCATTGTGCATGTTTGGAATACTGTTGTGAATGCATTTTGCTATATTATGGAGAACTGTCATCACCTCTTCTAGTGTGTACTTTTCTTCTATATTTCACGCATTTGGAGATTACTCTCACACCCTCCTTTTCTGGTGTATCACTGCTTTAGTGTAGGCTTTCATTTTATGCATTTTCTCTCCCTGGTCCCTTGGAAATTTAGATTAGAATAGTTATTTTCCCCTGCATTAGAGTAGATTGTGGCAGGTAGTTTAGGAGTAAGAACTAGCTTTCTCTGGAGGTCTATCTCAAGTAGCAAGTCCCACAACTTGGAGATAGTACCCATGTTATCCAATCACACTGTTTATACAAGTATATGCACTTGTATAAGCATAGGGGTGCTGTGATTCGGTGATAACATTACCCTTGCAAATAAAAATTTACAAAAACATAACTTCGAATGCATATCAACTCTTGGAATAAGAGTTCTCTAGAAAACATCAAGAAATGAGTAATACTATCATAATTGTCCTGCACGTAGATATGTGTGTGTGTCAAGGCCATAAAAATCCTTACAACAAGAACAAGTTACATTTCTTGAATACATAAATAAGCTTCAAAGAGATAATACTCAATATCATTTGAGAAGTTATTTGAATATTCAGATTTTACAATGTCTTCCGCGGGTGTATATTCACCAATACTGATCAAACTTGTTGGTATATACTCATTTTTATAGTATTCAATGTGGGTAATCTGGTTTGCATATATTCATTCTTCAAAGCATTCCATTACAAGAGGAGGAAGACCCATAAGATCATTGATTCTATTTCTCTACTTGCCATGGGATAGAAAAAACCACTTTCTTTCCAGAGAGAGTCACAAGCCCAGTTTGCATAGGTATCCCCCACCCAAAATATGAAGTGTAGAATGACAAATGGTACAATGTTATTATCAACAGAGTTGCAACCAGAGAAGGATTTGAATGGTTTACTTCAAGAAATCTATGAAAGTGTTGGAAATATGCATGTGTAATGCATATGTAATTTCTCCCGTGCATGAAGGCTTAAAATAAAAAACAACATTTTGACTATTTCATACAGTTTGTAGATTGTTAGAGTCCAGTTTGAAGTAGAGTTATATTTTAGTAAATAAGATTAAGTCAAATAAAACAAAAGATTTTGTTTTATGCATGCACAACATGCATTGAATGTTAGACTTCAGTTCAGATTTAGAAATCCCTGTTTAAGAGCAGTTCATAGTTAAGTTTTGTAGGAGTCTTTTTAATATATTGCAAGAGAAATTATAATTTCTATAGATGAATAATATAAATGACCAAAGATGAATGTAGATGGAAATAAGAGTGTTGCACACATATTTTGAATGTAATGAGCTGAATCTCTGACATAAGAGAATGAATAAATATGATTATGCACAGTAGTGATGATTTCGTTGATTAATATGTTTTTATTTGCAAGTTATTATTATGTGTTTAATTATTTATATTGTTCACTGTATAAGATCGCATATTTTCTACAAATTGGTATCGGATCAAGTTTTTCCAGTAGGTTATTAAATTGCTAGAAATCTATGGCTTCTACATCCAGTATGCAGACACCACAATTTAATGTAAAGAATTATGAGTACTAGTCTTGACCATGAAGTCACTATTCAGATCCCAGGATGTGTGAGAGATCTTTGAGAATGGGTATACAGAGCCTCAATATGAAAAAACATATACTGCAGTTTCTTAGACAAAGAAAGACACCGTAAAAGAATTAAGGAAGAAAGATAAAAAATCTCTTTTCTATATTCATCAGGCAATGTATGAAAGCATTCTTCCCAGAGTGGAAGCAACTAGTCAAGAAAAAAGTGCATGGGACACACTCCAAGTTGCATATCAAGGTAAGGAGAAAGTAAAAAACAACCAAACTTTAATTAATTCGTAGAGATTTTGAAAACATGTCAATAAAAGATTCATATTTCGTAGAATCATTCATTACTTTCGTAGTTGGATTAGTTAATAAAATAAAATCCCATGGTGAGGCTATTGAAGACAAAAACATTACTGAAAAATTTATTAGGATTTTTCCTACAAAATTTGATCCTCTAGTTGTTGCTATTGAAGAAACTAAAGATCTAAGTCAGTTTTCAATTGATGAGCTGCATGCATCACTAATAAATCACGAAAGAGGATGAATACATCACATGTAGTTGTAGATCAAGATTTTACATCTCAGACAACAATTAGTCATGGAAAAAGAAGAGGTAGTTTCAGCCCAAGAGGCAGAGGAAGAAGTTCATCTAGAGGACGTATCAACAGTTCATCTAACTTGGGTGGAAGAGGAAAAAGTCAAGAAAAAATTCATGTTCAGAGACAAGATAAGTTTCATGTTCAGTGCCACTATTGTAACAAGTATGGGCACTATGCTTATGATTGCAAGAAAAAGCAATATGATCAGGATAGGAAAAATCAAAATCAGGTTGGAAGCTATACTTATAGATCTATGTTTATTGCATGTACAAGGATTTCTGAAGCAATACCTTCTTTATCCCCTATTGAGTGTAATCTATCAAAAGAGAGTCTATGTGATGTATGGTATTTGGATTCTGGTTGCAGTAATCACATGTCAGGTAATCTAGACTTATTTTTAAGTTTGGATGAGTCAGTGAAGAGTGATGTTACTATTGGGAATAATAATATTGTGTCTATAAAAGGAAAAGGGATTGTCGGTATTCTAACTAAAAAGGGGAAGAAAACAAATATGCATGCTATTTACTATGTTGTATGTTTGAAACACAATCTTATGAGTATTGGACAATTGGTATAAAAAGGATACAAAGTTTATATGGAAGACAATGAGTGCGTGATTTTGGACAAATACCCTAACACTCAGTTGATTACAAAAGTGAAGATGAGAAGCAATAGAATGTTTCCTTTGTTATTAAAACTAGGAAAAAAGAGAAATTCATATTTGTTTGCAGCAAAATCAACAGCTCAGTTCACAGCCAAGACCTGCGCTAAGTCAAATCAGTTCTGTGTTGAGTCTTACGCTCAAGCAGATGAGTCCTGTGCTAAGGTAAATGAGTCTTGTGCTAAGGTAAATGAGTCCTGCACCAATGTAAAAAAGGTTTGCGGTAATGCAAATGAGTCTTGTGCTAATATAGTTGATTCATGCATCGAAGGAACACAATCATCTTTTCATTCAATCATGAAATATGAATCATGGATTTGGAATCTAAGGTATGGATGTTTAAAATTTGGAGGTTTAAATTTATTACATAGAAATAATAAGGTTAAAGGTTTTCATTTGATTCAGAAACTAGAAAGAGTATGTGAAGGGTGTATTTTGAGGAAACAACACAAAGATTCTTTCCCAGTTGGTAAAACAATAAGAGAAGGTGCACCTCTTGATATTGTTCACTTGGATTTGTGTGGACCTATGCAAACAACTTCTATTGGACGCTATTCATATTTTATGAAATTCATTTATAATTACCCAAGGAATACATGAGTGTATTTTCTGAGACATAAATCAGATGCATTTAATATATTTCAGTATTTCAAGGATTTAGTGGAGAAGAAAAGTGGATACTACATCAAGGTTCTAATAATAGATAGAGGAGGTGAGTATGTTTCCAATGTTTTTCTAATTTTTTGCAATTATCATGGTATACATAAGCAATTTACTACCAGGTATACACCACAAAAAATCATGTTGTAGAGAGGAAGTATAGAACCAGTATGGAAATGGCAAGAAGTATGATGAAGGAAAATCATCTTCCAAATGTCTATTGGGAAGAAGCAGTAGCAACTGTTGTTTATATTTTAAATAGGTTTCCAACAAAAATGGTTAGGAACATGGTTCCTCAACAAGCTTGGACTAACAGGAAACATAGTGTTTCTCATTTCAGATTTTTCAGTTGTGTCACATACACACATGTTCCTGAAGAGCTAAGGAATAAGTTAGATAAGAAAGGAGAAAAGTATATATTTGTTAGTTATTCAGAGAATGCAAAAGCATACAAGTTGTATAATTTGGTCACTAGAAAGGTTGTGATCAAAGAAGATGTACAATTTATTGAAAATGAACCATGGGATGGAAGTATAGAGAAAAAAACATTATAACAACTATTCCACATGATGATATGATAGATGAAACTTTAGAGAAACAAGGTAATGTACCTTAAAATATTGGACATGCATCTTAAGTTGTAGCACAAGTTACACTTCCAATAAGGAGGTCTCCAATATTTCAGTCATCTTCAACCATGCAAGAGACACCACAAAGAACACTAGAAGCAACTCTATCACCATAGAACAGTCCATCATCTAATAGCCCGTCACAACGAAAAATAAATAGTCTTAGTGAGATTTATAATGTTTATACAACTAATTCATTTTCAGTTTTTGCATTGTTTTCTCAAGTTGTAGATCTAGTATATTTTGAAGAGGCTATAAACAATTAAGTTTGGGAAAAATCCATGGATGATGAGATTGATGTTATAGAGAAAAATCAGACTTGGGAGTTGGTGGATCTTCCAAAAGGAAAGGACATGATAGGAGTGAAGTGGGTCTACAAGACTAAATACAATGCTGATGGAAAAGTACATAAACACAAAGCAAGGCTGGTTGCAAGAGATTTTACGCAACAATATGGAGTGATTACAATGAAATGTTTTCACCGGTGGCACATTTGGACATGGTAAGAATGATTTTAGAAATTACAGCTAAAAAAATGGCCTATTTATCAAATGGATGTAAAATAAGCATTCTTGAATGATTTCCTTAAGGATGAAGCTTATGTGAGTCAGCCAAAAGGTTATGAGATTGAAGGTCATGAAGGAAAGGTATATAGATTGAGGAAAGAGCTATATGGTCTCAAGCAATCACCTAGAGCTTGGTACAATATGATTGATTCTTTTTTGATTCAAAATGGTTTTAATAGGAGAAGCATCGAGCCTACCTTATACACCAAGATAATATTCTGATTTTTTGTTTATACGCATATGATTTGATTATTACTGGAAATATATCTACAGATTCATTTAAATCAACCATGAAGGAGGAATTTGAGATGAAAAATATTGGTCTTATGCATTAATTTTTGGGAATTGATGTCCAATAATCAGAAGGTGAAGTTTTTGTTTCACAAGAAAAGTATGCAAATGATGTTTTGAAGAGGTTTAACATGTTGAATTGTAAGCCAACACCAAAACCAGTTGCAGTAGGTTTTAAGTTGTAAAAAGAGGATAATGGATCATTGGTGGATCCAACATTGTTCAAAATATTAATTAGAAGTCTCATGTATTTGATGGCCACAAGGCTTGACATTATGTATGGTGTGAGCCTCATATCAAGGTTCATGGAATCTCCAAAATATTCACATTGCAAGTTGGAAAAATGATTTTGAGGTATGTGTGTGGAGAAAATAATCATAGAATTTTGTATTCAAGTTCAAATGAGTTCAAAATCATTGGTTATACAGATAGTGATGGTGCTGGAAGTATAGATGACATGAAAAGCACATCCGACTATACTTTCTAGCTTGGAACAGGAGTGGTTTCAGGGGCATCAAAGAAGCAACCCATTGTCATGTTATCTTCAACAAAAGAAAAGTATGTTGTAGCAACATGAGAAACATGTCAAGATGTGTGGATGAGAAGAGTGTTGAAAGATTTGATGAAGAATCAAGAGGACGATACTAAGATATTTTGTGATAACAACTCAACAATAACGTTGTTCAAAAATCATGTTTTTTATAAGAGGAGCAAGCATATTGATACAAGATATCATTTCATCAAGGAGTTGATGAACAAAAAAGAAATTCCTCTTAAATTTTATAGATCTAAAGATCATTTTGCAGATATATTTACAAAAGCTTTAGCAAAGGAAGTTTTTGAATATTTACGAAGTTGTTTGGGAGTTTGTGATCTTGCATATGGAAGATCTAGAAATACAAACTCAACTCCTGAATAGTGAAAGATACAAGTTTTAAATTAAAGAGGAGTGTTGGAAATATGCATGTGTAATGCATATGTAATTTCTCCCATGCATGAAGGATTAAAATAGAAAACAAAAGTTTGAATATTTCATACAGTCCGTAGATTGTTAGAGTCCAGTTTGAAGTAGAGTTCTATTTTAGTAAATAATATTAAGTCAAATAAAAAAACAAAGTTTGTTTTATGCATGCACATCATGTGTTGAATGTTAGAATTTAGTTCAGATTTAGAAAGCTCTGTTTAAGAGCAGTTTGTAGTTAAGTTTTGTAGGATTATTTTTTATATATTGCAAGAGCAATTGTAATTATTGTAGATGAATAATATACACAGATGAAGCTGAATGTAGATGGGGAGCAGAGTGTTGCATGCACAATTTGAATGTAATGAGCTGAATTTTTGACAAAAGAGAATGAATAAATCTGATTATGCATAGTAGTGTTGATTTCGTTAATTAATCAGTTTTAATTTTCAAGTTATTATTTTGTTTTTAATTTTTTATGTTGTTCATTTTATAAGACTACATATTTTCTATAGAAATAACTCATGAATTTGTCTTCTATAGTAAAACCAAAATTAAGCCACCATCAAGTTAGGAGAACTTACCAAGCTAAAAGAGTACTGAGGTGAGTGAGGAATGAAAGAGATTATATTTATGTCTATCTACCAAAATAGGTCAAAGGGCCTCATAATATAATACAAAAAGATGTAATGAGAGATAGGGCACAAGGATCCCTATTATAAAATAAGATTTTTTTTAAGGCAAATAACTTACATGAGAATGATGAACTACTAGTTGTATTTCACCCACTATGCATTCGCTAGTGAAAAATAATATTAATTATGATAAATGCTTCCATAGAGATAATTTTCCATGGGTAAAACTTGTGTGCATGTATACTTTGCTTAATGCTAAATCAAATGAAGCAAGAACTACCACCTAAAATAGTTCTACAATTTAGCTAAAACAAATCATAAACACCATCATGATAAGAATTAAACAAGGGTTAGATGCTAGCATTCATCAATACAAACTTTGAAACTAACAATGCTAAATATCTAAACTCCTCTATTCTCTAACAACAAATAAATGAATGGACCTAAGTAAGCTCCATGGTTATCAAAATAGTTGTCCTTAATGTTCCAAGAACCTAGGAATGGGGGCTAATCAAAGTTGGGCTACAAGACCCTTTTGACACCTCCCATATGACCCAAGCACTTTAAGAAAGAGGCTTAACTCTTCAAGATGATGAACTCCCAAAAGGGAAAGGTACAAGCTCTTAGTCTCTTTGCTATATGCTTTGCATTTTATCTCTAAGGAGTTTAGGTGTAAGCAAAAAGGTAGCTGGAGGGCTCTTTATATAGCCCAAAGGATAAATGATTCAACACATTCTCATGAATGTGGGATAAAGGTAAAACATGATTAGGAATGGATAAGGTTGCTTATGAACAAGAAGGTGAAGTCGTTGAGTTGCCCCCAACGTAAGATGGGAAATAACGAAAGACCACGTCCCTTACAGATGAATAGAAGAAGGCAAAGCCGGATCAAGGCTGGACTAGATGGTGTGCACAAGGAAACTCGAAGGTAGAACCAGGTCCAAGACAAAGACAACTACCCTTCTAATACAGAATGCTTGTGAACAACGAATCCTCCCAAGGCACCGAAAACCGGTTTTCACCCAAGGACTTGTCCAAAGTGCCATAATTGCGTGGTTTTCACTAGTGGACGACCTATTTTCTCTTTTTCTTTTTCTGATTTGTTTTTTTTTTGATGTTTTTATATTTTTTTTTGATTTTTATGACTTTCTTGTGCAATGTTTAGGCACAAAACCTCTTAAGATGCATGGAATTCATGGGCTCCCGGAGCTCATCACCATTGGGGTGAGCCAACTTGTATGCCCCTGTGCCATACTTGGAAACTATGACATAGGGTCCTAACCAGTGTGGTTAAAAATTCCCTTTCTTTTCTCCCTCTGCTCTGGTGTTGAACTGGTTCTCCTTCATAACTAAATCACCCACCTCAAATTGGCGAGGGATGATTCTCTTGTTGTAGTTGCAGGAGATTCTGTGTTGATATACCTTCAGGTGATTAAGAGCGCGAATGTGCCTCTCATCTAGGAGCTCTAACTCAGCCAATCTTGCCACTCGGTAATCTTCATCCTTATCCAAATAGTCCCGAAGAGAAATTCACAGGGATGGGAGTTCAATCTCTAAAGGGATGATAGATTCTATCCCGAACACTAGGGAATATGGCGTCGCACCCGTAGGAGTGTGAATTGATGTTCGGTAGGCCCAGAGGGCTGGGTGGATTTGTAGGTGCCAGTTTTGACCAGTTTTGCTAACCATCTTCTCCATTATCCTTACCAAAGTCTTGTTTGTTGCCTCAGCTTGTCCATTACCCTGAGGGTAATATGGCGTGGACCATTTCAATCTGATTTGGAACCGTTGGCAAAGACCTTTCACAATTTTGTTCTTAAATGACTTCCCATTATCTGTGACAATGGCTGCAGGGATACCATATCAGCAAATAATGTGATTCATGATGAATTTAGAAACCTGTGCTCCTGTGACATAGGTTAAAGGGAAAACCTCCACCCATTTTGTAAAGTATTCTGTAGCTGTGATGATATGTGTATGACCATCAAATGAGGTAGGAGTAAGCTTCCCTATTAGATCAAGTCCCCACTTGGAGAATGGCCATGGGGTAGTGAATGGTTGTAATGGTTGCGATGGAGCATGGATGAAATTTCCATACTTTTGGCAAAGCACACATTTTCTAACATAAGTACAATAATCAGTTTCCATGGTGGGCCAATAGTAACCTACTCTTAACAGTTTCTTAGCCAAGACCATTCCATTTGTATGTGCTCCGCATACTCCTTCGTGTACTTCTTTAATTTCCTAGATTGACTCTGTCACATCCAGACAACGTAACAGATTCCCATCATAGCCACGATGATAAAGTGTAACTCCTAAAAGGGTGTAACGAGCTATCTGGCGTATCAGGATTTGCTTTTCAGAACGGGAGATATTGGGAGGGAAAGTACTGTCCTTAAGATAGGTGAAAATGGGTTCGTACCACGGGGAATAGGGACCAACAACCTCACAAGCCAGGCAAGATTCCGGTACGTCATATGCGGGCTGGTGTAGATTTTCTACGAAAAATGGCATATCATTGTTCCCTGGCGGAATACGAAGCATAGATCCCACCGTTGCCATAGCATCTACCGATCTGTTATGTGCTCTTGGGATCTGCTCAAAAGGTAATGTGCACAAAATACTCCTTCAGAGTTTCCACCAACTTCTTGTAAGGTATGAGCTTTGTCATCCTTAACTTTATATTCATCATTAACCTGTTTGATGATTAGCTGTGAATCACCTACAACCTTAACATGTTTGAATATTCCACTTGATGGCTAGCTTCATCCCATGCAATGAGTGCTTCATATTCCGCAATGTTGTTCATGCAAGGGAAGGCCAGGCGGAAATCCTGTGGTATAGGATCACCCAAAGGAGTAATAAGGACCACTCCTGCACCTAAACCATGAAACGTAAAAGATCCATCAAAATGTATCTGCCATACGACAGATTCTTCAATGTAGAGCAAAGATGCATCTGGCAGATCCAGACTCAAAGGTTCTGTGCTTTGCAAAGGTGCTTCCGCTAGCTGGTCAGCAAGTACTTGTCCTTTAATTGATTTTTGATGGACAAATTCTATATCAAACTCACTGAGTAGAATGATCCAATTAGCCATTCTACCTGTGAGGGCGGGTTTGGACAACAAATACATGAGTGGGTTGACCTTGGATATGAGCTTGGTCTTAGTAATTTAGTAGGTAATGGCGAAGTTTTTGAAAGGTAAAAACAACGGCCAAGTAAGCCTTTTCAATCTGAGGATAATTATGTTCATAAGTGATGAGGGTGCGAATCAGATAGTACACTGCTTTATCTTTATGGCTAAGGTCATATTGGGTGAGCAGTGCACCAATAGCATATTGCGTAGCGGAAATATAGAGCAAAAGTGGTTCTCCCAGAGTGGGAGGCATGAGGACAAGTGGATTAGCCAGGTACTGTTTAAGCAAAGCAAAGGCTTGTTGTTGCTCAGGTCCCCAGATGAAAGCAATGTCCTTCTTAAGAAAATGAGTGAATGAGTGACATTTATCTGCAAGATGGGAGATAAAGCGGCGAATGGCTTGAATTTTCCCTTGCAAGCTATGCAATGGCTTGATATTATCAGGTGGAGGCATTTCTGTGATGGCAGACACTTTAGCAGGGTCTACCTCAATACCTCGTCTTGACACGATGAAGCCTAATAGTTTCCCAGATAGCACACCAAAGAAACACTTCTTTGGATTTAGCCTGACTTTGTATTCATGCAGGCGTTCAAAGATACGCCGTAAAATGATAGGATGATCCTCTCTTGATTTTGACTTTCCCAAGATGTCGTCTACGTAGTCTTCCATGATGTCATGAATCATATCATGAAATATTACTGTCATGGCCCACTGATAAGTTGCTCCTGCATTCTTAAGGCCAAATGGCATCACCTGATAATAGAAGGTTCCCCAAGAAGTTGTGAAAGTTGTTTTGTGTTGGTCTTCCTCAGTGATCTTAATTTTATTATAACCCGAAAAGCCATCCATAAGTGATAGCATTTCGTACCCTGCGGTCGAGTCAACAATCATGTCAATGTTGGGCAACGGAAAGTCATCTTTAGGGAAAGCTTTATTGATGTCCCTAAAATCTGTGCAAATTCAGATACCAATAGGTTTCTTCTGGACAGGAACAATGTTTGATATCCATTTAGAATAATCAATTGGCCTGATGAATCCTGCTGCAAGCAACCTTTCCAATTCTTCTTTAACTAACAAGGCCACTCTTGGGTGCATCTTTCGAAGCTTTTGTTTGATAGGCTTAGCGTCTGTGTGCACAACCAGGTTATGCATGACCAAAGTTGGATCTAAGCCGGGCATGTCTTTGTAAGACCATGCGAACACATCAATAAACTCTCGCAGTAGCATAGTGAATGTCTTTTGTTCTCTGGCTGAGAGTGATGCTCCCAATTTTACTATCTTGGGATCTTCTTCGGTACCAATATTGACATCAATGGTTTCTTCAACTAACAATTTTGATAAATCCTCCATACACGTAGGATCGGGAGGTAGGTTGAGATCTTCATCCAAGGATATCTCTACGAGATTTTCATCCTTGGCGTGGTCACTTTGTTTGTCCTTTGATTTTCTTATTTGTTTGTCAGCCAATGCCTCAAAGAGGTTTTCACTGTGTGACTTGGACTTTGATTTTTTCCGAGGCTTTTCTTTAGAACTCTTGCCCTCACTTTTCTTTAAATTTTGCTGACCACGAAGTTCAGCCTCCTCGCCGAAGTAGGCGCAGGTGTCTAAGTCGATAAAGAAACCCTTCTTGTGATCTCCAATGAGAATTGTATCCCTTATGCCCATGAAATCTGCAATAGCCTCATCGTTCTCGAATAAATCTAGTGGTACGTGACGTTGTTGGTCCCATTCAATAAGGGAGGGGTATACAAGGTCAAGGGTTGGTTCAGTGGGGGTGATGGTTAGGACAAATTTATTCATGAAAAGGTTCGTGGAGGCCAGATCCTCATATTGGCTACAACAGGAATCCGTATTGCTGTCTAGATAATCAGAGCTATCCTCATGCTCAGAACAAGTCGCATCTTGATCGTTGGGGTGTGCTCCATAAGGGTAAATCCCAATGCCATATCTTTCTGTTTTGAAATGTGGAAGAGGGACTGGTTCTCTTTGTCCTTGTTCATTCCTCCCACATCCTAGGCCTTTGTAGCCCATGGAGTACATCATTCTGCCAGATTTTTCATATTCTGGGGTTTGATAACAAGATGGCTGAGTGTCCTCAGGGACCCAAGTAGTAGGTGGATCAAGTAATTTTTCCTCAGCTAACAAGCCTCCAGGTAGGAACGACCCAATAGTGTGTTCCTCTCTAGGTCTCCTGAAGCAGTAGTTGGGTCGACCTCTAGTCTTGGGTGACAAGGAGAGGTCAAAAACCAAGAGCACTTGTTGTACATTATACTCCCCACATCCATATTCCAGAATTTTCATCTCCCATGAATTAAATGGAGATGTTGAAATAGATGCCCCATGAGTGTAAGAACTAAGAGAATTTGAATCTACTTGAGATTCCATGGCCTCAGAATGAAGAGGGACAGCTATATCTGTGGCGGTACATACGTATGTACCCTTTCGTGCAAAGCTATTAAGAGCTCTACAATGAGCAAAGGGCTCTGAGTCTCCTGGTATTGTTACTGTATGTCCCTCATGCTTCAGCTTGATGCATTGATGAAATGTTGATGGTACTGCTTGCATGGCATGGATCCATGGTCGGCCTAGAAGCATATTATATGGAAGTTCCAAGTCTAAGACGTGAAACTTTGTCTGATGGCAAGTGGGGCCCACCTCCATTGGCAGCATAATGGTGCCTGCTGACTCTCTTTCCGCATTGTTGTATGCAGTGATAGTGATGATATGGGACTCAAGATCTTCTTCCGTATGTCCCAATTGTTTGACTAATTTAAGCGTGCAAATGTTCAATCCAGATCCATTATCCACAAGCACCCGTTTGATTTTCCTGCGGGTAACAACTACCTCAATGTATAAGGGAAGATTATGTGTAGGATTCTCGGTAGGGACCTCCCTATGGTTGAAAGTGAGATGCTCACTTGGTACAATATTTGCCACCGTGGTTTGAAGGTACGCCGGATCGACTTCTAAAGGCACTCCCGACCCCTGAAGATTTTTATACAGGATGTCCTTATGTACATTGGAAATCTTGAGAAGGTCTAAGATCGAAATCTTAGTAGACGTCTTCTCAAGTTGTTCTAAAAGGTTATACTTACCAGTATGCGGGGTTGACATAGAGGGGTCCGAAATTACGAGGCGGGCGCACCTTGTTACCGCAGCACAGTCCTTTCCCTTAATCCAGATGGTGTTGACGCGGTCAGTAGGGGAGTAAATACATCTGATAAGCGAATCGTAATGATGGTTATCTCTCTTGGTATACAAGTAATTTGTGGCTTTATAGGTTTGGGATGACTCTCCCCGATCCGGTTTTGCCTTTTCCGACTTATCATGCTTGGGGAATGGTTCCTTATAAATCCCTATCTTCTCGTTAGGTGTTTACATGTGGCTAGGGTTATCCACCTTTATCTCCCCGTTGTCAATGAGGTCTTGAATATAGTGGCGAAGTCACAAACATTTATCTATTTTATGACCTTTAACGCGATGCATTTCACAGTATTCATGCTCCTTATACCATGAAGGTTTAGGAGTGTTTTCATCAAACGGTTGTGTTGTAGGATAGGTCATCATGTGGGCCGCATCCAACTGTTTTAGTATGACGGACAACGGATCATTGAGGGAGGTGAATGTTCGTCACTTTGGTGGTGGTTGAATTGGGCCCTTGGTCAGTTTAAAAGGTTGACTGGTTTGGACTGTTTGAACGCGTTTGGAATCAGTGATTCCATCTCCCACCATGTTTTTGTTTTTGTTAAAGATCTTCGTCTTGTCAGTGGGTTTGACACTTTGGTTGTCTTTAGATTGGGTTTTGAGGGTGCCTTTGGCAATGAGAGCCTTTTCTATTTGAATCCCTTTCTCAATAACCTCCTCAAAGGTTTGGACACAATGCATTTGGAGGTGGAAAGCTATATCTGGGTTGAGATTAGGGACAAAAATACTGACCAGCTGCTTCTCAGGGAAAGTGTAAGGGAAGTGACTAGCTATCCCTCTCCATCATTGGAGGAAGCTAGCGAAGGTCTCATTTGGGTGTTGTTTTGTGCCGCACAAGTCTGCCATGGTGATGTCACTCTCTATGTTATACGAGAAATGATGCATGAATCTTTCTACCAATTCTGGCCAGGGGAAAATTGATCCTCATGGTAAGCGCGTAAACCATTCCAATGCTTGACCTCCGAGACTCTTAGGAAAAAGTCTGATGAGGTAATTATCACTATAAGACACCTCTTGACATGCCATGTAGAAATATTTAACATGATCCCTTGGGTCTCCCTTTCCTTTGTATTTGTCAAACTTTGGCATATCAAATTTCTTTAGAAAGGGTTGAAGGGTCATTGTCTTGTTAAAAGGATAGGGGCATAGTTCTTTGTATCGGTATTTCCTAATACTCCATATATTGCTTTCTTGTATGCTCGCAAGTGTTGCTTTCATTGATTGTACTTCTTGTACGAGCAATTGTTATTTAGTGGGAGAAGCGGGGATGTTTACACGATGATACCATGTGTCTTCTTCTCCTTGGTTTTCTCGATGGATTTTTTGGATCCTAAACTTAGGCTTTGACTTTTGAACGTTCTTTTTTGTGTCTTTCTGTACCTAGAAAGTAAGCAAAGCTAGTTGTTGGCTTAGGTTACTGAGTTGTTGTTGGATTGTGACTTGGTTTGTGTCTTCTTCTTCTAAAGGTTTTTCCTCTTCGTATTGTGGAGGTTCTTCCCCTTGTCTCATGTTCTATCTTGTTTCTTCGTGGCACTTTGATGAGGGGTATTCTATGCCCTACCACTTTATCATTTTCTGCGTAAGAAGTGGAAGCATGCCCGCCTATTAAAATATCTTCCATATTGATAAGGGGGCATTCTTCCTTAGTAGTGTCATTTGTAGGTAATATTGGTTCATTTTTGGTGGGAAATTTGGCCCCTAATTCCATGAATTGTGCCAAAACTCTATCTTTATTTCTAAGGAGAAACTCATCTAGTAGAGTGGGGTCAAAATCAAAGTCTGCGTGTGGTGATTCTAATTCGTTTCCACTATGGTCGACCATTTCTTCTATTTCCTTTTCTGCAGAAAATAGTGGTCCTAGATCGTGTCCAATAAATGGGTTTGACCCTTGTTTGTTAGAGGTTTCCAAAGCTTGCGCCTGTTGTTCCTCATATGTTTGTTTCTTTAAACCTAGACGCGTCTTGGGAGCCATGTTTTCGTGATAAGTTTCACTAAGGTAAGTTGTATATTTTTTTAAAATTCAATGACTACCCCTAAGTGAAACACAAGATGTACGTGTTAAGAGTAAATTAACAGTGTGAGAATACCAATGTGATAGAATGATAAAGTCACCAATGAACAATCATTTGGTATCAAAACTTAATCAAATGAAGTACCTCCTAGACTACGTTTTAAAGTAATTTACGACGCCAAATGATTAACAAGATGTCTCCACTTATGCCAAGTTCAAAGGAATGAACAAGACGTAAGTAAATACATGAAGTTAAATGTGATCTCCCAATCAAGATATACGATGAGCAAGCTCAAGTCTGATTAAGACCTATATCTCAAAAAGTGTCAATTACGATTTGTGAATGACACAACAATATCACCAAGATATCTTAACCCACTTTGCAAGAAAGTGAAGTATTGATATCGAGGTGTTATTGATATAACATGCACAAATGGTAGTGCCTAGCACATTTTGAAATCGAGTTAATAATAAAACCAAACTAAAAATCTCAAAGTATAGCTAGGAATAGTTAAGAATGTGTGTAGTGTAACCGTACAATATATGTATTTATGTTGAGTTTACAAGAAACAAGACGTAAATATCGAAATTGTAATGATACGAGACAAACAAGCTAACTCCTCTATGGAAGTCCGCAGTGATGAACCACGCCTAACTACAATGATGATCTTGACGTGGGTATCAAGATCACAATGGCTACCAAATGACGTGAAAACACCTTCACTCACTTTAGACGTTTAACTAACCCAGCCGCAAACATGGATGGGCGTAGACAGACATAAAAGTGAGAGAAACAGTCGAATGGCAACATAAAGGTAATCACACCTCTTTTGATCAACAAAGTGTCAAAAGAATATGAAGGAAATAAATCAAGAAAAAATGACAAAAAATGCTAGCCTCACTTTGGCAGAGTTTCGTCTCGCCCTAAGGCAAGTAAAAACTAGGCGAAAGTAATACATCACACGTTTCTAAAAAAGAAGGTTCACAACTCAACACTGTTTTAAAATGGTCAAAGTGGGCTCCTAGCCAAAGTATATTCTCCTAGGTGGTTCTCTCGCCCTAGGTGTTACAAAGTTGCCATGAGCGAGCGCGATTTACCCAAAAAGTCGCACTGACTAGTTTGGGAGTATCTCGGCTTTACTTTACCCCCTTCAAGAACAGTAGGAAACTAGTGCATCTACGTGTATTATCACTGGGGTCGCCACAACAGACAACTTGTAATGCTATCTCACAAAGGAATGACTAGTCAAGTAGGTAGTGCGGAGCACTTCCTGTTTCATCCACAAGGTTCCCTCTTGCGTGGACTACTTTGGGGTTCCTGGAACCACCCCCATTGTTGTAGCTTAAGGCGTTATGCCAAATGGGTTATGTTCCAATTGAGTGGAGAGGGACATACCCTTTTCCGAAACCTGCAATACAGTGTTTTGAATATGTTGTTGTTTTTATCTTGTTTAATTAAGTGTGGTTTGCTTGAACACCTTTTGGCAACCTGTATAACAACTGTATTAGTAGTTTTTTATTTTTTTTTGGTTCCTCCTTTCTTTGACAAGTGTTTTCAGGTCCTACACTCAAGCGTTAGTAGTTCTCCAAGAAAATCACATTATTTAAAAGAGGATTAAGAGTTGCTTTTGATTCTCAAGATCATCCAAGGATGCAAGAGAAGAGCATACACAACAAATAATCTAACTAAAAAGTAAAGAAAATCATTTCGATCAATGAACCATATAAAATTCTTGATAAATGTTCATTCCCTTTAAACCAAAAGTGAAAGATGAAGTTTCCAATTTACCAAATGATATAAAATGAAGACTAAAGTTAATTTTTATTCTCAAGATCACCCTAAGGTGCAAGAGAAGAGCATACACAAAATTTATCCCAACTATATAGAAATGGAAAACTTCAAATCAAAGGACCATTGAAAAATGCTTTGTGAAAGGTTCATTCCCTTAAACCAAAAGTGAAAGATGAAGTTTCCAATTTACCAAATGTTATAAAATGAAGACTAAAGTTGCTTTTGATTCTCAAGATCACCCTAAGGTGTAAGAGAAGAGCATAAACAAACTTTATCCCAACTATATAGAAATGGAAAACTTCAAATGAAAGGACCATTGAAAAAATACTTTGTGAAAGGTTCATTCCCTTAAGCAAAATGAATAATCAAGTTTCCAAGTTTAATCCCAATGTTAATAAGATAGAGATAAAAGTTGTTTTTGATTCTCAAGATCACCAAAAGGTGCAAGGAAAGAGCATACACACTCTTTGGTCTAAATCAAGTAAGCATGGAAATACAACATTCATCAAAACATTAAACATGTTAGAAAATGACCAGTTTTAAAATAACAGAAAAACCTATAATTTTTGTAAGTAAAAATCCCAAATTTATGTTTTCATTGAAAATTTAACTTCAATACCTTTCCAACGCAAAAAAAATGGAGTCATTTCGATTTCGGAGCAAAAGTTATGGCCTTCAGAAGATGGGTTACGCATATGCTCTTATGCTCATGGGTGTGCACTTGACATGCACTCAAAAAAATGTAAAAAAAAACGTCCCTTAATCTACAAAATGGGAAAATTTTTCCAACCAAGATTCAATTTTGACAACAACCCATCACATTAATATATGAATAGAAGACTCAACGTTATCAAACATTAACATACATGCTCAAGAATTTAAGATTTTAAAGAAATTGACAAAACTAGCATGTAGAATGATGAAAAAGTAAGCTCTAAAAATGAAAACATGATGAAATCTTGAAATTTTCTCACCAAGATTTAAATTTTGACAGCAACCCACCACATTAATATGTAAATAGAAGACTCAACACTATCAAACACTAACCTATATGCTCAAGAATTGAAAATTTTCAAGAAATTGACAAAACTAGCATGTAAAATGATGAAAAAGTAAGCTCTAAAAATGAAAACATAATGAAATCTTGAAATTTTCTCACCAAGATTAAATTTTGACAGCAACCCACCACATTAATATGTAAATATAAGACTCAACACTATCAAACACTAACCTACATGCTCAAGAATTGAAAATTTTCAAGAAATTGACAAAACTAGCATGTAAAATGTTGAAAAAGTAAGCTCTAAAAATGAAAACATGATGAAATCTTGAAATTTTCCCCTCAATTCCAATTTTGACAGCACTTCACCTCCTTCATACCTACAAGGAAGACCCAATACATGCAAACTCAACAAAACATGTTAAGAAAAATAAGTTAGATCAACATGTGTAAAAAAGGGTTAGTAACCAAAAATAAAACTTAACTACAAAAACTTGAAATTAAGTGCAAAGGACATTGGATTATGTCCCACCGGGTGTGCCAAATGTGTGCATGTATACTTTGCTTAATGCTAAATCAAATGAAACAAGAACTACCACCTAAAATAGTTCTACAATTTAGCTAAAACAAAGCATAAACAACATCATGATAAGAATTAAACAAGGGTTAGATGCTAGCATTCATCAATACAAACTTTGAAACTAACAATGCTAAATATCTAAACTCCTCTATTCTCTAACAACAAATAAATGAATGGACCTAAGTAAGCTCCATGGTTATAAAAATAGTTTTCCTTAATGTTCCAAGAACCTAGGAATGGAGGCTAATCAAAGTTGGGCTACAAGACCCTTTTGACACCTCCCATATGACCCAAGCACTTTAAGAAAGAGGCTTAACTCTTCAAGATGATGAACTCCCAAAAGGGAAAGGTACAAGCTCTTAGTCTCTTTGCTATATGCTTTGCATTTTATCTCTAAGGAGTTTAGGTGTAAGTAAAAAGGTAGCTGGAGGGCTCTTTATATAGCCCAAAGGATAAATGATTCAACACATTTTCATGAATGTGGGATAAAGGTAAAACATGATTAGGAATGGATAAGGTTGCTTTATTAAAGGTAACCTTACTTTAGAAGGGTTTAATACATGTTTAGCAAGTCATGGGAGTTGGGGGTATTTTAATTAATCAAAGGTGATTAATTAATAGGTAGGTATAAGCTTATAGAAGCTAATTAGAGGAATACTAGTGCGATTTAGGCTATTATAAGGGGATTAAATCAATTAAATATTGATTTATTGGTTAAATGGAAGGGAAAAATAATTAATTAATAATAATTAATTAGTCTAGGTAGAAGGGGTGATTTATTAACGGAAGGTCGTTAATTAGGGTATTTGTTGGATAAGCAACTTAATTAATTAGCTTAGTGTAATTAATTAATGATGATATGAGGGAAAATGAGTGCTTTTGACGATATGTTGTTGATTTGCGAGAAAGGGGATAATTATCACAATTTAAGTATTTAAATTTCTTGGGCGTAATTATAGGTGTCTACAAAACTAACCTATTTACCAGCCACAGGAAAATAGAATGACTTTAGTCCTAGACCCCTGACCTACTCCAGAAGAGATCAATAATGAACCTCCATAGTCAATTAAGTAAATTTTAATCTTGTGGGTAGCCTTTGAGTAAACTCAGCAATCAGATCAATTCTTTATGTAAGAACCTTTACTTTCTTATGATCATTTTGATTCCATGGAAATCTATTTTGAAGTTTAAACTAGTGATGTAATTGAGAAGTTGTGTTTTTATAATTTTCAATATAATTCACTATTCTTATTCTATATATGAAATCTTGAACAAGTAATCATGTTCAGTTCAAAATTCATATCCTAGATTTAAATTTTAAATTTTGATAAAATGTTAGCTCGGGTTTCAAGGGTTGAAACTGGGTTTCATTTTTTTTAGTTTTTGATATCAACATCTGCATACTCTTTGGGAATATAGTATATTAAAACTTCATAATGATTATGGATGGATTCAATATGTTTTTAATTTATGGAAGAAGTATTATGTTATAGTTGGATTCATGATTATTCATACTTATTAATAGTCAAGTGTTTTCTTCTTTTGGGTATTTGTTGTAGATTATCTAGATTCATTACTTGGCTATGGAGGATGGAGAAGTTCAGGAAGTTGTTTTGTAAAAATTGTTAGAAGACAAATACCTCATTTTACTAACTGCTGAATTTTTTGCATTGTAAAATATTATTTTATAGTTTTTTCTAGCAAGATGCTTCTCAAAGACATGCCATATGGGTTACACGCATAGATTTCCATTTGGCTTATATGAAATATATATGTGACATATATTCTCCCAAAGTGGCTCAGAACTTGAATGAGGACCAATCACATATTGATTGGATGAGATAGGTTATAGTTGGGAAAGAACTCTATGGGGCGTTTGAAAACTCAGCCAAAATTTACTTCGAAGCATGAAAGTTGACTTTTTAAATATATTTTTCAAAAAATTATATTGGGAATAAAATATCTGCATTTTTATAAGAAGAAAAAAGTAGATCTGGTGTGAGAATCTTAAGAGTCAAAATAATGATGGGCCTGCAGGGTATTTAACTAAATTGGAAGTGCAAACTCTTAGGACTATAATGACTACAAACTACTAAATTTAAGGGGGAAATGGAAAAAGAATATCTTTAAACTTTAATTTGTGAATAAGTTATCATTTACTTAATTTGTTTGTATAAGGTTATATACCAAAGATTAAGAATAAAATATGTTGTCCAAAATAACACCCCATGCTATTTTGAACAAATTGTCCAAGTTTCATACTTAGGCGGATCTGGATTGAGGACTTGCAAATGAAAACCTAGTCTTCCACGACATACGAGAAAGGTTTAGTGCTTTGTAGCTTGGAGTTACAATGTTACTTAAAATTGGAAAATATGGAGTTCTATGGAGTTGGTTTATTCCACGGGACAAAATATAACCCACTAAGAAGGCTGCGATGTAAGGAAAAAGTGTCATGGGATGCCATGGGGAAAAACATACAAGTTAATGTGGCTAATGTTAATATCCATGGAACACAGAACTTAGTGTTCCACAAACATCAAAGACGTAATATTCAGTAGAGTTGAAAAAGTCATGGGGCTTTTAAAGACCACATAAGGAAAAAGTCACAGGGGAAAAGAGATGGTACACCATGGCATGTGGAGAAGTTAGGTTGAATGTCAAATACATAAAAGCCACAAAACATGAGAAGTTGCTAAACAAGGAGAAATCTATGGATAAAATCAAAATCATCCAAGGTCTGCAAGGCATTGCAAAGCCACCCCTGTTTTGAACCAGATGCTCAATGACTCCACTAACCCAAATTTAATTTTTAGTGGCTATAATCCTACATTGGTGATATGATGGTGTGTGCTTGGGGTAATGTCAAATTCCCATACCTAACCTGTGATTGGTCCTCGTGGTGGCGGGTTGGCATTTTCATTGATTACTAGATGTGATCGATCTCTTCTCCCTTCTCTCTAATTTTTTTCACAAATGTAAGTTCTTTGACACACAATATGGGTTTTTTTTGTTGAATTTGTAGCTTCTCCTTATGAGCTTGCAAAATTCTTGCTCGCAACCTCTGTAACTCACATATGGAGATTTCTTAACTCATCCCTGTGTTTGTAAATGGTTAAGTTCTTATATTAATGAAAGTGTGGCTTCATTCCTCTTAATGCTTTGTTTAATGTGAACATCTTCGTCCTCTTAAATGGTTTCATTTTTTTCCAATTTGTTTCTTTCCAAGATGTGTGCATCTCTTAAATTTTCACTTGTGTGTTCACATATATGTCTTTTAGAGCCATAATTGATTTGTTTTCCATTTTGGTGCATCACATCCCTTTATTTCATCTTTCTTCCCCTCTCAACCTATCTCTTAGGGATTAATAGTTTAGGATATAATCTACTTAGAGTAGTTGTAGTGAACTGGGGGTGAGAGGGACTGGCCCCTTTCCCTGAGTTTAATAATCTTGATTGTCCCACACTTCAAGATCATCCAGGATGCACGAGAAGAGCATACCACATATCTACTTAAAAGTAAAGAAAATCATTTCGATCAATGAACCATATAAAATTCTTGATAAATGTTCATTCCCTTTAAACCAAAAGTGAAAGATGAAGTTTCCAATTTACCAAATGATATAAAATGAAGACTAAAGTTAATTTTTATTCTCAAGATCACCCTAAGGTGCAAGAGAAGAGCATACACAAAATTTATCCCAACTATATAGAAATGGAAAACTTCAAATCAAAGGACCATTGAAAAATGCTTTGTGAAAGGTTCATTCCCTTAAACCAAAAGTGAAAGATGAAGTTTCCAATTTACCAAATGTTATAAAATGAAGACTAAAGTTGCTTTTGATTCTCAAGATCACCCTAAGGTGTAAGAGAAGAGCATAAACAAACTTTATCCCAACTATATAGAAATGGAAAACTTCAAATGAAAGGACCATTGAAAAAATACTTTGTGAAAGGTTCATTCCCTTAAGCAAAATGAATAATCAAGTTTCCAAGTTTAATCCCAATGTTAATAAGATAGAGATAAAAGTTGTTTTTGATTCTCAAGATCACCAAAAGGTGCAAGGAAAGAGCATACACACTCTTTGGTCTAAATCAAGTAAGCATGGAAATACAACATTCATCAAAACATTAAACATGTTAGAAAATGACCAGTTTTAAAATAACAGAAAAACCTATAATTTTTGTAAGTAAAAATCCCAAATTTATGTTTTCATTGAAAATTTAACTTCAATACCTTTCCAACGCAAAAAAAATGGAGTCATTTCGATTTCGGAGCAAAAGTTATGGCCTTCAGAAGATGGGTTACGCATATGCTCTTATGCTCATGGGTGTGCACTTGACATGCACTCAAAAAAATGTAAAAAAAAACGTCCCTTAATCTACAAAATGGGAAAATTTTTCCAACCAAGATTCAATTTTGACAACAACCCATCACATTAATATATGAATAGAAGACTCAACGTTATCAAACATTAACATACATGCTCAAGAATTTAAGATTTTAAAGAAATTGACAAAACTAGCATGTAGAATGATGAAAAAGTAAGCTCTAAAAATGAAAACATGATGAAATCTTGAAATTTTCTCACCAAGATTTAAATTTTGACAGCAACCCCACCACATTAATATGTAAATAGAAGACTCAACACTATCAAACACTAACCTATATGCTCAAGAATTGAAAATTTTCAAGAAATTGACAAAACTAGCATGTAAAATGATGAAAAAGTAAGCTCTAAAAATGAAAACATAATGAAATCTTGAAATTTTCTCACCAAGATTAAATTTTGACAGCAACCCACCACATTAATATGTAAATATAAGACTCAACACTATCAAACACTAACCTACATGCTCAAGAATTGAAAATTTTCAAGAAATTGACAAAACTAGCATGTAAAATGTTGAAAAAGTAAGCTCTAAAAATGAAAACATGATGAAATCTTGAAATTTTCCCCTCAATTCCAATTTTGACAGCACTTCACCTCCTTCATACCTACAAGGAAGACCCAATACATGCAAACTCAACAAAACATGTTAAGAAAAATAAGTTAGATCAACATGTGTAAAAAAGGGTTAGTAACCAAAAATAAAACTTAACTACAAAAACTTGAAATTAAGTGCAAAGGACAATGGAGTATGTCCCACCGGGCGTGCCAAATGTGTGCATGTATACTTTGCTTAATGCTAAATCAAATGAAACAAGAACTACCACCTAAAATAGTTCTACAATTTAGCTAAAACAAAGCATAAACACCATCATGATAAGAATTAAACAAGGGTTAGATGCTAGCATTCATCAATACAAACTTTGAAACTAATAATACTAAATATCTAAACTCCTCTATTCTCTAACAAAAAATAAATGAATGGACCTAAGTAAGCTCCATGGTTATAAAAATAGTTTTCTTTAATGTTCCAAGAACCTAGGAATGGAGGCTAATCAAAGTTGGGCTACAAGACCCTTTTGACACCTCCCATATGACCCAAGCACTTTAAGAAAGAGGCTTAACTCTTCAAGATGATGAACTCCCAAAAGGGAAAGGTGCAAGCTCTTAGTCTCTTTGCTATATGCTTTGCATTTGATCTCTAAGGAGTTTAGGTGTAAGTAAAAAGGTAGCTGGAGGGCTCTTTATATAGCCCAAAGGATAAATGATTCAACACATTTTCATGAATGTGGGATAAAGGTAAAACATGATTAGGAATGGATAAGGTTGCTTTATTAAAGGTAACCTTACTTTAGAAGGGTTTAATACATGTTTAGCAAGTCATGGGAGTTGGGGGTATTTTAATTAATCAAAGGTGATTAATTAATAGGTAGGTATAAGCTTATAGAAGCTAATTAGAGGAATATTAGTGCGACTTTAGGCTATTATAAGGGGATTAAATCAATTAAATATTGATTTATTGGTTAAATGGAAGGGAAAACTAATTAATTAATAATAATTAATTAATCTACATAGAAGAGGTGATTTATTAACGAAAGGTCGTTAATTAGGGTATTTGTTGGATAGGCAGCTTAATTAATTAGCTTAGTGTAATTAATTAATGATGATATGAGGGAAAATGAGTGCTTTTGATGATATGTTGTTGATTTGCGAGAAAGGGGATAATTATCACAATTTAAGTATTTAAATTTCTTGGGCGTAATTATAGGTGTCTACAAAACTAACCTATTTACCAGCCACAGGAAAATAGAATGACTTTAGTCCTAGACCCCTGACCTACTCCAGAAGAGATCAATAATGAACCTCCATAGTCAATTAAGTAAATTTTAATCTTGTGGGTAGCCTTTGAGTAAACTCAGCAATCAGATCAATTCTTTATGTAAGAACCTTTACTTTCTTATGATCATTTTGATTCCATGGAAATCTATTTTGAAGTTTAAACTAGTGATGTAATTGAGAAGTTGTGTTTTTATAATTTTCAATATAATTCACTATTCTTATTCTATATATGAAATCTTGAACAAGTAATCATGTTCAGTTCAAAATTCATATCCTAGATTTATATTTTAAATTTTGATAAAATGTTAGCTCGGGTTTCAAGGGTTGAAACTGGGTTTCATTTTTTTTAGTTTTTGATATCAACATCTGCATACTCTTTGGGAATACAGTATATTAAAACTTCATAATGATTATGGATGGATTCAATATGTTTTTAATTTATGGAAGAAGTATTATGTTATAGTTGGATTCATGATTATTCATACTTATTAATAGTCAAGTGTTTTCTTCTTTTGGGTATTTGTTGTAGATTATCTAGATTCATTACTTGGCTATGGAGGATGGAGAAGTTCAGGAAGTTGTTTTGTAAAAATTGTTAGAAGACAAATACCTCATTTTACTAACTGCTGAATTTTTTGCATTGTAAAATATTATTTTATAGTTTTTTCTAGCAAGATGCTTCTCAAAGACATGCCATATGGGTTACACGCATAGATTTCCATTTGGCTTATATGAAATATATATGTGACATATATTCTCCCAAAGTGGCTCAGAACTTGAATGAGGACCAATCACATATTGATTGGATGAGATAGGTTATAGTTGGGAAAGAACTCTATGGGGCGTTTGAAAACTCAGCCAAAATTTACTTCGAAGCATGAAAGTTGACTTTTTAAATATATTTTTCAAAAAATTATATTGGGAATAAAATATCTGCATTTTTATAAGAAGAAAAAAGTAGATCTGGTGTGAGAATCTTAAGAGTCAAAATAATGATGGGCCTGCAGGGTATTTAACTAAATTGGAAGTGCAAACTCTTAGGACTATAATGACTACAAACTACTAAATTTAAGGGGGAAATGGAAAAAGAATATCTTTAAACTTTAATTTGTGAATAAGTTATCATTTACTTAATTTGTTTGTATAAGGTTATATACCAAAGATTAAGAATAAAATATGTTGTCCAAAATAACACCCCATGCTATTTTGAACAAATTGTCCAAGTTTCATACTTAGGCGGATCTGGATTGAGGACTTGCAAATGAAAACCTAGTCTTCCACGACATACGAGAAAGGTTTAGTGCTTTGTAGCTTGGAGTTACAATGTTACTTAAAATTGGAAAATATGGAGTTCTATGGAGTTGGTTTATTCCACGGGACAAAATATAACCCACTAAGAAGGCTGCGATGTAAGGAAAAAGTGTCATGGGATGCCATGGGGAAAAACATACAAGTTAAAGTGGCTAATGTTAATATCCATGGAACACAGAACTTAGTGTTCCACAAACATCAAAGACGTAATATTCCAGTAGAGTTGAAAAAGTCATGGGGCTTTTAAAGACCACATAAGGAAAAAGTCACAGGGGAAAAGAGATGGTACACCATGGCATGTGGAGAAGTTAGGTTGAATGTCAAATACATAAAAGCCACAAAACATGAGAAGTTGCTAAACAAGGAGAAATCTATGGATAAAATCAAAATCATCCAAGGTCTGCAAGGCATTGCAAAGCCGCCCCTGTTTTGAACCAGATGCTCAATGACTCCACTAACCCAAATTTAATTTTTAGTGGCTATAATCCTACATTGGTGATATGATGGTGTGTGCTTGGGGTAATGTCAAATTCCCATACCTAACCTGTGATTGGTCCTTCGTGGTGGCGGGTTGGCATTTTCATTGATTACTAGATGTGATCGATCTCTTCTCCCTTCTCTCTAATTTTTTTCACAAATGTAAGTTCTTTGACACACAATATGGGTTTTTTTTGTTGAATTTGTAGCTTCTCCTTATGAGCTTGCAAAATTCTTGCTCGCAACCTCTGTAACTCACATATGGAGATTTCTTAACTCATCCCTGTGTTTGTAAATGGTTAAGTTCTTATATTAATGAAAGTGTGGCTTCATTCCTCTTAATGCTTTGTCTTAATGTGAACATCTTCGTCCTCTTAAATGGTTTCATTTTTTTCCAATTTTTTTCTTTCCAAGATGTGTGCATCTCTTAAATTTTCACTTGTGTGTTCACATATATGTCTTTTAGAGCCATAATTGATTTGTTTTCCATTTTGGTGCATCACATCCCTTTATTTCATCTTTCTTCCCCTCTCAACCTATCTCTTAGGGATTCATAGTTTAGGATATAATCTACTTAGAGTAGTTGTAGTGAACTGGGGTGAGAGGAACTGGCCCCTTTCACCTGAAGTTTAATCTTGATTGATCCCCACACTTTCAAGATCATTCATGTTTTCACTGAAATGTTGAATTCCAGATTCAACAAGGGTGCAAATTTTAACGATGACAATTTTGGCACGCCTGGTGGGACCAATTTGATGAGATTTACACCCTTTCTAATAAGATTTGTGTGTATCTTAATGGATTCCAGCCTTTGGAGGAATATTTCTACACATATGGTGACTCCTAAGTCTAAATATCCATTTTCATATAGTCCAGTTCCGTTCTTTCATGAGAAGAATACATACAAGACAAAGTGTTTCTATAGGTGAATCTTTTAAGTAACTGTAACTCTCACCAAGAAGAAGAAGAGGAAAAGTAGACATATTTGTTCAAAGATATCTTTTACCTTAAAAAAAATTCTTTCCAGTCCTTATGGTATACCCTTCACTTTCTCCACCAAAAATTTAAGGCATATCCCCTTCATAAAGCATGAAAGAAATCATCCCTTTGTTATTTTTTATGGTGGTAGTTGTAGAAAAAAAATCATGCACTTGGGTAAATTTCTAGGTCCTAAACACAAACTTGCATTCATATGATTCCTAAGCGATAAAACTAATAATTGACAACTACTTTTGGCCTCTTTACTTTGTTTCTAGTCTTCTTTCTGGTCTTTTACACCCTACAACCTAGTTGATGTTTTACTTATTTATATTTTATAACTCCGGACACCAGTGCCTAGGCACCCTTATCCCCTTTGGTTGCCCCTGACCCTTTTCTATATTAATTGCTCTTTTTAGGGCCTTTTTTATCTTTTGGGCATCTTATTTTCTTAGGGGTAAGCATTTTAATTGTCAATTACAAAATTCAAACAAGGGAATTATATAAATACAAAGCTATGTGACCAAAATAAAGGACCAAGCTCTAAGCATTTATTATCATCACCTAAGGTTGCATCCAAATGAATCTAAGAGCATTAAATAAATCCATCTAGAACTCATTCAAGGGACAAGAGGCTACATTTTCTAGATACACTTCATAGGAAGGGGAAGCTCATTTTGCCTCCACACATCTATTTACATTGGTACATCTAGCTATTTCCCATTATCATATGTGCTTTCACAAGGGATTCCTCAGGAACGATTCTATCACACATGCAAAAGAACTACATGGAGTCTGTGATGTAGTGTAGTGCTAAGTCGTAAGTTCACTTAGTTGAGTGACCACCGGGGTCATTTTGACTCCCCATATTGCATCTTTATTTTTTAGATCTGGTGTGGTATTGCAGGTTTTACAGGTAAAGATTTGTTTTGTAGGTTACTGTAGCACTCGACGATCATATTTTGACATACAAGAAACCAAAAACGACTATCAATGACAATCATGTGATACCATAAAAATAAGATTCCAACAACTTTCACAACCATGGGCACCCAGAAGTAGACTTCATCGCCTAGATGCCCCTAACCCAGCCTAGACGCTCTGGTCCAGACTTATCCAACAGCTACATAATTTAATCTAAGAATTTACGATGGTCTCCCCTTTCTGTTCAACACTTTTCATAGTCTAGAACATCTCAAGACTAGGTGTAAATCAACTAAGTCCTTTCCTCTCTCTCTCTCTCTCTTTCCCTTATGGTTTCATATTTATTTATTTATTTTTTGTGTCATAATGTATCTAGCAGTTGTACTTCATTTTTTCAATTAGTTATTATGTAATTAGGGTTTAACATAAATAATATATATTTTAAATCATTTGGTGAACTCACATTCGAATACTCTTAGATCGTCATTTTTCTTCTCTCATGGCTCCTAAGAAACCTCTAATATCATTGCATGACTTGCTTCAAGTGCACCCACATTTCAAATATGTTCTTAAAAAAACCCTAGACAATATGTATCTTCCTTGTAACATGCCAACCACTCAAGTTAGTGCCATATTTGATCATCTATCTAATGAATCTATTCATCCTATTTCTCCATCTAATCAACCCATCTTCGAGTCAATTCAAGCTTTAAATTATTTATTTCAAGATAAAATTCAGGCTATGGAATCCACGATTACATCTCTTAAAGCTGAAATCTAGGGTATCAAAGATGCTTCAAAACCCCATGCTTTTTCTCCTTCCACATCTCATTCTCCTCATCCTCATTTTATGTCTTCTACATGTGATCATATAAGTGAAACCTAAGTCTTACCACACCTCTCAAGTTTGATTTCAATGCTTACAAACAAGATATTCTTCCTCAACTCCTCACACATCAATTGATCAACTTGCCATCTACTAATTGTTATCCTCCTTATCGAATTTTTCAATATCAAGGCCTGCCATATTTTAATTATCATCGAATCAATAGACATAATGAAAATGATTATTATGATCTTAAGTGACAAAATTGGCCACCTTAAGCATTATGGTATCATTTCATTTTCTACACAAAATGCTGCTACATATTCATCTCTAATTTCTACATCCTAAATCAAATTCATCTATGTCTAGTGAGCATCATTCTATAATCACTAACATTCCTACTTTCGTAAGTAAATAACCACCTATCCAACCTAATGTCAGACAATATTCAAAGATATCTACTCCATCATATCCTATCAAGTCCTCTACCACATTATCAACTCATCCTAAGAAATTTCCTCTCAAATTATGTCCATCACCTACTCCTAAATCTTCTACCGCATCACCAACTCCTAAGCAACCTGATTTAAAAATCAGTAAAACACCTCCTCCTCTCCAGTCTTCTACAACGTTATCAGTCCCACATAAGCTATAACCAATCATTTTTGTCAAGGAAACTACTCCTTGCATTGATCCCCTTACCAATATCAACTAGATATACACACTTGGGGGTATCATGCTTACTTACCCCTCCTCTTAGCATCATAATGTGTCTACCATTTCTATTATTACACTATGTGCTTCATATTTCATGTTTCTAAGCATCATCATATAAATTGATACACTTTGTATCATCATAATACCACACATTTTATGCTTCGTGCTTCACGATGCATCTTTCTAGCATTATATTCTCATACATCATACCACCCTATGACACACTTGAATGTTAAGGGCATACTAAATTTATGAATCTCACACAATACATATTTCTATTCAAACAAATCATACTACCCTATGACGCAATATAGTTCCAAAGTTAATACTCAACTACTGAGGGTCTAAATCTAAAATGAATCTCACCACACTCACACTCTTTACACTCTACGCTTCATGATCTATCTATCTAGCGCATATTTTCAAATCATTTCCCAATGACACACTCTTGTTATATGGTTCATTCTTGATTGTTGAGGGGTATTTTATAAATGAACCTCACCTCATGCTCATTCACATCCACTCAAGGGGCATACTGATCCTATGACATTCACATTGCATACCATTCCAACTCATTCATACACAACATATTGCATATCTTGGTTACACTTATTCTTCCTTGATTTTATTGATATGTACACTTTTCTTACTATGTTAGTCAGATATATAGTATGTCATTATATTTATCATATACACATACACATCGACTTGTTATTTAGTTGTTAATGCATAATTTCTATATATCTTTACATGCATCAATGATGCTTGGCACTATACCTCTTACCAGTCCCACTGAGGCTCCTGGGGGCATCTACATTTACCACTCTTGCACATCACAAGTGTTATTGTTTCATTATTCACCACTTATAATTTATAGAACACTTCTTTCCATTGATACATACACGTATTGACATACTTTTATCTTTTTAACATGCTAATGGGTGCTTCATGTGCAACATTTACTTCGTAGGAACTATTTTCCGCCATGGTTTTTTTATTAATCTTTGCTTTTCACTATTTGATATTGTATGCCATTGTTTGCGGGCCTTGCCCACTATCTTGTTTGATCACTTCTTGTATACTTTTGGCTACTTTGGCCTTGATTGTTTTGTGAAATTGTGAGCGATGTACCTTGTTTAAAACCCACTTTTCACGGTCTACTTTGTCTCCACTATTGCTTATTTACATTGTCTTATATAGCATGCCTGTAAATTTTTCTACTAATACATGTATCTAGCCACTTTTTTGCATGTGCCTTGGTTTCTACCATGCACATTTTCTCACCCTTGCAGGGTATAAGTTTTAGATAAGTTTCAGGTCTTCTCCTGGAGGATGCATTTTCCTAGCAGCATTGTATGCACCCCAAATGAGGGGGCATACATTGGATGAATCAGTCACCCCATACAATAATTCAAATATTTAGTACATGCATACACAGTACATGAACATAACATAGTTACAGTCATAGAATGACCCATATTATGACTTAGGTCCTCAGTTTAAGACAAACACCTATGCCTAGATACTGACACTAGCACCTAGGAGCTTCTGAAATTTCCTGGGTGCCTATAACCATGGGGAAGTTATTTTTATTTTCTCATATCAAAATAGTCTATAGTAGTTTCCAAAGTAGTTTCACAGGATCAGGCATTGGCCTCAGAATACAGAATGTAAGGAATCTCCTACTATCTCTTTTTCAACAAATAACAATATAGAACAAATTGAAACTAAACACGGATCACACCGGTGTATAATCCAAGAAGTAGTCATGGAAGGAGAATAAAATTATACCTCTCTCCCCAACACTCTTTTGTTGTGGCATGAGATTTCCCAAAAAACTCGTGCTTGGCATGAGATAGCCATAAAAACTTGCTCTTCTACAACAATGTAGAACATTTTATATTCTTTTCACTCTTCACGGATCAGGTGCACACTTTATTTTTTTTACACATTTTTACACACTTCTACATACTTATGCAAAAAATTTCATATACACATATTTGAATATTTCTTTTCTCTTATTTTGTAGGTCCATCCTTAATACACAAAAAAGAAATAGCCATACATCGAACAAAATAGTGGGTACAACATGGTACAACACATATGCTTCACCCTGTTAGGAATTCTATGGTTTTGTGTTTCTCATATGTTTTATATTTATAGATAGTAAAATGTAATAGTTAGTGGTAAAATTTAAAAAGGTAAATTTAGATGGTTTTATATAATAATAAAACAATAGTGTTGTTTTATTATTAATGTTGTTGGTTTGTTAATCCATTCGGGAGTATGGAACAAAAATTGCTATAGACATTGTTATTGTTCCACTAATATTTAATGGAGTTATTTGTAATCAGAGAGTGGTTGTATGATTGCAGTAATAATAATATTTCAGTTTGGAGTTTTAGTTTTAATAAATCCCTATATTTCCTGTGTATTGAATTTAAATTTTTTAGATCCATTAATGGTGATTTAATCTCATAAAAGAGAGCTTAGATTTCATTTTGTATCAGATTAGTATTAGTTTTATGCTTGTAATGGAGGTTTGATATCAGTGAAGGGGAAGAGATATGTTATTTTTTCCCTATGAATGAGAAATATTATTTTTGGTGAACGATCAGTCATTAGTTTTTAGATTAGAAAATTTCTTTGCAGAAAAGATGTTGGTCTCTTCCTCCTCTAAGTGTGGTATGTGAATTTACCATTTGCATTGATTTATATGATAAGAGTGACCATTTGAGGAGATAATGGAAGTAATTTTCGTGTATAGGAATCACCGTAGTTTTCTGCAATTCTTCACACAGGAATCTCCAACGATTCTGGACCTACAACGTAATTTTTAGTGATTAGGAAAAATAACCAATGATTTTTTTTAATCACCAAAAATTCCAGAGAAATCACTATCGATTCTCTACACCATTGTAAATATATTGAAACAAGATTTTTGACGCATTTTAGGGTTTGTAAAACAGAGTTATGGTTCTCAAGTTATCATCAAAACAATGACTACTTATTTTTTGTCAGATTTAGAGCCTCTTTATCATATAGATCAACAATATTTGCATTATGAGCCTCAAAGATAAATCAAGATGATTTAACAACATGACATTAGAGGTTGGAGGCAATGAAGGATGGAGGAAAAAAAACATCCTCTCGTTAGTCACCTACAATGGGGCCGCATCACTAGTTTGGTGGTGTGTGTGTGTGTGTGTGTGTGTTCGTGCGTGCGTGGATGTATTTTTTTCTTTCAGCACAATGTGTTGATCTTGGATTAATTTTTGTTGTGTTATGGAAAATTCACATTGTGGGGGGCAAATGATACATTATTTTAGTTTTTTATGGGTGAGTAAATTTATGCACTATCATGGATTTTGATATGTAATCTCTTAAAGAGTAGTAATGATGAGAGATGAGAAATGTACTGCATCATCATGATATTGTGGTTGTTGGATCCACTGGAAAACCATCTATAGTTGTGGTTGTTAGTAATCCACTAGAAAAAATATCTATAGTTGTGGTTATTAGTAATTCACTGAGAAAACCATCCAAATCATGAGCAACATGGAAGCGACAGTTGTAGTACATAGACGTGTTTTCCCCACGTTCGTACTAAGGGGGAATGTTAGGAATTCTATGGTTTAGTGCTTCTCGTATGTTTTATATTTACAGATAGTAAAATGTAATAGTTAGTGGTAAAAGTTAAAAAGGTAAATTTAGATGGTTTGTTAAAATAATAGTATTATTTTACTATTAATGTTGTTGGTTTGTTAATCCATTCGGGGGTATGGAAAAAAAATGTGTTATGGAGATTTTTATTATTCCACTCCTATTTAATGGAGTTATTTGTAATCAGAGAGTGGTTGTATGATTGTAGCAATAATAATATTTCATTATGGAGTTTTAGTTTTAGTAAATCCCTGTATTTCTTGTGTATTGAATCTAATTTTTTTAGATCCATTAATGGTGATTTAATCTCATAAAAGAGAGCTTAGATTTCATTTGGTATCAGAGCAGCATTAATTTTGTGCTTGTAATGGAGGTTTGATATCATTTAAGGGGAAGAGCTATGTTATTTTGTCCTTGTAAATAAGAAATATTAATTTTTGGTGTGTGAATAGTCATTAGTTTTTAGATTAGAAAAATTATCTGTAGAAAATATGATGGTCTCTTCCTCCTCTAAGTGTGGTATGTTCATTTTCATTTATTTACATGATTGGAGAGACCATTTGAAGAGCTACTAGAAGTAATTTTCATGCACAGGAATCATCGAAGTTTTATGTAATTCTTCGCATAAGAATCACCAACGATTCTAGACCTATAACACAATCACCAATGATTAGGGAAAATCACCAACGATTTTGTTGAATCACCAAAAATTCTCCACACCATTGGAAATATCTTTAAACCAAATTTCTAACGCATTTAATGTTTTGTAAAACGGATCTATGGTTCTCAAGTTATCATCAAAACAATGAGTACTTATTTTTTGTCAAATTCAGAGCATATTCATCATATAGATCAATAATATTTGCATTATGATCCTCAAAGATAAGTTAGGATGATTTAACAACATGATATTGGATGTTGGAGGCAACGAAGGATGGAGGAAAAACAATTTCCTCGTGTTAGTCACCTATGATGGGGCCACATCACTAGTTTGGTGATGTGTGTGTGTGTGTGTGTGTGTGTCTTTTTTTGCTTATGGCATGGTGTTTTGATTTCTGATTTTTTTGTGTTGTGTTATGGAAACTTCACATTGTGGGGGGAAATGAAACATTATTTTAGTTTTTTGTGGGTGAATAAATTTATGCACTATCATGTATTCTGATATGTAATCTCCTAAATAGCAACAATGATGAGAGATGAGAAATTTACTGCAACATCATGATATTGTGGTTGTTGGATCCACTGGAAAACCATCTATAGTTGCGGTTGTTAGTAATGTACTATAAAAACTATCTATAGTTGTGATTTTTGGTAAAACATTGGGAAAACCATCCAGAGGTTGTTGGTATTGTCCTAGAAACCATCTAGATCATAAGCAACATGGAAGAGACAGTTGCAGTATACAGACATGTTTTCCCCATGTTTTTACTAAGGGGGAATGTTAGGAATTCGATGGTTTATTGCTTCTCATATGTTTTATATTTACAAATAGTAAAATATAATAGTTAAAAAGGTAAATTTATATGGTTTGTTATAATAATAAAACAATAGTATTGTTTTATTATTAATGTTGTTGGTTTGTTAATCCATTCGGGAGTATGGAACAAAAATTGTTATGGAGATAGTTATTGCTCCACTCCTATTTAATGGATTTCTTTGTAATCAGAGAGTGGTTTTATGATTGTAGTAATAATAATATTTCAGTGTGGAGTTTTAGTTTTAGTAAATCCCTGTATTTCCAATGTTTTGAATCTAATTTTTTTTTTTTAAATTATTGGCAAATAGTTGTTTGAAAGGGACTATACCCTTGAATACAAAAGAAGGCCTAAAAGCCAGGATGAGCAAGAAAACCAGAGTGAAAAGGATCAGAATCCAAATGTTACAATGATGCTCAAAGTAGCTAAAAAATAGCTACCAAAACAAGGTAGAACAACAAAAATACTGCAAAAAAGCAGTAGAGGATCCGTAAAAAAACAGCAAAAAAGCAAACAAGGATAGCAGAATCAACTGCAGCTACTTCCTAGTAGCTTTGTCTAAGATGGTTTTGATATTCTTCCAGGAATTAAACATTCCCAAAGTAGTCATATGGGCAGCGTCATTAGGATCCAGCTGCTCCAAGGTCTTCTTTCTTTCTTTATCAGTACCCCAAAGAGTTGCCGGCACTCCGCTTAGGTTGGAGACACTTCTGACGTGCTGTTCAATAAATTCCTCAATTGCCCTAAATATGGCAATGTTGTAATCATGCCTAGTCTTGGCCTTCCCTAAGCGAGAGTCCAAGGAGTGCAATTTCTTGTATATATCTTCAATTTGGCTACTGTCCACGTCCTCCTCCTCCTTCTTCCTCTTTCCCTTCTGCTTTGTCAAGTTTTTAACTTTATCCTTTAACAATTCCATATCAGCCTCTAAGGCTTCCAGCCTTTTAGAAGGGATTTCCAATTGCAATTCCTGGGGGCTGGCACTGCTGATATGTAGAAGGTCATGAGCAATTTCAAAATCCTGAGAACCCTTCTCCACAGTAAGGGTCTTGAGGTTGAGCTTCCTAGAAGCCCTGGTAACCGATCTCCGCGAGGTAGAGGCCAAGTGGGGGATAGGAGCCTCAGAATGGGGGACGGGAGAAGAAGCCTGAACGGATGGCATGGGGGTGACAGCAGCGGTGGCAGGGACAGAGAAAGGAGAAACAGGGCTGGCAGCAGTAGAGCTTGGCAAAGGAGGAATCGAGCTAGGGGAGGATGGGAGACCAGGAAACCTAAGAAGACAACATTTGTGTAACAACAAAATGAGCCCCTGGTGCAAAGGAACCACTCGGAAATGCTTTTGAAACTCAAGAATGGAGCGTTCAAGAGAGTTCAATAAGTAATGGGGGAAACAAACCAGCCGATCCCTACGAAAATGATTAAGAAAAATAAGGTGCTTCGCAGGAACAGTGACAAACCTCCCTTCCAATGAGATGAACCGTATCATCATGTGGGTTACTTCATCATATGGTGGAGGGATTGAGCTTACAAGAAGGCCCACTGTTAAGTGGGTCAATTTCTCCTCTCCCTCAACAAATCTTCTCTCTTCCACATCTCTATCAACCCTTTTGTTAAAGAATCTGAAGCCCTCCAAGCCAAGGCCGGTCGCTTCAGCAATAAGCTCTTCATTGATTAAGACCTTCTACCCCCCATACTCCACTGTCCTCTCCTTCCAATCTTTTGCAAAGTGCACAGAGATGCTCTGGTCATGTCCTTGAACTTTTTCCATGAAGTTTGTTATTCCACCCTTGCTAAGAATGTTCCACAGCTCAATATTGTCTTTCCAGTCTAGGTCCACACTAGGCTCAATTTGACAAGGAGGACCCCCCATCTTCTCTGTTTTGAGCTGTTTGCAACTAATTCCCAACTGATTGCCAAAGCCACTCCACTCTTTACTATAGTAATCTGCACAAAACTAGAAATGAGAGCCGTTGTTATTCCCACGATCGGCTGCGTGTATGCTGATCTGAGCCTGCTGAACGCGTGTGAGAATAATCCGCTCCCTTCCATCAATCACTTTATCGGCGCCTTCGGTTTCCGTGGAGATTTGAATCCACCTTTTAACAGTCACATTACAGCCCGCATGCGCAATTTTCAAAATCATGTATCTCCACTTGTAAATCCCCATATGAATCACACTAACTTGATTATTAGACATGAAATGCATTAACCAATAATTTAAATCCACACGTGTGGGAGTATTTTCCACACCCAAAATTCATCATTCAATTCAAGATATTGCTTACGTATGGAGCTCCGCCTGAATGCTGTTTTGAAGCTATTTGGGGATGCTGCTATTGTCCCAAACTGTAAGGTTTACATTGATGCCATAATTTGCCAAGACATCCGCCAATTTATTACCCTCCCTGTATGTATGCATGATCCTGATGTTATTGAAAGTATGACTAATACTTATGGACTCTGCAATAAAATCTTTGATGCTCCAGCTTGGAGATGAGCACTGCTTAAGAAGATTAATAATGTTTAGGGAGTCTCCTTCAATGATGAGGTTCTGAATATTATTTGCCTGGGCAATTCTCAGACCCCAAAGAGCAGCTAAAGCTTCAGCAAAATGATTAGTTTGAATTCCCATTTTACCAGCATACGCAGCTATTAGATTTCCTTTATGATCCCGTATCGCTCCTCCCCCTGCCACATTCCTAGGGTTTCCCTTAGAAGCCCCATCAAAGTTCAACTTATACCAATTTAGATCTGGAGGATGCCATTTAATCAAAGATCTATCAATGCTATTCCCGGGAATGTTCCAACTATTAATTGATCCAATCTACCAGTTGGAGAGAATGTATTCTTCATTTTCTGGATATCTCTTTTTCTTGGGAGGTTTAGAACCAGCAATATTCTCTTTGATACCATTAGAGATTTTCCCAATACTAAGTTTGTAGTTTTGCTTTCTGTTTTTGAAGATAATATCATTTCTATCCTTCCATATTCTCCAGATTAAATGAGGGATAACCAGCTTCCAGATCCTTTTAACAACACAATGCTTAAAGGGTGGGTTCCACTGAGTCCATAGCTGATTGAGATCCTTCGGCATCACCCAGAGAGCTTCAAATTTAGAAAGGGAAAAACTCCATAGTCTAGTGGCATACTCACAATGTATGAACAGGTGGCTGATATCCTCAAAATATTTCTTACAGAGATGGCACCTATTAGGGATTATTAATCGTCTTCTCATCAGATTGTCATTGGTAAGAATTCTACCTCTGATAGCCAGCCATAGGAAAAAATTTATTTTGGGAGTTAAATCAGTCATCCAAATCCTGTTCCAATTGAACTCTGTTTGATTACAGTGAAAGAAGTCATTATAACCAGTTTTGACAGTGTAATTCCCATCATTTGAGTTAATCCACACCAACTCGTCCTTGGAATCCATCTGACTTAATGGAATAAGCTCCAAATGATCTTGAAGGGAGGAAGTAATTTGCTTTAGATCAATTCTATCAACAACAAGTTTTTTCCACTTCTTTCTGGTGCCATTTTCCTCAATATAGTCCTTGATTTTGATGCCATACTTATTTATAAGACTGTCCTTGGCCATCCCAAAACTCTCTATGAGATTACCATTAAACCAATTGTCCTCCCAAAAGTTTATGTCCCTACCATCCCCCACTTTCCATTTACTTCCCAGCCTGATGAAATTTCTGCTTTTAATTCCAAAAAATGGAACCATAGGGGAGCTGTTCATCAAGAAGGAAGGAGTACAAAGATTGATGCTTTAGGTATTTTACTTTAATTAAATCTATCCAGGGTTGTTTCTCAGTCAGCATTCTCCAGCCCATTTTAGCAATGAGGGCCTCATTCATTTTCTCAATGTCTTTTATACCCAGACCACCAATAAACTTCGGGGTGCAAACCTTATCCCAAGCCACTAAATGAAATTTGAATTTCTCATCCATGCCTTGCCATAAAAACTTTTTTTGGATCCTTTCAATCTTATCCCTAAAAGAGGAGGGGATCTTGTAGAGCGACATAATATAAATTGGCAGATTTTGGAGAGTACTTTTGATGAGCAGGCACTTACCAGCACTAGATAAAATGGCTCCTTTCCAACCAGCCATTTTTTTTTGGAATCTCTCCAATAAATCATCCCATACCTTGTAAGAGACTTTCCTAGTGCCGAGAGGAAGTCCCAGGTAAGTGGCTGGAAGCTCACTTATTTTACAGCCTAGAATTTTAGCTATTTTAAGCTGTCTTTTCTTAGGAGTATTGAAGAAGAAGATGGTGCTTTTGTCATAATTGATCTCCTACCTAGAAGCAGATTCCTAGAGCCTCAGCAAGGCCTTGGTAGCCTTGGCTTCAATGACGGATGCCAGAAGGAGAAGGATAGTGTCATCTGCAAATTGCTGATGTGAGACAACTCGACTGATGGAGGTGGGTTTGGAGCCACTTAAAATCCCGTCATTCACTGCTTTACCAATTGTTCTACTAAGGCTGTCAGCCAAGAGAATGAAAAGTAAGGGGGAGATAGGGTCTATTTGTCTAAGCCCCCTTCTGCTGGTGAAAAAACCCACTGGTTCACCATTAACAACCACAGAAAATATGGCCGTGGATATACAAGCCTTAATAATTCTTCTGAATTTTTCTGGAAACCCGAATTTTGTTAAAACTTTTTCAAGGAAAGCCCAAGAGACCTTGTCGAAGGCTTTATTCATATCCAACTTGAGGACCATACTTGCCTTTTTATTATTCTCCATTGAATGTATGGTCTCATGAACCATGATCACTCCGTCTTGAATAATTTTGCCTTTAATGAAGCCACTCTGCTGCCTTGAGATAAGTTCATTCAAAATGAGCTGGAGCCTAGTAGCAATAATTTTGGTAAAAATTCTATAGATGGCATTCACCAGGCTGATAGGTCTGAAGTCCTTGAAATCTTTATCATCCATTTTTTTTGGGGCCAGCACAATGTGAGTGTTATTAAGTTCTTTAAGAAGATTACCCGTTCTAAAGAACTCATTCACCGGTCTGAGGAGATCTTTCGAACATATTTCCCAAAATTTCTGGAAAATTTTTATGGAAAATCCGTCTGGTCCAGGGGCCTTATCCCCCTCTAAAGCAAAAACAGCTTTCTATAGCTCTTCCAGCGCAACCACTTTGTGGATATCTCTGAAATTCTGTTCCTCAATTATATTTTGGGGGATGGCCTCCAACATAAAAGAAGTAGCTTCAGAGTTGTTGTTATTCCCCTCCTTAAGAAGTTTTTTATAAAATTCAAGAACTTATTTCTTGATGTTATTGGGATCTTTTATGATAATTCCATTGTTTTTTGAAACCTCTAAGATCCTATTACAAGCTCTATGCTTTAGATTGGTCATATGAAAGAAATTCATATTCCTGTCTCCCGCTTTAAGCCAAATAGCTCTAGATTCAAGCCTCCATAAGGATTCCTCTCGACTGTAGATCGTATGCAACTCAGAAAGAATATTCTTTTCATTGACTTCGTCTTCAGCCGATCTCCCCCTAGTATCCGTCTTTAATTCCAGCTCCTGAAGTTTTTGTTTTAACTTTTTTTTTTCCTCGAAAACATTACCAAAGACTCTTTTGTTCCAGATTTTGACTTGTTTTTTCACATTTTTGAGCTTTTGGACCAATCTATATTGAGCAGTGCCTTCTCCATTCCATTCCCAACATTATTTTATCTTGTCATAAATATTGTCATGTTCCATCCACATCTTTTCAAATTTGAAAGAGCTTCTAGTGGGTTTAGTCCAATTGAGAAGATTTAGAGCAATTGGATTGTGATCCGATCCAACTCTGGGCAAGGAGGAGAGGTGAAAGTATTGATTGAGAATCCAGCTTGCTGAGATTAATGCCCTATCCAATCTTACCTGAATAAACTCTTTCCCCAACCTTCTATTATTCTAGGTGTACTTATTTCCATGAAGATCCCAATCAAAGAGGTTATGCTCAGCTATAAAATCAGCAAAATCCTCCATACCAATAGAAAATTTGGAAGAACCTCCAAAATTTTCTCCTGGGTTTAGTGGAGAGTTGAAGTCCCCCATAATAAGCCAATTAGAAGAACCATACTGTTTTCTAAAAATTTTAAGGTCAGCCCAAAGCTTCCTTCTACCACTAACCGTATTAGGGGCATATATGTTAGAAAGGATCCATTCATCATTATTCTCAACAGCAACAAATTTGATAGCAAGATGATTAATACTAGCATTAAGAACCATACCAGTACAATGTCTTTTATCCTAAAAAGTAGCCAGTCCACCAGAAGCTCCCTGGGAGTCAACATCTGCCATTTTAGCGATATCCCATAAACTCTTTTTAATAGTTTCAAGGGTCCTAGCTTTCATTTTAGTTTCTTACAAAATCAGAATATTAGGATTACTAGAGTCCCTTAACTCCTTGATGGTTCTTTGTTTGGAGTTTCCATTTAGGCCTTGTATGTTCCATGAAATAATATTCATTTGGAATATTTGGTGGTTGGAACTGTCTGATGGTTTAACTGGCGTTGAACTCCATCTGTAATGTCCCTCTCTGTTCTCTTAGATCTTAGAGCCTTTTTAGAGGGTCTTCCTCTTTTTGTACTTCCTCCAAAGTCCACTATTCGTTTAGCAGAAGATCTAGTTGTTCTGGATGTGGAGGTGTCCCAGTTATCTTTATTTATTTTTTTATCACTGTAAAGTGATTCTGGGATCAATTCAAAGCCTTTCATTCTTTTCTTCTTTTTTGAAATAACCTTTGTGAATCCCGAATCCGGATCCTCCTCCTCCAAGTTGGGCGTGAATTCCTCCAAGTTTTGAATCTAAATTTTGTAGATGCATTAATCATGATTTAATCTCATAAAAGATAGCTTATATTTCATTTGGTATAAGAGAAACATTAGTTTTTTACTTTTAATGGATATTTTATACTAGTAAAGGGGAAGATCTATGTACTTTTTTCCATGTGAATGATAAATATTATTTTTTGGTGTGAGATCAGTCATTAGTTTTTAGATTAGAAAAATTATCTGCAGAAAATTTGATGGTCTCTTCCTCCTCTAAGTGTGGTATGCCCATTTACCATCTACATTGATTTTCATGATCAAAGTGACCATTTGAGGAGCTACTAGAAGTAATGTTTCATGTATAGGAATCATTGAAGTTTGTTGTAATTATTTGCATAAGAATCATCAATGATTTTGGACCTACAACACAATCACCAACGATTAGGGAAAAGAACCAATGATTTTGTTGAATTGCCAACGATTCCAAAAAAATCACCAGCAATTATCTATACCATTGGAAATATCTTAAAACCAAATTTCTGACACATTTAACAGTTTGTAAAATGGAGCTATGGTTCTCAAGTTATCATCAAAATAATGAGTACTTATTTTTTGTCAGATTTAGAGCCTCTTCATCATATAGATCAACAATATTTGCATTATGAGCCTCAAAGATAAATCAGGATGATTTAACAACATGAAATTGAAGGTTGGAGGAAATGGAGGATGGAGGAATGTATGATGGAAAAGTGACATGCGAGCATGGGAATCTACAAGTAACTCTTCCTCACACCCAACCTCCTGAGGTCGTGCCGAGACAGCCGGTGGGGATGGAATATGTATGGGATATAGACAACCTAGTTAGGCAATCTAATGTCTTCAATATGCACTAGTGGAATTTGCAAATCTAAGGCAAAGAAGGCCCTTCTAACCTGAACTGGTGTGATAGATCAATCGGCAAGGATGACTGCTCGAAGGCTCCAATCAATATCGAGCTCTGGTGTGATTTGATCTATGGGTTGTGGAATACGTGGAAAATGACCTAGGATAGTTTCGTGTATATCTCCGGACAGGGTCATGAAATGAATGATGGATATAGTTACTTCTATGGGCGATTCTCTGGCCTAGTCTAGAATTCCCTAGCTTTGTTAGCTGCTGTGTCTAGCAAGGATAATTGTTCGATGATGATAGGTGGAAGTGGAGTAGACCGGAATACTAGTGTGCGTAGGCCAGTGTCTATGTCTAATTCTCCTATGGATTCGTTGGGCTGTGGGATTTGTGGGTCATAACCATAGACTCGTATTTGTTGTGGTCTTGTTATAGTCATGTGCGGAATCAAGTCCTAATCCCTAGTATCCAGTAATCGTATGCTTTCTCAGCTTCTATATTTAGGATCAATAACTGTGTGATTTTCTCAGAATATCTTACAGGCGTTCTGGCAACCTAAATTCTTAGGCTAGTATCTATATCTGTGAGAATGTCTCCTGCGTCTAGCTGTGGGACTAAAGGATCACAACCAAAGGTTTGTTCTCTTTCAATCCCTTCTATAGTCATATGAATGTTGCCTAGGGTAATCTATAGTTTGGTTGATTCGACCAAAACATGTACGCTTGGTCGTCTTCTACGTTTAACCTGCTTAACTGGGAATTGATTTGTTGCAAGCTTACCGTTGTTCAGAAGACTTGGATCCTAAGATTTTGGTCTATATTAGTTATTGCTGTGATGAGATTGGGATGAGGCATGATTGGCTCGAATACGTATTCCCTGAGCTCCCTAGGTCCCGTGATTGTCATAAAAAAGCAACAATGTGAAATGAACTACAGTAAAATGAAATTTAACTATGTGAAGTGTATCTATAGCATATATGATTTCTCTATTTTTTGTGTTTTCTGATGAAATTTTTATGAATTTAAGAAAGCAGCTATTTAAAATATTTAGAATTGACAGCTAAAATAACAACTTTAAAACAAACAAAATAACCGAGTGTAGCTATTTGTCTGTTTAATTTGTAGATCTATTCTAAAAAATGAAATACCTTATCTAATCTATTTGCAAGACTCTCGAACCTACCTCAGAAGTGAGGAGTGAATCATAGTTTCTCAGAAATATCAATCCCCATAGCTTCCCTGGAAATATCGAGAGTAGAATTAACTGAAATAAAGTAATTAACTACTCTATTTGATATGATTCTAACTAGAACTTTGAAAGCTAGAACCTGGATTTTGTAGAACAGTGGCGAATCTGATGGTGTGTGTGATCTTGTCCCCTCAGTGTGATCTCCTCGTTCCTTCATGTTCACGTGGATCCAGAAAAGCGTGTAATGCTAGCATCAATAGAAGTAGATATTGGGATAAAGGCAGCTCAGAATACAGACTGAATACAATGTGAGTAGGAGAGGGATAACGCAAGAGTACAGAGCTTGGCTTATGCAATTCCTAGCGGGATCTATTGCGAGTTATGCAACATAAAGCGCCCAGAACCTGAAACTATCCTGTTTGAAGAACAAAACCTGCAACTTTTAATGGCTTCCTATTGAAAACAAACTATTCTACTCCAATGGATTGGATGAAATAATCAGCAGCACTTGCACAAGATGGATATGTGGCTTACTAACAACAAAACAATACTAACTAGGCATGCAATGAAAGAAACTAAGAACTCTAAGAAAAATGAAAACTAAATCTATTGCAAAGAGAAATTTAGAGGAAAATTTGAGTGGCCATTTGCTTGAGCACAAGCCAACTATTTATAGCATTTGCATTTACCCAAGGTAAAAGCCAAATAGAACTCTTAAACTATAAACAATGGCAAAACACTATTCTAGGGAACCAGAATAATAAATGCAAGCCTATAGCAGTGAAAGAAAGCTGGTAAAACATTGAAATTACGTGAGTCATGTTAAAAGAGCTTTCTGGAAAATGCGTAAAGGACCGCCGCCCTGAGCAGGGTGGCGGTTAAAGGACCACCGCCCTGAGCAGGGTGGCGGTTCAGGGCGGCGGTCACGAGATCACCGCCCAGGCAGGGCGGCGGTTTCATCACTGAAGAGAAAAGGGCCAAGAGAAGAGGGGAAAAGGGAAAAACAAAGCAGGTGGGGGCTAAGCGGGGCATGTGGGATGTTAATGCACACTTGGAGAGCTTTTTTGGATCTCGAACACCTTGCGAGGAGACTTGTATCATCATTGGGGCAGGTGTTGCGTTATTCCGACAGTGCAGTACCCTACAATTTTGGGTATGTACATATTGCCCCCTCGGAGAAGCGTTTTAGACATGAAGAGGCGTAAAATGGTGGGTCCGAGTATGGTAGTCCTGAAATGGGAAGTTAGAAGTTATACCTGATACATCCGTGTGTTGAAATGATGCCGTCCAAAATTCTCGCTACCTGCAAAACGAAAAGAGAACTCAAGTGCAGATAGAAACAATAGTTTGGAAACTAAACGCTAAAATAATAGGGAATGAGAACGTACCATTTGTGTGGGGATAGGAACTTACCTCCGTCGGTGCTCCAAACCTGTGAAAAAGTCATTTAAAACGAATTAGGGCGCTATATATATGAAAGTGGGCCCATTTTCCTATTCATTTGCGTGAGTTGATTTGATTGGTTTTGAGCTCTAGAACCCACGGTGACGGTTTCTTGCGTGAGTAGAGTCAAAACGTCCGTGACAGGATAGTGATCATGCCTCCGCGAGTGGAGCATTGACCCGCAAGATCACAGGTTAGTTTTCTTCAATTTATCCTTTTTACCCCCTTAATTTTGAAATGCTAAAAACTTTTTCGTGAGGGGGTAATTTTCGAAAATGTTAGTGTTAAAAGGTCCTTCTAGGCCTATTGGGCAGGCTTTGTTTTTAGGTAAAATGGTATTTTTTTGCATTTTTTGGGCTTTTTAAGTTTGTGGGTTTTCGGACCACGACCGCCACCCTGCCCAGGGCGGTGGTTACATGACCACCACCCTTAATGCGGTGGTTACAAAACCGCCTCCCTGCTCAGGGCAGCGGTTTTGCACAGAATGTAAAAAGAACATCCCTTTGAAATTGTTTTTTCTTTTCTATCATTTCTACGTGTTTTCGTGATTTTTCCAGTATTACTCGGATGCTAACTTGCTTTGTTTTGCATTTTTTTGGGTGTATGTAGGAGAGAGAGGAGTATATCCGGTGGAGTCGAGAGAGGGAGTGTGATTGGCTCTCGAGAGTACTAGATGCCCTCTCACAGGATGAGGAGGACACTCTTCAGCGGGCTGGGATACTATGCATTTCACGCATGCCCCATGTTACACCATCCAGTCACATTCTTTGTGACCTTTTCTCATATTGGGATGCTGATCAGAACACTTTCTGATTACCAGGGGTCCGCGGTGAGTGGACCATTACTTTGGAGGATGTTTACCGCATTCTGGGGGTCCCGATCATCAGGAGACGACTCACCCTAGAGACAGTAGGTTCACGGGCCCAAATTGCACAGTGGGCTACATATATGAGAGATGCAGTCATCTCCACAGGGTCGAAGAAGGGGGTTAGAGTTCTATCCATTCCTACTTTTCCCATCCCCTTACTTCGCCAGGCTATCATGGGGATCCTTTCCTCGAGACTGATTGGGGACAAGGGAGGAGACACTTTGTTATACTATTGGTCCCCCATTATTGCACAGATAGAGAGACACGGTCGGATATATGCCTGGGGAGCAGACATTCTTGGGACCACCTACCACGACTTATACAGGGTAGTCCGTTTACAGGGGCAGTCCTTGAGCCACTCGACCTTAGTCATGAGTTAGGTCTACGAGCACTTCATCCCCTATGGTAGAGGTGTAGAGGTGACAGACCCCAGTGCTGTGAGGGCAGCCAGATGGACAGACATGTCGGTGCTTAGAGCACCTCATCAGCTAGTTGCCTCCTTGACTACTGCCAACATGGAGGCCACACCATATCAGACTATGGCAGGAATATGGGGCGAGGAGGCTCTTACTTTGATTTCCTACTCCACCACAGGGCAACTTATTGATAGAGTGGGGTGAGTGGAGATACACCCCTTTGGCCGAGTTCCTTAGCAGTTTGGCTTACCCTACATGGGTATGCTTCCCCCGGTAGCGCCAGTATACAGATCAGTCCAAGAGTTTAGAGGGGGGCCTAGAGGCTAGGGTTGGATAGTGGTTACTCATAGCATTCCTATTGCAGCCAGGAGGATAGTACGTGCCAGAGGGAGAGCCGATGAGCCTCAGGCACCCTTGCTTCAGATTGTCACTGGTCCTGCCCATAGCAACGATGACCCCATTGACATAGACTTCTAGTCTGAGGAGTTTACAGGGGGAGAGATAGAGGAGGAGACCAAGGATGGTGATCCTGAGTGGCATGACACCCAGGATATCATGCAAGCAGAGAGGGCTGAGCAGAGTGTAGAGAGGGTGACTCTGGTTTCAGAGGAGCCACTCTCTCAGGGCTATGGTGAGGATGAGTCTGTCACGGGGTGCTACGTTGCTCTGGCCATAGGAGGAGTACCCCAGTCAGCGGCAGCATCTATGGCAGGTGCTGACCCTAGTGACCCATCCTGGAGGCCTGGTGATCTGAGTAAGTTACCCTCTCTCCGTTTTAATGTTTATTTTTAGTTAGGATATCCTTAGTTGCTATCTTTTATTTCTAATTTCTTGTTTGGTTTCTAATTTGTTTTCTCCTTTGTTTACAGAGACCGCTGATGAGTGGCAAGATTTGATTCACAAGGTATGCACTGATACCCTGATGATCCCCATTGAGAGGACCCGCGCAGAGCTGTCCATGGACTCTAGGGATCCTTCAGCAGCCGGTAGACATGCTGACATCTTCGCCCCAGTCTGGCATGTGGCTAGGATGGTATCAACTCTCTGCACAGAGTTAGCGGGGTATAGGATGGCCGAGCACCTGATGAGGAGCCATTCTCGTGGTGAGACTATGGTCGCCCCATGGGATCCTGAGCCCTCTGTGCACTCAGAGCGCCGGCATAGCCGGAGTCCTAGGCATGGGTGTGCACCTTCAGAGGGGTCTCATAGGGATTGAGAAGCCACTTGGCTCTCGTAGATTTTTGTATGATACATTATTTTTTATATCCCGGGCTCTTTGAGCATTTTGACCATGCTTAGTGCATGATGGAATTGTATAGATCATTTTGATCATTTATATATATATATATATATATATATATATATTCGTTTTGGATCAAACCCTTGGCATTCATGGCTTACTTTCTATTTCCAGTTTCCTTATGTAGATTACGATGTATGTATGCATGCTTTTTAGAATGTATGTAATGGAGAACAAATGATGCAAGTGTTTGAATTTCTTTTTATATTTCATGATGTTGATATGTAGATATAATGTGATTTTGAACACTTTATATTTGTTTTGGCAAAGTGATGAATATATACCAGTATGATGAACAGATAAACCTGCCCCTACCCCCAACTCCACGCAACTAGTAATATGTGAGGGCTTATCACTGAGAGTTGGGAAGGGCACAAGTTATGAGATGTGTTGAAATGATATTGATGAAAGACAGACAAAGATTTAGCGGAACCAAATTAGGATACCACAAGCCCACTCCACTCGAGTGACTTCATAGTTTTGGATGCAACTTTCTTTGCGGTTTATCTAGACTTAGATCCGTAGATGGCCATATAATAGACAAAATCTGGGTTTTTAGGATTTTAACTCTCTTGGAATTTTGAACATCTGATTCATTTGTTTTTGACTCAAAGCTTCGAGGTTCGAATTGTTTGTGTATGACCTTTTGCATTTGTTTGTCAAGAGGACCCCCTATACTTTGCCCCATGCTACTAGTAAGAAGCGTGGGTTTATCACCATGGGAAAAGCATAGGTGAGTAAGGGCATTTCCATCCTTTCCCAACCCTACGTCACTAGTAAGAGACGTAAGCTCATCACCAAAGGTTGGTGGGGCAAGGAAATGTGTAAAATTAAAATTTTCTATTTGATCAATGTTTGACTTGTTTACTTGAGTAAAATGTCAGTATGTGTTTTTTTCCAAAGAGATATACATATGGGATAGATGTGACACCATGAAGCTTCTAGAACAGACCATAGGCAAGACACCTACCCTAAGAAGAAACCAAAAGTGAGAATAAACTTGCAGATCTTGGCATGGTTACTGTTAAGATTTTGTCATGTCTAGCTTTATTTGATAAAATGATTCCGAGATAATTTGATGATACTATGAAAATGGAGAAGTATGATTAAAGTGTTTATGCCAACAACATCATGAGTTTGTAATGAATTGCTTTTGAGAATATATTCCTTGATCACAATTTGTGTACAAAACAAGCGGACAATATGATCCTAATCTATATGAAGATGCAATGTAGATATATATTTATATATAAGTAGTGCTAGCTGCTTACGCGTAGAACCACTTGAGGTGCAGGGAATTGACCGTTTCACCAAATTCCTCACCTTCTAGCGTACATAAGAGGTATGCACTATTTCCATAGTCCTTCATGACTTGGTATGGGCCCAACCATTTAGGTCAGAACTTCCTTCCTTCGCCGGTCTTCTTGTCGATCTGGCTGTCTAGCCTTAGAACTAGATCACCTTCATATATGTCATGTTCATAGACTTTCTTGTTATACTGCCGGCACATCTGGTCAGCATAGACTCTGTGCCGCTGTTCAACATCTAACCTAGCTTCATCTAGGCTTTCTAGTTGGGAAAGACGTGCTTCTCTGTAAGCGTCTTCATCCAGAATCCCTTGTAATGAAATGCGAAGACTGGGTATTTCAACCTCAAGTGGGAGAATTACTTCTGCCCTGAATACTAGTGAGAAATGAGTTGCTCCCGTTGGCGTTCTTATTGAGGTTCGGTGGGCCCATAAGGCCAGATATAACTTCAAGTGCCAATCTTGTTTGTTTTCTTTCACCATTTTAAGGAGAATGGCCTTTAGTGTTTTATTCGTTGCTTCAGCCTGTCCGTTGGCTTGAGGGTAATACAAGGAAGCTGTATGATGGCTTATTTTAAATTTATTGCAAAATTTGTGAACTTCGTCATTCTTGAAAGAAGTTCCATTATCTGAGATAATGATCTGCGGGATACCATACCTGCAAATGATTTGGTTCAAAATCAACTTGGCAATCACAGAACCTGGTACAATAGTAAGAGGCATAGCCTCTACCCACTTGGTAAAATATTCGGTGGCCGTGATTATAAAATTATGGCCATCTGTAGACGAGGGGGAGAATTTCCCTATAAAATCTAGGCCCCATGTAGAAAAGGGCCATGGAGTAGCGATTGGTTGCAGAGCTTGTGCCGGCATGTGGATCTCATGGGAGAATTCTTGGTACTTATGACATCTGCGTACAAACTCTACTGCGTCGTGTTCTAGAGTAGGCCAAAAATAGCCCATCCGATGTATTTTACGAGCACTGGCATGGCCACCGAAGTGGCCTCCACACATTCCACTGTGAGATTCATGGAGAATCTTCTTGGATTCTTCTGCGTCGACACATCTTAGAAGCATTCCATCGAGCTCTTTCCGATAGAGCACTTGCTCTATAATGATGTATTTAGCTACGATAATATGTAACCGCCTTCTTTGTTGCGGTGTAGCCCCTTCTGGATACGTATGGTCCATGATATAATCAATGATATCAGTGTACTAGGGACACTCAGAGATAGAAGGTCGGGTTTCGATGTAGTATACACACTCATCGGGAAGTACAGATCTACTAGATCGCCTCCATCTAATGGGTTATCAGCTAACCAATCCACGATGATTTCTCCCTTAACGGACTTCTGATTTATAAATGTTAATTTGAATTCTCCCATTAAGGTTATAAAACGTCCAGCCTTCTTAGACAAGGACCCTTGCATGAGGAAAGTTTGTAAATGGTCCATTTTTACCATGACCCTTGTTTCTTGATTTAGCATATAATGTCTTTGGTTGCAAAGACTATGGCGAGACATTCTCGTTCTGCTTGTATATAACGTGTTCCATAGTCGAGCAGTGTTCGGCTAATGAAATAAATCACACGTTCTTTCTTGTCATCGTCTTCTTGAGCCAGCATATAGGCTAGCGAGACATTGGTAGCTCATGAGTATAAAATTAATAGGCGATCTAGCTTAGGTGGCATTAGCGTAGGTGGTGATAATAGGAAACACTTAACTACATCAAAAGCTTCATTGCAGTCTTCATTCCAATTAATGCTATAATCTTTCTTGAGTAAATTGTTGATTGGATGAATGGCGAAACTTAAGTCTGGGATGAATCTCTGGATTGCACCCAGCTTTCCGAGAAATGACCTGATTCCAGATTCATCCGAAGGTGGGACCATTTCGAGGACAGCCCGAATTTTGGTTGGGTCAACATCAATTCCTCATGACGATATGATATATCCTAGGAGCTTCCCTCCTGTTACACCAAAGATGTATTTTTCTGGATTTAACGTGACTCCGTATTCTATCAGACGTGAAAGAATGACGCGGAGTACTTTCGGATGGTCACAATGCTTCTTGGCCTTAGCCAACAAGTCATCTACATAGGATTCCATGATTTTATGAATTAGATCGTGGAATATATATGTCATAGCTCGCTGGTATGTAGCACCAACATTCTTGAGACCAAATGGCATAACAACATAGCAATAAGTTCCCCAAGGAGTTATAAACGTGGTTTTAGCTTGATCTTGTTCAGATATTCTGATTTGATTGTATCCCGAGAATCCATCCATGAGGGACAAAATTTCAAATCCAAATGTTGCATCAACAATGACATCAATGGATGGCAACATGAAGTCATCTTTAGGACACACTTTGTTAATGTCTCGGAAATCTATACAGATGCATATCTTCCCATTCTTCTTGAGAATGGGAACGATATTAGATACCCATTGAGAGTAATCGACTGGTTTGATAAATCCTACTTGGAGGAGTTTTATTACCTCCACTTTCAACATGAGAGCTACTTTGGGTTTCATTGGTCTCGATTTTTGTTTAACTGGCTTTGCATCAGATTTAGTGACGAGGTTATGCACCGCAATGTGGGGTGTAACTCCTGTCATTTCCTTATAATTAAATGTGAAAGCCTTCTGATGTTCCTTGAGGATTCGAGTGTGTATTTATATTTCTTCTAGGGTTAACGAGGATCCTAATTTCAATATCCTTGGTTCATCTTCCGTTCCGATGTTAATATCAATTGTTTCTTCGATCAAAGAGGTGTTACCTTCTTCAAACTCAGGTGGGGCTAGAGGTAAATCAAAATCTTCCCCATTTTCTACTATGTATACGCTAGGTTCTGTTTGTGAGGGAAGTTCCATCATGGGATTTCTGAAGTAGGAAGATGAATGTGGGATTAAGGACAAATCTATCATATGATAGGAGAGATGCAATGCCGCATAGGTATTTAAATAACTCAAAGTGGCCATATCGCTATCAATGTGGTCTAGGGTAGTAGATTTGTTTTCGATTCTGTTTAAAAGAGAATTTGTCATTGTTTTTATCAATGGTTCATCACGAAGGGATACCATGAAATGGGTGTCCTTTAACTTATTGCTTGGAGTAAAACGTGATGCTGAAGTTGCTATTGAATCAGTGAGAAGATTTTCCTCTCGCAGGATTGCTTCAACTGATATGAAGTCAAATTCCTTGCTTATATCTAATACAACTTTTTTGTAAAGCTGTAAATGCTCGGCTTTGGTTTCATATATCTCAGAGACTTGGTTTGTTACCAATTGTGAGTCTCCTAACACTCTGATGTTATCGACACCGATTCTCTTAGATAAAATGAGGCCAAGGAGTAGGGCTTCGTACTCAGCGCCATTGTTTGTGCATTCGAAATTTAGTTTAAAGGAAAATGGTAGGACTTTCCTCTTGGGAGAAGTAAAGATTATACCTGCCCCAGCTCCATAATGACATCTAGCTCCATCAAAATGGAGAGTCAAACATTTAGCTGGGAGTATGGACGCTGGGATATCTGTTGTGTTTTCGTATTCTACTTCCACCATACAGAGATCCTCTGCTAGAAGAGAACCAATGCCTAGGGAATATCCTATGCCTACTGAATTGAATGGTAAGAATATTGGTAGATCCTTTTCTAGCAATTCAAGGATTTTTGCAGTAGTTCCTAATGATACTATTTCTATAGTGTTAGCCTCATCTTTGGGGGTTTGGGTTGCCTTGGCTAGGCTCATAGTTTCAAGATCTGTCGTAGGTACCAACGTTTCTCTTGGTTTTTCTTCGGTAGGTTTATTAAGTTGGTTTGTTAGGAGTTCAAACTCCGAGTGCACCCTTGGTCTTTTCTTTAAGTTAGCTAGGTGTACATCGAATGGTTTTGGATCACCTTTGGCTACAAATATCCTTCCTAAGTGTAAAAAACTTACTTCTTGAAATAGCGTAGAAGGGATTGCCTTCATACGGTGTATCCACAGTCGGCCGAGGATCATATTATAGTTAGTTTCCCAATCTATAATATAAAACTCAGTCAAGATGGTTTTGGGTCCTAAGGTGACCGGTAATATTATAGTTCCAATCGAGGTGGCTTTAAGGCTATCATAGCCCCTTAGTGTGTTTCGAGTTGTGGAACAATTGGTTTCTCCATACCCTATCTTTTGAAGGAAAGAGAAGGGAACTATGTTAACTGCCGCCCCATCATCAACCATTTCTCATTTCACGTAGTTATTATAAACCCATACTTGCAAATGCAAGGCTGGATCACCTCGGCGTGTGATCTCAGCATCTGTCGGCATTTTGTTTATCTTGAATATGAATTCGACGTCCCTATCCGCTTGCCCCGAAGGATGAACATCAAAGTCTATATGATTTACCTGTGTTTCAGGAGGTGGAGTGATGTTAATTAAATGACCTAAACCTAATGCTTCTAAAAGAATGTGGAGCAGGAGAGTTCTTTAGTAAGTCTAAAAATGAAATGTGCGAGAAGGTTTTTGTTAGGTCATTAATTAAATCATAGGCACCCACAGGTTTTGCTACGATTTGTTGGATGTCATCCACCTCTGGCAGGTGGCCTGGACTTGGCTGAGAGAAATAATCTCACGTCCTTGTTATAGCTTTGATGGGTAGTTCAACGTATAACTCCACTAAACCGACTACCTTAGGTCGTGGCTGACTTCCTAGTTGTTGTGCAACTAATGGATTTAGCGAGGTCAAGGCTTCATGATCATTGTTTCCTATCATTAGACCCTTGTTCGTCCCAGTTTGATTTAGCTTGTTGTTATTGTGATTTGGGAGTGGATCATTAAATATCCTCAGGGGTGCGTTTTGAGGGGAAACTACCCCTGAAAAATTATTTGATGTTGGTAACGTAGGATCTGCCAAGAACATATCCATGAAAAGTTGTCTTTGTTCATTTGGCAAGCATTACATGAATTTATTGTAGTCACGGCACATTCTAGTGTCATGGCCTTGAATTTTGTGGAAACCACAATACGAATTAGGATTGTAACTCCTAGTTTGTTGTTTTGATGTGTATTGTGGCCCAAAATTTTGATCAAACCGTTGTCTATTAAAATTTTGCGTTTGTTGTCTTTGGTTAGAATTCTGGTTTTGGTACCTAGTTGAATTTTGGCTTGGACCCCGTATGGGATTTTTCCGTTGTTGTTGTTGTGGATGGTTAAAATCCATTGTATTGATTATCGGGGTAAAGTTGTTATTTCGTTGGTTGTTTATTTGTGATGGAGTATTGACAACATTTACCTTCTTAGGCTGGTCAGTTACTCCATCTGTTGTTACACCCCGATTTTTATTAAGGATTTTAGGTCCTTGGTTGACATTCGTGGTAGTAGGATAAGTTGTAGTGTTCTGGTTGGAGGTGATTAACCTCCCATTTGCTCCATATGTTTTACAACCACTGTCAATTGCCGCTTGATCTATTCGAAGAGCGCTCTCAAGTACTTCATCGTAAGTCCTTAGTGGAAACTTTTGGACTTCTTCCTTCACTTCTCTGCTGAGAGAATGAAGGAATAAATCACATAGTTCCATCTGATCCATATTGGGAGCACTCGCTGAAGAATAAAGAACTGTACGCCACCTCTGGATGAAATGGGCAACAGATTCATTGTGTTCTTGCTTGATGTGTAAGAATTCTCTGATTCCCATTCTTAATAATTTGTTCATGTCAAAGGCCTTGATGAACTCTAACACGAGTTGTTTGAATGAATGTATGGAAGCCTCAGGTATTCTGTAATACCAATCGAGAGCGATGCCTTCCAAGGTTTTTGGGAATATTTTAGCAACAACCCCATCCCATGGGAGTAGTTCTCGAATGGCCGTAGCGTAAGCTGCATTTGGATCTCCCTTGCCTTTGTATTTGGGAAAATTGGGAAGAGGTCTTAGAAGCATGACACTTTGTATGGTGAAATCCAAGGGCTCTTTCAAATATTCTGAGTAAGTCCCTATCACATATGTTTCGACCATTGATGGTGCCTGTTGAGGGAGCGGCGGTTGAATGGGTTGTTGATATGGCGTAGCATATGCGTCGGCAGGGGCATAAGGAAGCCCCTGTGTTTGAGAAAACATGCCGGGAGAGGAGAACATATCCCCTTGTGGTGATTTGAAGTACATGTTTAAGTATGACGGGGTACTGTCCAAGAATGGATTGTTTTGTACTTAAATGGGAGGAACAATGTTAGAGATGGTGGGTCTAGTTGGCATTTGTTGTGAATACTGAGGAGTCATGCCTAATGTGCCTACTCCTGTGATGAGATCTACTTGGCTAGAATGGTGTGGAGGATTGGAGCTTCCTGCTTGTATGAATTGAGAATTTTGACTTGCTTGAGAAAGTTCTAACCCCCTCACTTTTTCTACTAAAGTTGAAATGACTTCACTTGGTGAAGTCACGATATTCTGCCTTGGTGGCATTTGTTGTATATCATGGTGTTGTATAGGTCTATGATACCCCGCTATGAACTGATCACTGCCCTTCCAAGTTTCCCCGAGGGCATTTCCTATATGAGGTGGTATGGAGGTATTTTCTTGGAAAGAGATTTCAGGTTGTGTTTGTAAACCTCCTATGGGTGGGTACATACTCCGAGAGCATTGTTCATTCCTGGCATAATATACCGAACGTTCATCATCTAAAACCTAGTATGGGTTTGATTGCCTAATAATTTGTGGTCTAAGTAGTACCTGAGGAGATGAACCAGATTCTCTGGTGAACATCATATTGTTTGAGCCTGAAGGCGCTATTTGTTGCGTTTGAGTGAGTTGTTCCAACTCCTCTGTTTGGAAGGACGAGCTATATCTGATCCTTGGAGTTTGTGTTGATAATTGGTTATCTGAATAGTTGTCACCCCATACTGAGAGTGAGGGTGATGATTTTCCATTCTGTTGGGCGTAGTATGCCTCAAGACCCAAGAGGGGTCTGCCATATGCATCGAATCCCGACATATTCGGGGGGTATATGAATACCCGCAGAATAATGGGAGAGAGATAAAATGATTGTGCAAGCTAATGAGGTAGAAAATTACTAATGAGATGAAGAAGGTGAAAAAGTTGTTTGTTTCACGTTGGGTTCACCAATTTTGTACGATGGAAAAGTGACATGTGAGCGTGGGAATCTACAAGTAACTCTTCCTCGCACCCGACCTCCCGAGGTCATGCCGAGAAAACCAGTGGGGATGGAATATGTATGGGATGTAGACAACATAGTTAGGCAATCTAATGTCTTCAATATGCACTAGTGGAATTTGCAAATCTAAGGCAAAGAAGGCCCTTCTAACCTGAACTGGTGTGATAGATCGATCGGCAAGGATGACTTCTCAAAGGCTCCAATCAATATCGAGCTCTGGTGTGATTCGATCTATGGGTTGTGGAATACGTGGAAAATGACTTGGGATAGTTTCGTGTATGTATCCGAACAGGGTCATGAAATGAATGATGGATATAGTTACTTCTATGGGTGATTCTCTGGCCTAGTTCAGAATTCCCTAGCTTTGTTAGCTGATGTGTCTAGCAAGGATAATTGTTTGATGATGATAGGTGGAAGTGGAGTAGACCGGAATACTAGTGTGCATAGGCCAGTGTCTATGTCTAATTCTCCTATGGATTCGTTGGGCTGCGGGATTTTTGGGTCACAACCGTAGACTCGTAGTTGTTGTGGTCCTACTATGGTCATGTGCGGAATGAATTCCTAATCCCTAGTATCCAGTAGTCATATGCTTTCTCAGCTTCTATATTTAGGATCAATAACTGTGTGATTTTTTCAGAATATCTTATAGGCGTTCTTGCAAATTGAATTCTTAGGCTAGTATCTATGTCTGTGAGAATGTCTCCTGCATCTGGCTATGAGACTAAAGGATCACAACCAAAGGTTTGTTCTCTTTCAAGCCCTTCTACAGTCATATGAATGTTGCCTAGTGTAATCTGTAGTTTGGTTGATTCGACCAAAATGTGTACGCTTCGTCGTCTTCTACGTTTAACCCGTTCAACTGGGAATTGATTTGTTGCAAGCTTACCTTTGTTTGGAAGACTTGGATCCTAAGATTTTGGTCTATATCAGTTATTGCTGTGATGAGATTGGGCTGAGGCACGATTGGCTCGAATACGTATTCCCTGGGCTCCCTACGTCCCGTGATTGTCATACAAAAGCAACAATGTGAAACGAACTATAGTAAAATGAAATTTAACTATGTGAAGTGTATCTATAGCACATATGATTTCTCTATTTATTTTTTTTTCTGATGAACTTTTTATGAATTTAAGAAAGTAGTTATTTAAAATATTTAGAATTGACAGCTAAAATAACAACTTTAAAACAAACAAAATAACCGAGTGTAGCTATTTGTCTGTGTAATTTGTAGATCTATTCTAAACAATGAAATAACTTATCTAATCTATTTGCAAGACTCTCGACCCTACCTCAGAAGTGAGGAGTGAATCATAGTTTCTCAGAAACTATCAATCCCCACAGCTTCCCTAGCAATACCGAGAGTAGAATTAACTAAAATAAAGCAATTAAATACTCTATTTGATATGATTCTAGCTAGAAATTTGAAAGCTAGAACCTGGATTCTGTAGAACAGTGGCGAATCTGATGGTGTGTGTGATCTTGTCCCCTCAGTGTGATATCCTCGTTCCTTCGTGTTCACGTGGATCCAAAAAAGTGTGTAATGCTAGCATCAACATAAGTAGATATTGGGATAAAGGCAGCTCAGAATACAGACTGAATACAATGTGAGTAGGAGAGGGATAGCGCAAGAGTATAGAGCTTGGCTTATGCAATTCCTAGCGGGATCTATTGTGAGTCATGCAACATAAAGCGTCCAGAACCTGAAACTATCCTGTTTGAAGAACAAAACCTACAACTTTTAATGGCTTCCTATTGAAAACAAACTATTCTACTCCAATGGATTGGATGAAATAATCAGCAGCACTTACACAAGATGGATATGTGGCTTACTAACAACAAAACAATACTAACTAGGCATGCAATGAAAGAAACTAAGAACTCTAAGAAAAATGAAAACTAAATCTATTGCAAAGAGAAATTTAGAGGCAAATTTGAGGGGCCATTTGCTTGAGCACAAGCCAACTATTTATAGCATTTGCATTTACCCAAGGTAAAAGCCAAATAAAACTCTTAAACTATGAACAATGGCAAAACACTATTCCAGGGAACCATAATAATAAATGCAAGCCTATGGTGGTGAAAGAAAGCTAGTAAAACTTTGAAATTACGTGAGTTGTGTTAAAAGAGCTTTCTGGAAAATGTGTAAAGGACCGCTGCTCTGAGTAGGGCGGCAGTTATAGGACCGCCACCCAGGCAGGGTGGCGGTTTCATCACTGAAGAGAAAAGGGCCAAGAGAAGAGGGGAAAAGGGAAAAACAAAGCACGCTAGGGCTAAGCGGGGCATGCGGGATGTTAACACACACTTGGAGAGCTTTTCTAGATCTCAAACACCTTATGGGGAGACCTGTATCATCATTGGGGCACGTGTTACGTTATTCCGACAGTGCAGTACCCTATAATTTTCGGTACGTACAAGGACAAACAAAATCCTCTTGTTAGTCACCTACGATGGGGCCACATCACTGGTTTGGTGATATGTGTGTGTCTTTTTTTTCTTTTAGCATGGTGTGTTGATTTCAGATTTCTTTGTGTTGTGTTATGGAAACTTCACATTGTGGGGGGAAATGACACATTGTTTTAGTTTTTAGTGGGTGAATAAATTTATGCACTATCATGGATTTTGATATTTAATCTCGTGAAGAGTAGCAATGATGAGAGATGAGAAACATACTGCAACATCATGATATTATGGTTGTTGGATCCACTAGAAAATCATCTATATTTGTGCTTGTTAGAAATCCACTGGAAAATCTATCTATAGTTGTGGTTGTTGGTAAATCACTAGGAAAACCATCCAAAATTTGTTGGTATTTTCCTAGAAACCATCTAGATCATGAACAACATGGAAGCGATAGTTACAGTACACAAGCTTATTTTCCCCATGTTCGTACTAAGGGGGAATGTTAGGAATTATATAGTTTATTACTTCTCATATTTTTTATATTTACATATAGAAAAATGTAATAGTTAGCGGTAAAAGTTAAAAAGGTAAATTTAGATGGTTTTTTATAATAATAAAACAATAGTATTGTTTTATTATTAATGTCATTGGTTTTTTAATCCATTCGGGAGTATGGAATAGAATTTGTTATGGAGATTGTTATTGTTCCACTCCTATTTTATGGAGTTCTTGGTAAGGGGTAAATGCACCAATCTGGGGGGCTAAAAAGGGGTCTTAAGTGGACACATTTTTCTGAAAAATAAAAAACTTCAACTTGTAAGAGTTTTTTGAAATAGTTTCACTCAAAATTGGAAGATGTTGTCTAAACATGAATCATAGTATTTTGAGTCCAATTTCTAAGCTACAAAATTTTATTGAAAACTAATAAGTTTAAGTTGGTTAAATAACTAAAATAACAACAAGTGGCCTTGTTTTTGTTAAAAAACATAATAGAATGACTTTCGTGTGCCCCACCATTTTTTGATGAAAGGAATAATAAGAAGATTGTTTCAAGACACGATCTTAGATGATAATAGCACACCACATAATATTTGCAAAACAGAAGAGCTAAAATACTAGATGTGGAAATCCATCATAATCCATAATGCTCAATACATTACAATACAATGACTTGGATTACTCAATAAGAAAGATGTAAATATAGGAGGGAAGTGCAAGTACTACCTAAATCAGTGGTGAAGAACTCCCACTAACTAATATTGGTAGTTAAGTTAACTCTAAAAGAATAGTAAGCTAACTCAATACAACTAGTAAGTGCACTCCACACAACTAGAACACCTAAGCAAGATAATCCAACAAGTGTAGGGCTAACACAAGTGTAAGAATGATCCTAATAAATAAATAAAAGGATAAATAATAACCTACATTAACACCCTCCCGTAAATATAACTTAGGTGGGAGAAAAAAAAGGTGGGTCATGACAACAAGGCCTAATGAGGTACCCACGTACAACAACTAGAAAAAATGGATACCGCAAGGTACCCAAAACTAGTAATAACAAAGTAGAGAGAGAAAAATCCCACTGCAAGATATCCCAAGAAGATCGGCTCCAAAAACTCGTACAATGCTGAAGAAGTTTGGTGCACATTATGGTCTGAATCCACTGCTCGATCATAGAACTAAAAAAAAACTGACACTGGGATTCACTAGAATAGCTCCATGCAAGGAGACTATCAATGGAGTGATGTCGAAAGTGCAAAACAACACCAAACATAATTTGATCAACTCCTACAAATAGGTGTGCCATGATCCAAGAATAACCACAACAATAAGGCAAGGACACGAGATCCAAATAAATAGGAGTGCCACGATCCAAGAAAATCTAAGGTAACAAGACAAGGACATGAGATCCAAATAAATAGGAGTGCCACGATCTAAGAAAATCCAAGGTAACAAGACAAGGACACGAGATCCAAATAAATAGGAGTGCTACGATCCAAGAAAATCCAAGGTAACAAGGAAAGGACATGAAACCCGAAGAAGCAGTATCAACACATAACAAGGCAAGGACACGAAACCCAAAGAATCAACATCAACACCATACCCTCCCATACTACTGAATGGGTAGAGTGACACCATAGATCTGCATGAGTTGCCAAAATCAACTACTCAAAAACTAACAAACTAACACTGGGCTTCACCAGAATATCTCCCCCACAAAGAGAAGATGGATGTTTACATCATCTATTACTCTGATAGCATTAAAGGAATGATAAGAAGATTGTTCTAAGCCATAATCTTAGATGATAATAGCATACCACATTAGATTTGAAAAATAGAAGAGCTAAAATACCATATATGGAAATCCGTCGTAATCCATAATGCTCAATAAATTACAATACAATGACTTGAATTACTCAATAAGAAATATGTACATATAGGAGGAGGGAAGTGTAACTACTACCTAAATCAGTGGTGAAGAACTCCCACTAGCTGATATTGGTAGTTAAGTTAACTCCAAAAGACTAATAAGCTAACTCCACATAACTGAGAAGCTAACTCAACACAACCAGTAAGTTAACTCCACACAACTAGTACACCTAAGCAAGCTAACCCAACAAGTGTAGGGCTAATTCAAGTGTATGAATTATCTTAATAAATAAATAAAAGGATAAATAATAACCTACACTAACATTTGAGCACCATTTAGTATTTTTGAAAACCCTTTAGTAGAAAGATAACTAGGAGCATCTAGTTTGGGCTCTATTTTTAAAAATATTTTTTTAGCGAGTATTTTTTTTTATGATTTTTCTAGTACAACAATTTTGAATTTTGAAAAATAACGAAGCTCCAACCGTGTGCCCCCTAACTACCTAAAAAAATGTCAAAAATTAGATTTTTTTTGAATATTTATAGAATTAGGCTTAGTTTGGGCTAGTATAATTTTTTTTCAAATCGATGAGCCAAAAGAAAGATACACGAAAAATATAGATGCATTTAAACTTCAAAAAATAGCAAAAAAATCCATATTTAGAAAATAAATAATATAGAAACCTTATATTAGTCAAAAAATTTGAAAATTTATATTTTTAGAAAGAAGAAAGTTTGATCTACATCATGGTATAATTTTTTTTAAACAAATCGATCATTTTATGTTGATTTATCATGACGGAAGTGGAATTTTTATATTTTCCTGCAAAAACATGTTGTTTCCTGTGTTTGTACAGGTCCATCCCTTAGGCTTGGGGATCCAAACCGGATCCAAGCCTAGAGGTATGCATTGGAAAAACTAAAAAATTATAACACGTACGCACTATAACGCGTACGTGTTATGTTATTTACATATATTATGGACCACCAACGCCCTTTTCACCTCCTTCATGGGATTTCTACCCTCTTTTTATATGGTCTGCAAATTCTTGTACATTCTTCGTGAATATTGAGTATTTAATATTGTCCCCTACCCCACTATATATATTTTTGCAGTCATGGGCGAAAAAAGATGACGTAAGAACAAGAAGAAATTTTAAAACAAGACACTGGAGAAATTGGAAGAGATGAGAATAAAGCAAGTGGAGAGGATGCAAAAACTTCGTGCAGGGAAAAATAAATTTGCTATATCAAATGTACCTAATGTTTTAGAATATGAGTATGAAATACATAATGAAAATGTAGAGAATAATGATATTGCAGTGAATATTGATATTGAATTGAATGATAATTTTGGTATGGATGAAGAAATTGATATGAATTCAAATGTTGAACCTTTACTTGAGAATCCAATTGTTGAACTATTACCTAAGAATCCAAATGTTAATCCTAAAATTTTTATGGAAACACTGAATGAAGAAAGTAACCTTGTTAATGAATTTTCACCTCTAAGAACACCTCCTTCCATTTTGCAAAGAAAACCAATTCAGTTAATTAAAATTGATGCAAACATTATAAAACCAATGCCTAACAAAATATCTAAAAGAAATGTGGGCATAAAAGCTAGGGGAATTTGGGATAATTTCTTTGAGAATTTAAATGACACACAAAGATGTCAATTATTTATTACATTGATGAAATTAATTAAGATGATACCTATAATGAAGACCCTGGGGTCAAGAACATCTAATGTTGCTGATCGAAATGCGTCAATTGTTGAAAATATACATAAAGCATACCAAATTGTAGGTGTTAATAGATGCACTAAAGATAGTAATGCCACACGACTTGCACTTATTAATTGTATAGTAAGTGATAAAATAGTTCATCAAGGCTTAATTAGAAAAACAATCAAATCTTTGAAGCTAAACAAAAAAACACTAACGAAAGAAATAAAGAGACACAAAATTCTTGAGTAAATCAATAACACTGACTATTTGACATTCTTTAGCAAACTCCCACAGAAATAAAACCATATGTCTGATATTATAAAATAATTACTTGTAAATTATCGAAATGAGAACACAAGGGTGTCACCGAATAGAAGAGATTCGTAAAAAGAAGAATAGGTTCTTGTAATCATGAATCATGTACACAAAATTTCTTAGATATGACTCAAATTTTTTTGTCTAAGTTTAAGAATGAAAATCCAAAAATTAACATTAGAAAAATATTCTTTGAAATGAATTTACCCTTTTATATGAAAATAAATCACTCACGTACCACTTGTTGCTGTAAGCATCATGTTGAATTTTCAATGCATTATGATGTTTTTTGTCAAATACGTTGTGTTTTGCATATTGACATCATGTTGCAGGAGTGTGGATTAAATGTCCCACCAAAATATTCAAGGGAATTTATTCCTACGATACTTTGTGAAAAATCAACTGGACAATTTTGTTATAACAAAGCATGTTTGGATGGAATGTGCAAAGTATGTGGTGGCTTCCCAAAATTAAAAAGTTGTATCCATGAGGAGAGTACAGATTAAATAGGAAAATAATTAGTTGGTTTCAACAAATATAAATTAGTGTCACATCGATTAAAATATGGAAAATAATATAAGAGGAGTGAGTTTGTTATAGAACAATTACATATATCAGAATATATGGTCAAATTTAGAGAGGAAATTGTTTATGAGTATGCAAGGCACACACATAGAGCTTGATGGTTGGATGAACAATTAAAGTTAAGAAAAGACACATTCCCACCTAGTACTATTGTTTCAATAGTTGACTTCATAGAGAATTACACTTTATAACCACAAAGGGAGGTTCATTCTCAATACTATAACTCAATGCAAATTGCTATTTTCGTACATATAACATTCATGCATTCTCCAGACAACATTGAGAAAGATCGAAAAATATTAAGAGAGTATCATTTCTACATCAATGATGATCAGACACATTCCACAAAATATTTGCAAGGGTGTTTCTAGGTGTTTTATGCGAACTTGAATGAGAGAAACATTTTTTTCAATCAACATTACTTTTGGTTAGACAATTGCACAACACAATTCAAGAATGCATGCATGTTTGATTGGATAAGTAGGATGAAAAAAAAAACATGTGTACAACATATATGGATTTTTACTAAAGCAGGACATGGGAAATGAGAGCATGATGGTGCAAGAGCATGTGTGAAAACAAAACTTGCAAAAGAAGATTTAAAGTTCAAGGATTGTGCTAAATTTATAGGTGCAAAAAGCATTGTTGATTAGTGTGTCAAGAACATGAGCCATGAATCTCAAGAGAGTTCAACGGTTCATAGATATTTATAGTTGATAGAGGAACAACATTTGGTAAGCTATGAAGATTGTATGGAAGTTATAGGATCAAGTGATATGTACTCATTCTGTAGTTCACATGCAAGTTATTGGACTATTTATACTAGGTGCTTGGCATGTTTTTGTATATCATGCATTGATTTTGTGTGGACTGAATGTGAACCACAATAGTGGGTGGACGAATGGACTTGTAGACCTCTAATTACACTTGACACATATCAAATTACATGAGCATTACAACTTGCAGTGTCTTCAGATCATATGAGAACATCACCTGACTTTGACCAAGTATTTGATTTAGTGCAACAAGGTACATATATATGTCATGTTTTAGATTTATAAATTATTAAATGATCAACTCTTAATGTATTTTAAATTTGACTTGAGTTTTACTTTGTGATGTAGGGCATTTTTGCAGTTATTGTGACAAAATTTAATGAAAAGGGAACAAACTACTTATTGTCTCATTATGTAGAGGGGAAAAAAATTGACTTCCATAGTCATTAATGGTGAAGGCCTTGAGTATCCCACTGGATCAGTGGTAGTCACTGGAACTTGGATTTGACTATATGCTATCAAAAAATAAAATACTTGGTTGTTTTAAGACTATGAAGTAGATTGACAAATAATTCACTATTCACATTTGGTTCTTGCAACAAATATTCAATTGATCAAATATCGAGGTAGGCCATTAAACAAGAATTCGTGAAGGGTTCATGAATTAGATCATGAAGCAATTCTTACTACTGTCAAGAGTAGAGTTGATTCTTTTGGTTCATTGGATTGAATTGGCAAAGGTATGTTATTCATGAATTTAATTTTAATATTTACTTTAATGATTCTGTTTAGATTCTGTATGATTTAAAATTATATTTAATTGCTTATTGACAAGTTTATGTAGGTTAGTGGTGCCAAAAAATCTTCCACCTTCACGTGGTTGACACTATTGGTAGATAATTTATTGTTATCTAAGCCAAGTGAAGCTAAGGGAAATTAAATATTAGAAAGGAAAAATAAAATAAAATTCTCATTTCACCACCTATATTGTAAAAATATCTTATTAAAATTCTCATTTCACCACATATATTATATGGACCACCTATATTATTCACGTTGTTGGCAATGTACAACCTTACACTAACTTAGGCTAGATTATTCGATGCTTTTGCAAACAATAGGACACTGAGAGGACCGTATTGAGATGGGAATTCATATATGGTACCAACGCGGATGTGTAGGATCTGACGGGACCTTTCTAGGTGCCAAAGAGTGAGAAATCACCCGTCAAAGTTATAGTATTTTTTGGTCTCAGGGATCTTAAGGGACTATGCCCAGAAAAAGTATCTCGAAAGCATCGGGAGTGAAGGGAACTAAAATGATGCCTCCCCTAGTGTTTACTATGCTATCCCGACTCATGTGTGTGATTGATTCGATGCCACAAGCTTCCGTTTGCAAAATATTGCATCGAGTAGCCTTACATTGACTCAAACTGCACTATTCAATGCTTTTGCAAACAATAAGATTGTGAGAGAACTAAATGGAGTTGGAGAAAATTGATACATGATTTGGTAGAGGGTCTTGACGTGGAAGTGTATGATTTGATGAGACCTTTATAGGTGCCATAGAGTCCGAGAAATCACCCTACGAAGTTATAGCCTTTTTTGGTCTCAGGGCTCTTAAGGGACTATGCCCAGATGAAGTAGCTTGGAAGCACCAGGAGTATTGGAATTCAAAATAAATCCTCCCCTAGTGTTCACCTAGCCACTCAGACATGTTGGTGCAGTTGGTTTTGTGCCATGAGCTTCCGTTTGTAAAATATTTCATCAAAAAACATTACACTGACTCAAAGTACAATATTTGAAGGGCTCTCAGGGATCATATTTGGTGTATTGCCATCAAATAGGGTAGCTCCCATATCAAATCAGTTATTCAGTATGACGTGGAAGATGAGAAAAGAAAATGAATGATGGAGATATAGATTTCATGGGCCATTAGTACTAAGAATCAATAAGACTAATATGGCTTTTGACTTCCTGTCAACATAATCACTATACCTTGAAAATTGAAAATTTGGCACTACTAATTAGTAATAAGAAATCATAACTTTTGTACTACTTGTGCCTAGAACCATCATTGAGTCTACTTGTACAAAATAAGCATAACTACTAGGGAATTGCTAAGAACACATAGGGGTTATCAATCACCTAGTAATTCTTTTCTTGTTTAGTTCTGAATGGGAGTCAGCTGGCCTACAGCTTAGTGACCTTACATTTAATATAATTCCTTCTATGATAAACCCATGGATGCTTTCAAAATCACCTTAAAAAATAAAGAGGTATTCATTAAGCCTAGTGAAGGGTGTGATGTGATTTCCAAACAAATTGAAATGCATATAGATTTAGAGGTCATAACACCAATTTACAAATATTTCTATCATTATAAATGGAAGCCAAGTAATAGTGTCTTCCTATATCCAAGGATCAAGGACTACTGGGGTCTGTGGCAGGATTGGATATTTAGGAATCATCGAGTTTCTAAATCAGAATGTCATTATCTGGAGAAACATTCTCAAACATTGGAGTAATGCATCTTGGAAAATAAAATTGAACCTCGGAAATCCTCTCAAATTACAAGTCTAGTTCATGTTCCTGGTTCTACTTTTGGTCGTGGTCATCAAATATGGAAGTTTCAGGAAAGGAATCCACACTTGAAGAAGTACTCCCATTTAGATTTTTAGAAAATGCAAATGACATTGGTAGTGCCTGTGGAATTTATTTGGTGGAAGGTGGGGTTGTGCCCTTGTTGGTTTTTTCTCATGGCATCATAGGTAGAATTTATGGTATTATCAGAGAGATCTCTCCATGCTTGTGTGATAAGTTTAAAAAATCCCTCGGTTCCTGGGAACTTATTTTTATCAGGATGCAATAGCAAGGCTAGTTTTAGCATAGAAATTTGTATTTTTAAGTTCTCCATATATGCCAAATTTGGGGCGAATTGAAATTTTGGACCTTTCAAAATGTGAAGAAAATGGCGAGTTCATTTCCCCAAACCTTTCTTAAAGTGAATTTAAACAAAATGAAATTTGAAATTTACAGGTGGCACATGGTAGACATTGATTTTCTTGCCACCGATTTACTTATTGATGATTAATTTTCATTAGTTGGATTTATTTTCCATTATTATGATAAGTATGTTTTTGATATTTCCAAAGCATCATCAGGTTTATTAATGAGAATACAATGACACCATCCCTCATCGAAACGAAGCCTTCATTAGCGTTCACCAGGTGATCCCAAACAAAGTAGCCCAGAAGCAATGATACCATCCCGCATTGAAACAAAGCCTCCACTAAAATTCATCAAGCCATCTAGACATGTTGGCACAGTCGGTTCAGTCCCATGACCTACTGTTTGTAAAATATTGCATTTGAAAGCCTTTCACTAACTCAAACAATAGTATTTGGTGCATTTGCAAAAAATAAGACATCGAGAGCACTAAATCAAGATGGACACAACTGAGATAGGATTTTGTGTAGGGTACCTACATGGAGGTGTAAGATCTGACAAGACATCTCTAGGTGTTGGGGTTAGCACACTGGTTATACAGATAATATATCATATCTAAGCATACATGCAAATAAAAGTGGATATTCTACCAAAAGAAATATACAAAATAAGAGATATAAATAACCACTAGATTTAACATGGGTCACCCAGTGTGGGATACGTCCACCAAGAAACAAGACAATCTATTATCCAAAGCTTTGACAAGATATACAATAAAGATTTAAAATCTTCCACACCTCTTAGATGTACAATATTTTCTTTCCCTCAAGATTTTTACTTCATCACCAAGAATTCTCTCTCTCGCCAAATTTTGCAAGCTCTTATTAATTCTTGTTAATCATTAATTCTAAACCCTAGATTTTATGATTATATAGTTATTTATAGACTTAGGGAACTTAGCCATATAATTACAATCAATAGATATACTTTAATGCTAAAAATAGATCTAATTCCCAAGAGTTAATTAAAACATCCTTGCACAGGTAACCGATGTTGGTTCTCCCTAATCGATGTCAGTTCCACCTTGCCTGAATGATGTTGGTCCTAGGTGACTGATGCTGGTCCCTCCTAACCAATGACGGTTACTATGTTTTCCAACAAGTTTTACATTGCATGCTAATCCGAAGTAATTGAGCTCCACAACTCAACAATCTCCCACTTGGAGATTAATTACTACACCATACCTGTACAACATCATTCTTGGATTATTCCTTAGCTATGTTTCTTCCTCTTTAAGTCTCAAAATTGAAGACCAACAGAAGTGGAGTGTAGCTCCAACTTCTTCTTTTCTAATGGTTTCGTTAGCATATCCGTAGGGTTCTTACTTGTATGAATTTTTTCCAGATTCAATTGTCCATCCTTCAATACCTTCCGTATGAAGTGATACCTCAACTGAATGTGTTTCATCCTCAAATGAAATGATGAGTTCTTTGCCAAATGAATTGCACTCTAACTGTGTTCACCCATTGGCCTGGATGGGCCCACGAGAAATCAGTCTAGGCTGGCATTTGCTCAGTTCTGTGTCTCCATAGAAATGGATCAGGAGCTCCCCGATAACATTGTGCTGCAATCCAAACTGGGAGAATGGAATCAACAAATTGAATATGAAGCCTTCCAGTTACGATGTAGCAAATGTCACAGATTAGGGCATTTTGCTAGCAAATGTCCTGAACAAACAATGCAAAAGCTGGAAGATCCCTCGGGCACTCTTGAAGAACAAAGACAGAATCAGAGAGATAAGGCGGATAATGAGCAGATATCTGAACCAGCTTATGGAAATAGGCGGTTGGAGAGACATTCCAAGCTTAAAGAAAGAAAAAAAGGATTTAAGACAGAGAGACCACCAGTATACAGAAAACTTTGGAAGCCTAAGAAGTTGATTGAGTCCCAACAAGAAGTAGATCTGGGTCCGAATAAGGAAGAAAGTAAAAGGGAGATATCAGTGGATTCAACTTTGAACTCATTGACTCCAAATCCAGTAAAGCTGAACATGGAGGTTGATGTAGAAAATGAAAAAGTTAACATTTCTCTCTCATGCATGGAAGAAAAGGAAGACAAAACCAGTGCTCATCAAGAGCTGATAAAGAGCAGATCTGTGGAGAAGCTAAAAATGAGACAAGAAAAAGGAAAAGAGGATCTAGAATCCATTGCATGTGATCTAAACCAAGAGAAAGAGGACACAAATGTGGAGGTGCTGACTCCTAAAATGGATAAGCAGGCTAATATTATCACAGGAAAGGAGGATGGAGAAATTACCCCCTCTAACAAGGAAAATGACTGTGATAATGAGGGATTCATCTTAGTGAAAAGAAAGAAAAGAGGTTCAAAAAGCCTAGAAGAAAAGTAGCTTGGAAGCTGGGAAGCCTCCACTTCAAGAATCACAAGGGCCACTGCTAGAAGAACTGCAAATTTTGGAGTAACCTTTAGAAAAGGCAGGCCATCTAAGAGAGAAACAAGAGAAAAAGAGACTGAAAAGGAAATTACAGGTGGTACACAGAGAACTCTGGGCCATCCGGAAAATGCATCTCCAAATTTTTTTTAATGAAGGTAATCTCTTGGAATGTCAGAGGCCTTAATCGAGGGCCTAAGCAAAGAATGCTTAAGGAAATTAAAAGAGAAAACAAACCCAACATTCTTCTCATTCAGGAAACTAAAATGAAAAGTAAAGCAATTGAAGACTTCAAAAGACATTTTTGGCAGAACGCTGCCTTTGCTGCTGTTGACTCTCAAGGGGCTTCTGGAGGCTTAGCAATATTTTGGGATACAAAGATGGTTGACACTAAGGTACTCATTTCCACCTAGAATCATTTAGCTATTATCTTTAAAAGCCTTGAAAATAATCTTAGCTGGATTTTTTCTAATATTTATGCGCCCAATATTGCTACTGGTAAAAGAAGTCTATGGAAAGAATTAATCTTGTTCAGAAGAAAGGTTGAAAGCATGAACTAGTTGGTTATGGGAGACTTCAATACTCCTTTGAATCCTGGAGAAAAGTTTGGGGGAAGTTCTGAATTCTCCCTTGGCATGGAAGAATTTGTTGACTTCATCTCGACTCTTAATCTTATGGACATAGAGCTTCATGGCAATCAATTTACATGGTCCAACAGAAGATTAGGGGAAAATTTAATTCAGGTTAAACTAGACAGAGCTCTTATCTCTTCAAATTGGATCCTAGACCAGAATTTCAATCTTTTTTCTCTCCCCAGAACGAGATCTGATCATAATCCAATAGTCCTCAATTTCTTCAATTGGACAAAACCTTTCCATGGTAATTTCAAATTTGAGAAAATGTGGTTCGAACATGAAGACATTATGGATAGAATTAAAGAGTGGTGGGTTTGGGAAGGCGCAGGGACAGCCCAATTCAGACTTCTTTAGAAGTTAAAGAATGTTAAACAAAAAGTTAGAATATGGAATAAAGAGGTTTTTGGGAACATTTTTGAAAAGAAAAAAGAACTTAAGCAACATCTAGAAGAGCTTGAGCTAAATGTTTCCATGAAAGGTATGACCCTGGAGGATCATCAACGGGAAAAAATACTTCTGCCTGATCTACATAATATAAACAATCATGAAGAAACCTTTTGGAGAATGAAATCTAGAGCCCTCTGGCTTAAGGATGGTGACAGAAATACAAAATTCTTTCATTTGACAGCCATCAAACATAGAGCTTGTAACAGAATTTTTGAGGTTACTAAAGGAAATGGAAACACTACTAAGGATCCTGAGGTTATCAAATCAGAGGCACTTAATTTTTACAAGAACCTCCTCACTGAAAACACCTCCTATAATGAACAAGCGGCCTCTTTCCTCTTAGACTCCATTCCTAATAATCTAATGCCTGCTGAGAGATTTAAAAGTCTTTCAAAAATAGTCACCATCGAGGAATTAAAAAAGGCTGTCTTTGCTTTAGAAGGGGATAAGGCTCCAGGTCCAGATGGATTTTCAGCCAACTTCTACCAAAGATGTTGGGAAATATGCTCTGAAGATCTCTTGAAAGCTGTCAATGAATTTTACAGAACGAGAAATCTGATTAAAGAACTAAATAATACACACATTGTGCTTGCCCCAAAAAAGTTGGATGCAAAAGACTTCAAAGATTTCAAGCCTATCAGTTTGGTGAATGTCATTTATAGGATTTTCACAAAGATTCTCACCACTCGAATGCAACCTATTCTAATGGAGATCATTTCACAACAGCAGAGCGGATTCATTCAGGGAAGAATTATCCAAGATGGAATTATCATGGTTCATGAAACTATACATTCTATGGATAAAAGTAAAAAGGCAGGGATGACCATCAAACTTGACATGCATAAAGCTTTTGACAGGGTCTCCTGGAGATTCATGGATGAGGTCCTATCCAAATTTGGTTTTCAAGATAAATTCAGAAAAATCATCCACTCTTGCATCTCTACCTCTAGATTCTCTGTGGTTGTTAATGGGGAACCTGTGGGTTTTTTTGCCAGTAATAGAGGTATACGGCAAGGCGACCCAATCTCCCCTCTTTTATTCATTATTATGGCTAACAGTTTAAGCAGATCTATATCCAAAGCTATTGACAGTGGCATGATAAAAGGCTTCCCTCCAACTACTGGTAATCAGACCTCCTCTCATTAGCAGTTTGCTGATGACACTCTGCTGCTTCTAAGGCTTCTATTATTGAAGCAAAGGCCATTAAAACTGTCCTTAGATTTTATGAGGAAGCCTCAGGACAAAAAGTTAATTTTGACAAAAGCTCTATTTATTTCTTCAATACTCCTGAGGAGAGGCAAAGAAATATTGCTAATATTCTTGGATGCACCATTAATTCCCTACCAGCTACTTACTTAGGTTTACCTTTAAGCACTGGCAAGATTTCTGTGGAGGTTTGGAATGATCTTATTAAGATATTTTAAAGAAAGTTGGCAGGATGGAAAGGAGCCGTCCTTTCAAGTGTAGGTAAGTGCCTTTTGGTTAAAGCACGCTTCAAAACTTGCCTATTTACATTCTATCAATGTTCAACATGCCTATAGCTGTGATGAACAGTATTGAGAAGATTCAAAAACACTTTCTGTGGCACGGTACTGAGGAAAGATTAAGATATCATCTTGTGGCTTGGGAACAGGTTTGTAAACCCAAGAGACTAGGGGGGTTAGAAATCAAAGATATCAAGCATATGAGTACTGCCCTTACTGCAAAATTAGGATGGAGATTGATAAAAGAGAACAGACCTTGGACAGAGCTGATTAAGATCAAATATCTTTCAAATCAGAACAAGATTTCCTTCATATATGATCAGTCCCTTCCGAGTGGTTCTATTTTCTGGAACAACCTTCTTCGCAGCAGACACATTCTCTTTCAGGGATGCAGCTGGAAGCTTGGAGATGGGAAAAACATAAACTTTTGGACCGATAAGTGGACTGATTCTAACTGGATTTCTGCTTATGATCATATGAAAGACAATTTAATTGCAAAGTATGGACACAAAATCCAAGGATACATTGAGAGGGATGGAAACAAAAGAAAATGGAAGCAGCTAAAAGTGGAGAATGATAGTATTCAGGCTGATATTATATCTCTCCAGAATCAACTTTCCCTAATCCATCTAAGTAATCAAAATCTTAAAGATGAGCTCATCTGGAATGATTCTTTTGATGGGGATTACACTGTTAAATCAGGATATAATTCTTTCTTTGCATCCATGGAAAGCGAAATCAAGTGGCACAAGTTGTGGATGCCGGAGCTAACCCCTAGAGTGAACTTCTTTTGGTGGCTAGTTATTAATGGCAAGATCCTAACTAATGATAACCTCATTAAGAAGGGATTCATCATGCCTAATAGATGTTGCATGTGTCAGCAAGAGGCTGAAGATATAAAACATTTATTCCTCCATTGTGAGATTGCTTCCAAAATTTGGCAGCTTATTTTTGCAAAATTCAATCTGAGATGGATTTTTCCCCTTACCTGCCTTCAGACTTGGGAGCAATGGAGCTCTCCATTTAAACATTGCATGGTGAAAAGACTATGGCAACTTGTTCTGCCACACACTATATGGATGAATCTGGAAGGCTCGTAATGATAGTATTTTCAGAAGTAATAGACAGGCTTGTAACAAAGTTTATAAGGAAATAATCATTGCTGTGCAAGATAATATTGCTAGATTTAAACCCCCTAAAAACAGACTCTACCCAGAGAATGAAGAATGCATTCTGACTGAATGGAATATAGCCACTATCAACAGAAATAAAAATGGTACTGACAGAAACACAGTCCGATGGATTAAACCCCCCACTGATTAGGACAAGTTAAATTTTGATGGGGCCTCAAAAGGTAATCCAAGTGACTCTGGTGGTGGGGGCATCATCAGGGATCAAAGAGGCTGCTATGTTGCTACTTTTTCTGGAAGAATGGGAAGACAGACTAATCATTATTCCAAAGCCATGGTGGCTCTTTGGGGTATTAGACTTGCCAGAGATTGTAATATTCAAAATATCATAATTGAAGGTGATTCTCTAAATATTATAAATCTTCTGAACAAAAAGCAACACCCCAGCTGGTCTATCAGGGATTATATTGAGGAAGCTATAGATATATGCAAAAGCTTTGCTAATGTCCACATCACCCATACTTATCGGGAAGGAAACAGAGTTGCCGACAGTTTGGCTAACTTAGGTGTTAATAATTCCTTTCAAACTTGGATTGGTGGGGACGTTCTGCCCGCTCATGTCAATAAAGCCATCATCATTGATCTTCATGGCAGTGAAAATCATGACTAACGGCTGTATTTTAGATGCTAATGTGCAGATCCCCAAGTACATGATGATGACATCACAAAAGATTTGGATGATTGTTGTGATTTGTGCGGGCTGGATTGCCATCATTTCTTGGCATGGGAGGAAAGCTGGGGAGCGGGGCAATAATAACAAATGTAGCATTATAATTAAGCCGGATTTCACGGGAAGAACAGATTCAAATACCAAAAACACCGCTCGGCCTGTCCCGCACATTGCAAGCTTTTTTACCGTTGAAAACAGGAATAGGAATAGAGGAAACATGGGGGGTCCGCCATGCAAAACCGAACCGACCCACAATCCTGAGTGGAAAGAGAACACGGAGCTTTGGGAGTACCTACAAATCAGGGGCCTGTCGAATTTCATTGAGAGGATTCAAGGATTTGACCAAGACATCTCCATCAAATTCGCCAAGGGTTGGAAGAACAGAATTGTCAAGTATAGTAACATGAAAATGGAAATTATAGAAGAGATCATAGCTCAGATCACGGGTCTCAGCCTGGAAGGCACAAAATTCTTCAATAAGAAGGTCGACAGGGAGGTGGAAACCAAGAAATTTCTAGAAGAGGGAGAGAATCTTGAGTTTGTAACTGCTGGCCTCAAGGTGGAGTCGATCCCTGTACCTTTTGATGAACTTGCCAAAATGGTGGTAAGGTATGTTACCCTTGAAGGAAGATATGTGACTATTCCTCACAAGCATCTGATTTTTCTGAATCATTTTTGTAGAAATAACATTATTAGCTTTCCTCATTATCTGATCAACTCCTTGGAGAAATCTATAAGGGAAGTTCAAAATCACTCTAGGGCTGTCCCTCTACACCAGGGCCTTATCCTCCTAATTCACCGCCACTTTTCCAGCTGCCCTCCCATGAACCCTATCCCACCTCCCTCCTTCATACCCCCACCTACCCATACTGCTCCCACTCCACCCCTGCTAAAAAGAAAGAATGATGATGTTGGCTCCAACAAGAAAAGCAAGAAAGCTAAAATCCCTGCTTCCCAACGAGTCCTTAGGATCCACAAGGAATTATAACTAGCTGAAAACCTCCTGCATATTAGCATGCCTGTGGAGAAGCCCAAAGAGGAGGATTTTCTGGAGAGGGTTGACATATTGGAGAAGGAGATTCAAGAGCTCAAAGGGGCTCTAAAAAACATGGAGAGAGCCAAGGGTAAAAGGATCCTTCAAAGTGAGGAGGAAGAGGGGGTCATCGATGAAGTCTTCAAGAAACTGCAGTCCCTTGATGGCAGATTGGGGAATGCCAAAAGCCACAATGACTACATTTTATCTGCCCTCAAAAGCATTTATAACTTCATTGAACAACATGTCCACAGTGTTTGCAGTTTAAGTGGAATCAATGAAGACATATGGGGCCCTAAAGAGAATAGGGACATTGCAATCTCCCAAGCAGACATGAAGGACCCCTCTCAGGCCACTGCCATTACCTTTTTCATGTCACTGCAGGCCATCAAGACCAAGATTGATAGGGCCATCAAGTAACGGGCTGTTGTGCTGCTATTTTTTGGCTGCGATCTGGCTGTCCTCGGGTGGTTCTGGAGCTGTTTTTTGGTGGAGCTCGTTATTTTGTTTCTCTTTTGGTTTCTTTTTGATCTTGTCTTCTTAGATCTGGATCTCTGTACGTTTTGATCCACTTTTCACCTATATTGTAATATCTGGCTGTTGAGCCTTCTTGGTTGACTGTTTTTCCCCTCTCTGGGCTACTTCTCTCTTTTTTTCTATCTGGATTTTGAGCCCTTTTGTATACAGGGTATAGTCCCTTCAAAACTATTTTCCCTTAATAAAAAAAAATTTGCACTCTAACTGTCACTGAACAACTTACAATCACCTTGTTCCTTTCCCAACTCTTCCATGAACCTACTCATCCATATCATTTCCTTGCTAGCCCATGTAGCTGCAACATACTCTGCCTCTATAATAGACAAAGCCAGAACCTTCTGCAATCTTGAAATCTAGCTTACTGCCATCCCTCCTACTATGAAAATATATCCAGTAGTGCTCCTCCTACCATCCAGATCTCCAGTTATATCCAAATCACCATAGACACATAATGAAATGTCTAAACCTCCATAACATAACTGCATGATAGATGTCCCTTTCAAATACCTGAGTATCCATTGGACTGCTTTCCAATGCTCTTTACCTATATTGGCCATATATCTACTCATAACTTCCACTTCTTATGCAATGTCTGGTCTGGTACAAACCATAACATACATGAGACTCCTAATTGCTAAATAATATGGCACTTATGTCATGTATTTGACCTGCTCTTGTGATGATGGAAACTGATATTTTCTCAATTTGAATTGTCCAACCATAGGTGTACTAATAGGTTTTGCATTCAGCATGTTGAACCTTTCTAAAACCTTATAGATATTATCTTCCCGAGACAAATACAATTTCTTGTTTTTCCTATCTCTATGTATTTGCATTCCAAGGATTCTTTTTACATCTCCTAAATCCTTCATAGAAAATGTGTGAGCTAGCTTTCTCTTAAGCTCACCAATTTCTTGCATACTAGATCCTGCAATAAGCATATAATACACATACAGTAACAAAATAATATAGCTCCCATTTTCAAGTTTTTAAAAATAAACACAATGGTCAAATTCACATCTCAAGTAACCATGCTAATGCATAAAACTATCAAACCTCATGTACCATTGCCTTGGAGCTTGCTTGAGCCCATATAGGTTCTTTTTCAACTTGCACACTAATTTCTCCTTACCCTTGACTTCATACCCAAGAGACTGTTGCATATAAATCTCTTCATTCAAATCACCATGAAGGAAAACCATCTTCACATCTAGTTTCTCTAAATGTAAATCTTCTACTGTAACTAAGCTCAATATAGTATGAATATAAGTCATCTTAATAATAGGAGAAAATATTTCACCAAAGTCAATACTTGCTTTCTGTGTAAATCCCTTTACTACAAGCCTTGCTTTGTACCTTTTCTATCAACCCTCTTCTTCCTTGATCCTGTAAACCCACTTTTTTTGCAATTTTTTCTTACATGATGACAACTTAACTAAATCTCTAGTCTGGTTCTGTTCTAAGGAGTCCATCTCCTCATCCATGCCATGCTCCCACTAGACATAGGTCTTATCCTGTATTACTTCTTCAAAAATTTCTGGGTCACCATTATTAGTCAATAATAAATAAAATAGAGAAGGTGCAAATATTTTTGGAGGTTTACTAACCCTTTGTGACCTTCTCATAGGATTTTGGGGTACCAGAGGCTCAATTTGGACCTACTGGACATTTGTATTCAAATCTAATAGTGACCAACATCGGTCACCTCTAATCGACGTTAGTTCTAATAACCGATGTCAGTTTGGATCTTCTGTAACCAATACCGGTTCATCTGACCAATGTTGATCATGGGTCAACTGAAAACGGTTACTATGTAACCCTGTCAGTAATACTTTGAAATCTAAGAGTTCATTTTCATTCATAAACTTATCAACTGGTTCATCCTTGGGTACCAAAATTTGATCCCTGTACATTATTTTTTCATTCCATTCAATATCACGACTCCTAATAATTTTAGAATTCTCCAAATTCCAAAAATGAAATCCAAAATCACCATATTCATAACCAATGAAAGTGCATCTCTTGGATCTTTCATCCAACTTTTTCCTATTTTCCTTATCAACATGCACAAAAACTTCTGAACTAAAAACTTTAAGAAAAGAAAGATCTACCTCTTTTTTGGTCCAAGCTTCTTATGGTATTCCTCCATCTAGTGAACTTGAAGGTCCATAGTTAATTAAATATACCACTGTATCAAATGCTTCTGCCCAAAACTATAAGGGTAGTCCACAATGTATCCTCATACTTCTAGCACATTCCATGATTGTTCTGTTTATTCTTTCTGCAACACCATTCTCCTGTGGTGTTATTGGAACTGTTCTTTCTCTATGTATCCCATTCACTAAACAATAATAATTGAAAGCCTTGCTACAGTATTCACCACCATTGTCAGATCTAAGGCACTTTAACTTAGAATTTGATTCATTCTCAACAAGGGATTTCCATCTTTTAAAAGTCTCAAAAACATCATATTTATGTTTAATACAATAAACCCATATGTTTCTTGTAGCATCATCAATGAAAGTAACATAATACTGGGATCCACCATGAGAAGTTACCTGAGCTGGTCCCCACACATCTGAGTGTACAAGCTCTAATTTATTCTCCTTTTTAGTTTACCCAACTTTGAGAAATCTCACTTTCTTTTACTTTCCAAAGACACAATGCTCACAGAAATAAATATCTAAATCTTTAAAATCTGATAACTTACCCTTATCCTTTAAGATTTACATTCCTTTTTGACTCATATGGCCCAACCGGTTATGCCACATGCATGCATCTGAATCTGAAGTATATAATGTAGAAAAGGAATCAATAACACAGGTAAATAAAAATAACGTTCCTACCTTCTTACCTCTTGCCACAACAAGAGCACCCTTGGTGACTTTCCAAGACTCTCCTGTAAAAGTAACCATGCAACTAGATTCACCTAATTGCCCTACAGAAATAAGATTCCTCCTGAGGCTTAACACATGCCTCACATGTTTCAATCCCCATGTATTTCCATTCTGCAATTTTAGATGAACTTCCCCTTTACCATTAATACTTCAAGGTTCATCATTACCCAAATAAACATGCCCAAAATTGCCCTGGACATAATTTTTGAAATAACCCTTATTAGGGGTTGCATGGAAAGAAACTCCTGAATCTAAAACCCATGATTCAATTTTATCATCTAAAGAAATAATAAGAGCATCTTGCATTACCTCTGATGTAGCAATATTTGTTTTTTTACCTTTGTCTGGTTGTTAGGTCTCTTTATCCTTTGACCAACAATATTTCTTTACATGTCCTTTCTTTCCACATTTCCAACAAGTAATTCCCTTACTTCTAGATTTAGATCTTCTATCCCTTAACTTTGATTTCCCATTACTCTTACTCTTAGATCTCTCCTTCTTTATGCCCCTTCTTTCTACATTCAAATCATTCCCAGATGATGATTCCTCTGTACTCTTCCTACGAATTTATTCATTTAAGATTATACAAACCAGATAATCAAACTTCAAAATATTATTAGTAGATGTTGTATTACTAACAACCATTACCAAGTTATCCCAACTATCAGGTAAAGAACATAAGAATAAAAGTGTTATTACTTCATCATCAAATGGTATATCAACCAATTTTAATTTATTTACAATAGATTTGAAATCATTCAAATGACTAGATGCAAATCCACCTTCATGCATCTTAGAACTAAATAGTTTTTTCATCAAATAAAATTTATTTGAAGCACTATGTTTTTCATATAAATTAGCAAGATTTTCATTAGCCCTACCATAGAAGTTGCTTCTTTAATATTGAAAGCCACGGATGCTGCCAGGCTCAATCTTATAGATCCCAAAGGCTTTCTGTCAAGAATCTTCCATTCTTCATCACTAATCTTCGTAGGTCTAGACTTCTCATCCAACGGTAAATACAAATATCTTTGATACAAATAATCCTCAATCTACATCTTCCATAATTTATAATTTCATTCGTCAAACTTCTTTACCTTGTATTTGTTTTCTTTTGCCATTGTTGTAGCTCTCACTCAATTAGACATATCAAGGGATTTGTTTGTGGGTTTTGTGATTTCAGACATATCTAGGTGCTATGGAGTCTGAGATATCACCTGGTGAAGTTATATCCTTTTTTGGACTCAAGGATTTTAAGGGACTATGCCCAGACGAAGTAGCTTGGAAGCAATGACACCATCCTGCACCAAAACAAATCCTACACTAGTGTTCACTAGCCAATCCGGATGTGTTGGTGCAGTTAGTTCGGTCCCATGAGTTACCATTTGCAAAATATCGTGTTTGACAACATTACACTGACTTAAACTACAATATTCTATGTGTTTACAAAAAATAGGACAACGAGAGAAGAAAAATGAGATCGAAAAAACCGAGATAGGATTCTATAGAGGGTCCCTAAGTGGAGGTATAGGATGTGATGAGACGTCTCTAGGTGCCACGGAGTTGAAGATATCACCCAACAAAGTTATAGCCTTTTTCGTCTTAGAGCTCTTAAGGGACTATGCTCGGATGAAGTTTCTTGAAAGAAACAACAATGTCCCGTACCAAAATGAATCCTCCACTAGCATTAAATAGGCCATCTGGATGTATTAGCACATTCAGTTTGGTCCCATGAGCTACTGTTTGTAAAATATTGTGTTTGAAAACCTTACACTGACTCAAACTATAGTATTTGGCATGTTTTCAAACAATTAGACATCGAGAGCACTGAGTCGAGATGGAAAAAACCAAGATAGGATTTCATAGAGGGTCCCTATGTGGAGGTGTAGAATCTACTAAGATGTATTTAGGTGCAACAGAGTCTGAGATATCACATATTGATAAATAATTTGATAAGGGATATGCCCTCTTTAATGACGATACACCGAATATGAATATATTTTTCGTAACAGATTTATTCTAGATTTTCTAATACATCTTTTGTGAAGACATATACTTATTGAGAGTATTTTTTGTGGACATAGAGGAAGAATGGTGAAGTTGAGTGTAATGGAGAGAGAAATGACAAAGTTAAGGGATAAAAATAGGAGGGCCATTACTACCAAAATATTCCAAGTCCTTAGGCGAAATGGAAATTACAATCATAGCAATAGGGGAATGACTAAGAACACATAGGGGTTATCAATGACCTAGTATATTTTTTGTTTAGTTCTGAGAAAGAAGAAACACAAGTAAGGTAAATACAAATATACACATTGATAAATTCAATGAATAATTACTTAGATTAGGTAACTCTTTATATACATACATTATATAAATATTGATTTCCAAAGTTTGATGCATATTATACATTGAAAATGCTAGTACATACATCACGAATAAATGAAAAAATAATCCACAATGTCTTAAATATTGTCAAGTTCACATCAAATTAGTTTCATAGAAAAATAATCTCAAAAATGTAAGGTTTCATACAAAAATATTGAGTTCCAAATAGTATTAACATGCACAATAAATATAAAAGCGCATGAAGAAGTCATATAATATCAAGTTCAAATGCCATATATGTGTACATACAATGTCATGCACATAGGCATACAAAAAAATGTCATGTAAGACATATATATATATATATATCATCAAAATCTATCCCTCTCTTGACCTTGATCGAATAAGGCCCTCCCTTAGACAAAGATGGAGACTTGTGAGATGACTTCAGATCATCTGTGCCAATGCTACGAGTCCTCTTCCGCTGAAGACTCACATGTAGTTGAACCTATAAATGTAAACTTTTTTTTTTCAAATCTTAATTTATATGTGTTTTCAACATGTATTTAAGACCATGCTAATGAAAGTATTTACATAAATACACACACTTACCGCAAGCTCTCGGTCACACTGAATCTGCATCTCACGCTTAGATGAGTCATCGGGAGCTCTTGGAGCACAAATAGAGGTATCAAAATTATCAGACTGAGGAGTTTGTGCCCTCGAAGTCAAAATGGAAGGGGTTGAAGTTCCCTACATACACATAAGATCACAAAATCAAACATCAAAATTAGCCAAAATAGAACTATGTTAACAATAATATTTTTGAATGCAGATCAAAAAAATTATGCCAACTAAGTACATGTATGTGTAATGACAATATTTTAACTAATTTTATCAATATACAACTATTTTTTTACCACACCACATCTGTGAATGAAAGGAACAGGATGCTATCTATTGCAGGTAAATCTTACGTATACACAATGAAGGACATTATTAACATGTAATTAAACATAATATGAATTACACGATAAATTTAATGAAAATACATGTTGTTTGAATACCTCAGTGAGTTGTTGTGTAGATGAAATCGCAGTGGAAACACCTTTCTCTACTCATTGCAAAGATGGTGGGGTGTCTAGTGAAGTCATCAACTTTATCAAACATATATCACGTCAAGTTAGTTGAACATACAAGAACATACATATATTTGAGTTCAAAAGTTATATATATATATATATACATACATATATATATATATACATATATATATATATATATATATATATACATATATATATATATATATACATATATATATATATATATACATATATATATATATATACATATATATATATATACATATATATATATATATATACATATATATATATGTATATATATATATATGTATATATATATATATATACATATATATATATACATATATGTTCAGCTAATTTGACATGATATATGTTTGATAAAGTTGATGACTTCACTGGACACCCCATCATCCTTGCAATGAGTAGAGAAAGGTGTTGCCGATATATATGTATATATATATATATAGATATATTTCATACGTGAACATTTTACACAATTAATATTCTAAATTACCTTTGTGAATGTATGTGTAGGCATGGTGCTTGCAGCTTGTTATCGAGATAATAATGGCCCTCCCACGTGCTGTAATAATAATGCATACATGTACAAATATAATTATTTCAACAAATTAACATATATAAGTAAATCAAGTACTCCAATTATTTTGTAAAAACACATAATAAAACATAAAAAATACCTGCAAAGGTGACACCGATGACTATAATCCAAATGTCTTGCTGAAAAAGGCATCTGACATAGTGGCATTATCATGTGCACCACCAGTGACAACTCCACCAAAACCAATATGCATGAAAGTATCATTCTCCTCAAGCCCCAATCATATGCTACCACATGTCAAGAAAAGATGTGGTCTCATGGTAGTACTCCCTGAGGGAATACTTTGTGTACCTCCACGATAATCTGGATCATAAATATACCTCGTACATTGAACAAGGGTATCAGATAACCCCTAAAGCATGTGGAGTGTATCAATATCTATTATATCCTTCACTGCTATAGGGAAAGTCTCAGGGTGAGGGGGCTTCTGTGTAGGGACTCTACCTTGTTGAATAGGTGCATGTTGTGCACCTGGTTAATCCTATGCTGAGCCTTTTCCTCAGCACTACAAATCCTAGAAATCAAAATAGTTCGAGATCTCATTGAGGATAAACTCGCAATATAGTTTCCTCAAAAAGTATAGTGGCACCTCGTTGTTATTGCAAGGTGGAAAATCAAACACCATACACCATCGGTCCTAAAAAATATTTTATCAAAACATTATTACACCAGTGGATGGGAAACCATTTATATGACAATGGAACATGAAAATTGGTTCAAGTGTCCGTGAATAAGGCACATATGAGGTATTTTGTAATTTATTTTTTCTTTACATCCACATATGAATTTTTTTTGGAATAATAAACCCTATAAAATTCTCTATAATATGTCCAATGATCAATTTGACCTATTGTTGTGTCAACTTGAGCCACTAATGCCTCCAATGTGTTTGCAAGAGAGGCACAGTGGGGCTTTGTAGAATGTGAATCCCTCATTGTTTTGATTAAATCCTCAATTTCAATATTGTTTTCCACTATATGGAATGCTAAATATTCTTGAATATCCAGGGGATGTTGAGAAACTATAGGATGGATAAAAAAATTGTAGGGTTTGGTTGTGATTGATTGCGTTGACGTGGAACTGTAATAATAAACAAATATGCATTCAATTCAAATTTTACTCTGTAATTACCAAATTTTAATGATATTTTGAGAAAATAATTATGCATACCTCATCTCTGTGGGGCCATCGTTGATTCCTATCTTCACGACAATTCTCAGATGATCGTTTAAGAAAGATCCAGCTGAAAAATGAAATGCGAGGGCACAATTTTTATGTGAAACTCAAGTTTGGGGGGAATTAAAATGAATAAGGCATGGTATGTTTTTTTAAAAACTAAACATAATGTGTACCTGTTATAAGTTTTTGAATTAAAAAACCCAAGGAAAATATAACTCTATCATGTTATTACAGAACGCGTACGCATTTTGTTCATTTTTAGTTTTTTGTCAACTTTTTGACCCCCCAACTTGGTGCACTTACCCTAATCAAAGAGTGGTTGTATGATTGTAGTAATAATAATATTTTAGTGTGGAATTTGAGTTTTAGTAAATCCTTGTATTTCCTGTGTATTGAATTTGAATTTTTTAGATCCATTAATGGTGATTTAATCTCATAAAATAGAGCTTAGATTTCACACCCCTAGGGTCACTTCCTCTTTCCTACCTTCCAAACTTCATTTTTTATCACTCTATGCTTTCACTTGTCTCTTCAACACACTATCACCATCACACTCTATGATGCAACTTAGAATTCAACAATATAAGCCCAGGTGGATTGGCACATCACTCAACCTAGACTGAGCGCTCACCCAAAGAATGCAAAGGTACCGGGCCCCTCTTTAGGGTTGTTGTTGCAGAGATGTTTAGCATGATGAATACTTTAATCATTCAGATTTATGACTAATATATCTCTTCTACAGTGCTTATTCAGATCTAGATCTAGAACATAACAGACTTAACAGATAACCATAATGGAATCAAACATGCAATACTAAATTATAACCATGATAACACCTTGTTTCAGTCCATAATCTCCATTATATTAATTATAGTAAATACACAGAAGCTTCCTTACAATCATAGTAGTATACGCTCATGCACGTATAAGATCTATCAACATACTATCACTATAACCCAGTTCTCACACCTATATCTATGATCTCTCTGATACATATTACAATACATATTTATAAGGGTGGGGAATTTCCCTTCACCGCTTATCTAATCCCAAAATAGGTCACATGCTATTATTATCCATGCACCGTTACAAAAATAGGCTTACATGTAAGAATGTTAACAATAGATCTCTCTTAGTCAACTATCAGTTCACCATTCTATCTTTAGCCTGCATCCATGCAAAGCGCTTCGTAGTTGATCATCCAAAAATATCCAATGCATGTCATGTAAGTCTCCAATCGGTTTGAGTGCTCTGCACGCTATCTTCAAAAATAGATCCTCATCATGAAAATGGCTAAGTCCCAAATCTATTTCTCTCATTCGTGTGCCATCCTTTCTAATACTCTCATGCCTTTGAATGTGCTCTGCTCTCTAATGCAAACCTTTTATATTTCCTTTGCTAGGTTCCATATTATGACTGATCAACATTACCCCACACTAGTTTGGATTGTTGCTCCGACAATGATTTTCTCCAAAACAAATCAAGGAATATGAATAGAAGAATAGAAAGAATTTTGATGAATAAAATAATGTCTTTAACCTGTAGTATCTTCTGCTGCAACCTGAATAATAAATTCGGGATATTATTCTTTTATCTCTGCCTCTAAGGTTTTCCAGTCATTGAGTACGGCCTCTGCTTTCTCTAGAATATCCACTGCAATTGACTATAATTCATCCCTTGTAATCTCTCCCTTCTCATTCTGTAAGACCAACACAATGTTGGACATGCCAGTCATTCTCCCTTCCAACAAGTCCATATTTTGAGCGATGAGTTTCCCAAGCTCATCCAATCTTTCCTTGTGTGGTTCCTAAGTTGCTATAAGGATCTCATGCTTTTTCTTAACAAGGGCTAATCATTCTGCGTGGCCCAATGTCTCATATTTCATGGCCTTCAGGACTTCATTATATTCTAAAAATGGTTCTGGTCCTTATAATGGCCTCTGGCAGTGTAAAAACATTTAGCGCTTGATCCACCTTCTTTAGTTCCTCCTGCAAGCTTTGAAGTAATCCTTCATATGATGTAATATTCCGCATCACTGAATCCTTTTCCTGCTCTTCTTCTTGTGTTATATCTTTTGGTTTTAGCATGTGTAGAGTTTAATCTTCAAGCACTAAGTTCGCCAATGTATTGATATATTGTATTGTCGAAGGAAACGTCTTGGGTACCTTTGGCTCTAAGTGTGGCCTAGCCTTCATGATATTGCCACCAATCTCCTTTGCCATGGTGATAAACACAACATTATTCTTCTGGTCCAAGTCTATTTCCTGACTTTAGGTGCGCTATTTGCTCATCCTTAGTCTTGATCTCCTCCCTTAGTGCATCCTAATTGTGGCAGCTTTATCCAATCCACCGTGCCACCTCTGTCGAGACTTTCACCAAAGAATTTCTCCTTATTCATGTGTCATAACAGTAGGCTTTGGACTACTATGTGTCTAGCCTAAGGTTAATTTTTCAATTCGTGAAACCATGAATCCTCACACACGTAGTCTGGTTCATCCATGTGCATGTGGAATATACTCCCCACTTGTTCTTCTTTATCTAGGTTGCTTAGGAACTTGGGCTTCAAGATTTGGAACTTGTGTCCTGAGCTATGTCTCCACTTGTCCCTTATTGATCTAGGCTACTTAGGAACTTGGGCTTCAGTCTAAGTAGTTTCAGTTGTTGTCTCTTCTGTCCCTTTTTCTCCCTCTTCTCCATCCTTCATTTCTTCATCTTTTTGTTCTTCCACGTTCTCTGGAGGTGTAGGATAATTGGGTGCACTTTCCTCTGACTCTTCCACTTCCTCATTCAGCTTCAATTTCCTTCATCTTTTCTCAGTTGTCTCCTTTTGTGGAGAGAGTCGAGGTGATCTACGCACTATTTGTGGAGTAACACCTTGGGTCCTTGTTCTCCTAAATACTCTCTTGAAACAATGCTCTCCTTGGACTACATCCAAGTCCTCATCATCTTCCTCTTGTGGCTGAGGTGGTGTAGTTTGAGCATGCTCAGCTTCATCCTTATTTAGAGGTTGTCTTCTACCTCTGTGCTCCAAACCACCACTATCTTCATGCTCTTCCTCTTCATCATCGACCTGAATTGTTTCTGTGGGCTTAGGTGCTGGAATATTTTCCATTGTATGCTTACCCTTTGGTGGCCCTGGGAGTGCAAACTCATTCTCCACATACTTAGTGTTCTCTAGCTTGGGTTTGAGTTGCAGGTACACAAGTGCTACTCCAGTGTCCCCAACTACCAAGCTTACAGGTTTCATGCTTATAATATCTGAAATAAGTCTTTCAATGTATGCATTACACCCTGGATATACATACTTCTTCCTCAGAGTGTGGTAGTTGCAATCTAACTTGTCTGCATTGAAGGTTAGGTGGCACGCATCTAAAAACCGGTGAACTGATGCCTAGAAATATCTTACTATGAAGGCATACGACAATTTTCACCATGGGCTCCAAGCTCCATCCTTCATCACAAATCATGTGATGCAAAAAATGTTGGTATATGGAAACTCGAACTTCCTTACCCACCACCGAAGGAAAATCCTTGGGTATGTGCCACTCTTCTTCGAACACCACATGGAGTCTATCATACCACATCTCCTCCCTCTACTTGAATGGTCCACTCATTGATCCATCACACAAGTACTTGCCAAATATTTCCGCATGTGACTTGTGTTTCATGGGGTACTCCCAAATCTTCTCCTTTGGCCCATCAGGTACCCCAATCTCCATAAATACTAAAGACAATAGTACAGTGCCAAAACTTATTCTATCACCTGTCTGTGCTTCTTCAATGATTGTCTTTGCTATGTGATCTACAATATTGTAGACCACTCCTTGAGACATTTTCTTTGCGACGTGCAACCACATTGTGTTTACCTGTGACCATCTTCCTTGGTCATTCAACTTTGTTACAAGATGTGCAGCTTCCTGTACTACTTGGTACTTTTTTAATTTTTCAATGTTTATGCCGCACACACCCTTGGTATACCCCATTTCCTTCCTCATTTCTAGGATTGTGGATTTATCAGTTAAATCACTATCCAGATCCAACCCTGAGGCCCTTAGTCCTGTCACTGTTGAAATCAAAGCAGCTGTGATTCTTACCCTCCATCCGGTGAAGTAAAAGAAGTCCTCATGGACTCTACTTATCAACCACCAATACAATGGTTCATACTTTCCAAAATATGGTAGCTCATATAGCTGGTAGACTCCATTTTGCTTCAGCAACTTCTCACCAGCGTCATCGTATACTGGCATATCCTCTGTCATGTGCTTTTTCATTTTCATGTTCTCAGCAACGCATCAATCTCCTTCTTATTATTTTATGTTTGATGGTTGTAGTCATTGATTTTACATTGGTAGATATGGGAATCCCATTCTTGTCCCACAATCATGCCCTCTGGATACTGCATTTCTGATAAATTACTCTCGGGAGAAATTTCTTCTTCCACTTCAACCTTCTTCTTCCCTTTATCTCCTATTGCGGGTGCTTTCTTTGGTGCCATTTGAAAAAAATCTCTCTTTTCTTCCTTCTATAATCGAGAAAGTCAAAATCCTAGTTTAAATATTCATGCCCTAGTGGAAATCACGTGTGCCCTAGCTCATTTGTAACATGTTTCTACTTCTCTCAAACCCTTCTCCTATGGGAATGAAAGCTTATCCTGCGCACAACCCCTCTCACCATGTCTGGTTTCACGCTCTTTGCACCTCAACACGATTTCTCATCTCGTTCGCACTTAACCCTTTTCAAATTCTCTCAATTACAATGGTAAAAATGAACTTGCATCCCGTCCTTATATAGAATTTCAAAAATTTAGTGCATTTATTGCTCCTCCACCTACCAACAATCCTCTCATTAATTGACCATTTTCATTATTTTTGTGTAGTACATCTTTGTGCCCAAGCTATAACCTTCTAGCACATGCTCCTACCTTTTGGTTGCAGACTTCTCTTCAGTGTGCTTCCATACTCCTGAGTACCTCATCACTGCGCCTTCCACTGGTAGTCTTCCCGGCCCTCTACTTACCTTGCATTATACTTATTTCTTTATTCCTCTCCATCTATTGTCCTTATGTCTAGAAGTAATCTCTCTTGTTTTTTAATTCTCCACCCTTGAATAGCACTCGTAGATAGTTCCTTTCATGTGTACTTATTTTCAATAGTCATGTACCTGGATATCAACAACCTACCCCACACTAAGGGTATGTACAGTCCTCTACACATAAAAATTCTTCAAATAAGAATTAGCTTCTAGTGCGTAAACATGCTTATTACACAAACACACCAATTGAATTGACAAAGCATATCGACAAAGAAGGAAACACATTAAGGGAATGCAGAATTGAAAACCTAATCTAAATGGCAACACTACCTTATTACAAACACCAAGAATACTTATTTATAGTAGGGCTTCAACCTACTCCCATTGAAGTAACTGGGTAACCATATTCCATCAAGTGCCTCTAACTAATAAGTGCCTGATTTGAGTATGTGAGTGATAACATATGGCCCCAACCAATGTACCTTGAGTTTACCTGGATGGTGTAAAAACTTAGAATCATAAAGGAGCACCATCTGTCCTATCTCCAAATTTTTATCCCTGATGTGCCTGTCATGCCATGCTTTCTACCTGGCCTTCTCTTATTTTTGACTCCAATGTGCTATGGCTCATCACTCATCCAACTTGATTAACTGTTCAATCCATTATTCTAATGCTTTCTCATTAGCATAGACCTCCAACACACGCAATACAAAGAAGGTAACATAAATTCCATAGGAAGAATTACTTCTGCATCAAACACTAACTAAAAATGGTGTGGCTTTGTTCAACATTTTATATGTTGTCTGATATGCACAAAGTACTGCACATATTTTATCATCCCAATCCTTCCTTCCAACATCATATATTTTTGTCAATGTCTAGATCAAAATTTTATTAAAATCCCCAGCAGTACTATTTTCCTAAGGATGATAGGGTGTAGTTCTTATGGTGTACAATCATGAATTCATCCAATAAAATTATGATTGTCTCATTAAGAAAATTTGTGCCCCTATCACTGGTCAAACTTAAATGACACCCATACCTTGTAATAATATTTTCCCAAAGAAACATGGTTGTTATAGCCACTATACAATCCTTTGTAGGTGTTGTTTTTTCCCACCTTGTCAGATAATATATACAAGTTATGATGTAGCGTGATCTAGTTCTACTCACAGCTGGTGAAATAGGACCCAAAAAATCTATAGCCCATTTCTCAAATGGTTCTTCACTAGTAATGGGTCTTAGAGGCATTTCATCTCGTTGACCTAGTTTCCCAAGATGTTAAAAATGATCACAATCCTTACAAAATTCCTTACAATCTTTATACAGGGTCTCCCACCATAATCCAAGGAGTAGAATCTTGCGCACAGTGGCATCACCTGCATAGTGGCCACTTGCAATACCACCATGAGATTCTTCCATAATATCCATGCACTCATGTTCTAATACACAATGGCACAGTACTTCATCCCGATCTAATTTGTACAGGTTACCACTAATTAACATATAGGGGGATGCATGTATAACAAGCATTTTCCTCTCCAAGGATTTCATTCCTTCTGGTGTCATCCTTGTTCATAGAAAGGAAAAAATTTCCTCTAGTTCTGATGACGCTTGTTGTAACCTATATAAATGTGCATCTGGCATGGTATCTTCAATTGCATGTGCTTCTTCTCCTGACTGTATTCTTGATAGATGGTCTGGTCTAGAATTACTTTTCCCTGGTTTGACCACAACTGTGAAATCAAATTCTTTAAATAAGAGCACCCATCGACATATGCGCCCTTGTAGAACAGGCTTGTTTACCAATTACTTCAATGCCATGTGATCTATATAAAAGATGAATGGTGTAGCTAGTAGGTATTGGAAAAATTTATGTAGCACATAGATCATTAACAAAGCATTCACTGCTCTGTAGTTGTGTAATTATGTTCTGTAGGAGTCAGACTTTCTACTAGTAAAATAGATAGGATGATCTACAATACCTTCTCCAGGTTGAGCCAAAACCATGTCAATGGCCATGTTAGAAGTGTCAACATGTACATGAAATGGATGGTCCCATGAAGGAAAACATGGAATATGTGTGGTAGTAAATTTTACCTTTAATGTCTTGAGTGTGCGCTGCTGCGGTTCTCCCCAGTAGAATGTACCTTTCCCTTTCAATAACTCTTCCAACGGTGTAGCAACTTTAGCATATCCTTTGATAAAATTCCTATAATATCCTGTATGACCCAAAAATCTGTGCACCTCACTCTGACTGGTAGGCTCCCTTAGGCCTATAATGACTGCAACCTTGGCTAGATCAACCAACAAACCTTCCTTATAGATTATGTGTCCTAACAATATCCCAAACGGTGTAGAAAATATGCACTTCTTGATGTTCAATGAGATACTCAACTATCTACATCTTTCAAACATTAAGCGCAAATTGTCACAATGATCCTTAACTAATCCATACACCGTTCAATCATCTAAATAGACATGTAAGAAGTTGTGAATAAATTCCTTGAATGCTTGAACAACTATGCGCGAAAATACAACAAGCACATTTTTTAGACCAAAAGGCATTATAGTATAGGCAAAGCTACCCCATTCAGTAGTAAATGTAGTCTTTTCCTGATCCTCCTGGGTAATCCTAACCTGATGATACCCAGAGAACCCATCTGTAAATGAATAGATTTCACGCCCAACAATGCCTTCTAGTATTTCCTCAGTGAATGGCGTGGGAAAGGGATCAGTCACACATGCAGCATTCAGCTCCCTGTAGTCCATGTAAATCCTTATCCGTCCATCCTTCTTGATACTGATCACCATTGGACTAACCCATTCTGACTCATCAAGGGGCTTGATAATTCCAAAATTCAACATTTTTTTAATCTCTTCTTTGACCTTTTTGCGTAAGTTGGGGTTCATCCTATAGGGTCTCTTTCTAACTAGACGTGCACCCTCTTTAAGCTTTATCTTCATCTCCCCTAACAATTCATGCACGCCTTTAAGTTCATGGTACCCCCTAGGGAATAAGTCCTGATAATCCCTTAGTAACTCTATGATTTTTTCCACTTTAGAGTCTAACCAATAGTCCCCAATTATGGCTTCCTTAGGCTCAGCATCTGACCCAATATTCACCCTCTTTGTCTTCATAGGTTCATGATAGGCACGCATGGCCATATTTGAACTGTTCAATACCTCATGCCTACTTGTTGAATGGTTTACATCCAGATTTTATACTTCTTCTTCATCCACTAAGTAGACCAATTTTTCTTTCTCAAGGAAAACACATTGAAGTAGTGTTGCATCATCCTCTGTTTCTTCAACAAGATGCACTCCTGAGTCCCCTTCATCCAATAACTCCTGAAGGATTTCTTCATCCTTGGAACTATCTCCCATAGTTAATCGCTTTATGAATTTCAATGCTTCTTCCACTGGAGGATTTGTAGAGAAGAAGTCAAATGTTTGGGCCATTCCTGTAATTAAATCCTACCAATTTCCAGTCTCTCTATGGAGTTCTGCATATACATACCAAACACACATGCATCCTTGTAAAGTGAAATAAAACTTGTGCACCCATAGAAAAAGTGGTAAAGCTTCCTGCCCTTCTGTCCAGAGTCTCTCACACTTCTAAACGTGGTGTTGAACAAGTTGATCACCATGATAAGTGAAGATTTGAGTAGGTGCATTACTCCTGAAGAACCTAGTAGCAAGAGTGATCCTAATTTCATTCCATCCTACAAGATTATCCTTGTGGGCCACCCACCAGCGTGTTTTGTCCCACATAGTGTATATGCTAGCATATTTCTTCTTTCCAGTGGGTCTATCCACTATTCTTCCATGGCGCATAGGAATACCATAGGATCTCCTTCTCTGGTGTAACAAGGTAACAAGTTGTTAGCTATCCTCCTAACATAACATGGTTTTTTGCCTCTAGGAAATATGCTCTTTACTTCGCGCCCTACCAACTCATAAGTCCTATGAGCCCAATTATCAAAATAAACACTTGTAGTATTGCTAATAGTTTGTGCATCCTCCCACTAAATTATTCCTTCTTTAGATGGCTCAAGTAATTTTGGATCACAGATGGCACGTACATAAATCCTATTTAGATATTCTTCACTTAAGGGCTCAACATAGGGCACAATTTTCCATCTGTTAAAGGGATAATAACTCTCTCCTCCTTGTTTTCAAAACTGATATAACCCTTGTTGAATCGAAGATCAACATTATTTACATAGCACTAAGGATGCCCCAATAGATCTGGGAAGCTATCCAACTCTGTCAGTGCTAAAACCTCAAAGTCTCTAGTGAACTTGGCTTCTTTTATGGTAATGGATGCATCTTTCAAAACTTGGATGGGAGTGGCATTAATACGATTAGCCATGAACAATACATTAGAGGATGGATGTAATGGGGGTCTTCCCATTTTTACCCATGCATCTAAGGTAAGAACATTGACTTCCATGCCTATATCAATCAATATATTACTCAATAGCCACCCATCCACAACAACATTTAGAGTGATTTCCTTGTCATAATCTAGGCTATGAGGGGGAAGATTCACATGCATGATCTTCCATCCAGTCTCAATGCCTACATGTGGAGTGTTTCCCTTTAACCAATCACCTAACAATGGAATGATATTTTCTTGGCGCAACATTTTACACACTTCTCTTAAGTCATCTATGCCATTTTGTAATGTCTTTGTTACTATATTTTTCTCCATCTTCTGTGATTGCTATTTTAAGTACTGTGTCTCACCCTGAAGATTCCTGAGAAATTCCATGGTTTCTTGATAAACCTACTTATGATGGGAAGGATCTAGGTACTGTGCATGTAAAATCTCCTCCTTAGTAGGCTTCTGTTGTACCGCGGGTCGTGATCTTCACTTGCTATGCCTCAGACTCTGCTTCCAATTTAGGCATCCAATAATTTTCAACACCACATTATATCCTAACCATCCATGCACACTTTTTTCTTGTTTATGCTACTTACTAAGATTCTCATACAAGTCCAAGCACTCCTCATAGCTATGGTTCTTTCCATAAAAAGAACATGTAATATTCTAAGGATATTCACGTCTGTAGTAATTAGGAAATCAGCATGTATAACATGTTCCATGAGGTAACTCACTTATTCCACTACCATGGCCTTATCCTGCTGAATCCACCTTGGTATCCTCGACTTATGCCACGACTACCTTCAAAATTCCCTTCATTCCGATCATAGCACGTTTGGTTGTGATCCTAGTCCTGATGCTCATTCTTTCCCTTAGAGTTATCTGAAACTCTTGTTTGTCATACACTAATATCTATAACATCATGGATCTGACCAATCAGCCCGACAGTTCCTTCCATGTCATGAGTCATGGACCTGCAAATTTTTACAGTAGCTTGAAAAATTTATTCCTTATCATGTGTTGTAATAATGGGTAGCGGCTAGCATCAATGGTTTAAATTACATATCTCATAATCCAACAAAAACGGAGAATAATGATCTTGTGAGGATAACTATCATTTGTAGTGACCTTGTACTTCACATTTTGTGCACCAAATCCCTATGCGCGTCTCATGTGCTGAATTTTTTGATAGTTTATCCAACTATTTTGCCATAGCTACGATCTATGCTTCCAAAAATGGGTTCACCCCAGTATCTATGCTTCCAACTACCCTCAGCGTGTAAGGCAATTCTTCAAGTGTTCTTGTACACGGATCAGTGTATGTCCTTATGTGATAATGCCCTCCTAAAAGGGGTAATCATACCCCCAACATGAACCATTGTCCATGCTGGCTTGCATGTTGTGTCATAAGAAAGCTTAGATAACAGTGTTTTTAAAATGGGAATCATACTCTCTAACACTCTCAGTAGTGCTCTTTCTCAATATCCTTAAGTGCACTTATACTCTTTTGCTAAAAATCATAGATGTGAAACTCTTTAAAGAATGCATCTTTTAAGGTTGTATAGTCTACGCAAATATGATTAGGGTCTAACATTATGTACCAGTTGTGTGCACGCCCTTGTAACGTAGTAGAAAATTCACTTACCCTACACTCAGAATCCATGATTCATTTTGTGTGCCATTGTATTTCACACATGAACATGTTCAGTAGCATCTTCCACGCCTCTATATTCTAGAAGATGAAGAGACATTTCCTTGTAAATATTCTGGAGTTGGTGCGGGCCTTACCCACCTAATCCAGAACCTCCTGTGTTTCCTCTGCCTCCAGAACCACCAGATCCACCAGAGTTAGAGATACCTAAGCATCCTGATCCTGAACCTGTGGCTAGGGTCGGACCAAAATATGTGCTTCTCTGTGTCCCAACAGTAGAACTGAACTGTACCCTGATCATCTGCGAAGGATTACTAATCCCTGAAGATAGTCCAAAAATCTACGCGCATGAATTCTATGCAGATGATACACCTTAAAAGGTACTCCCATATAACAATGACACCATTTATGCTGCCATCACTATGCCTCTTATAATACTTGATCCTACTCTCCCATTACTTGAATTAGCTTGCTGACTGTGTGTTGTACTAGATACTGAAAAACTAAGCACAAGGGAAAGGTTTCTAGGTGAATTTAGATGTACGCCCGCAGCCTAGGTCATCTCTGTGGGAACACTTCTACGTGAGGCCAAGGAGGGTTACCTATCATGTTTTCCCAAATGGGGGAGTTCCTGAGGCTCATGTTGCACATATTTGGCATGAACTTCCACTCCTTTTCGAACTATCTTTCTCCACAATGCCATTTTTTCTGCAACCTCTTGCTTCTTCTCTACCTCCCTCTTGTGCACCTCATTATACTTAAACTACCTTTCCTCTCTCTACCTTTCTACTGCTAGGTCTGCCATCTTTCACCAAAGCTGCTCTTTCCCCCACATGTGGTGGGGTTTAGTTTTCCATTGGTTTACTTTCCAAATTCAAATTTACCATTAAGATCTTTATCGCCAGGGGATCTTGAGTCCAAATCAGATCAGAATCATAAAGGGCCTAAAATTCTTCCTATGTCTAGAAAAGTGCACAATACCTCCAATTCTTCTTAGAGGCATAAGCAATCAACCACTCATACAATTCTATTGGAAATATAATGAAGAAGCTCTCATATAAATTGTCATACAGATTATGTTCCACCCACATGAGTGCATTAAACTTAGATCTAGTGTTGAACCACCGTGTGTATTCTTCTTCCAGATCGTGTATCTACTCTTCAACACTTGCTAAGGTCAACCGATATGTATTCATCATGAACCATCCTAAAAATAACTGAAAAAGATATCCCAGAAATGGAACCAATGATGTAGCCTAGAATTCAACAATACAAGCCCAGGCGCACTGGCACATCACTTAGCCTAGACTGAGTTCTCAGCTGAAGCGCACAAAGGTACCAGGCACCTCTTTAGGGTTGCTGTTACAGGATGTTTAACATGATGAAGAATTTAATCATTCAGATCTATGGCTAATATATCCTCCTACAGTGCTTATTCAGATCTAGATCTAGAACATAACTAACCTAAAAGATAACCATAATGGAATCAAGCATGCAATACTGAATTATAACCATGATAACACCTTGCTTCAGTCCATAATATCCATTATATTAATTGCAGTAAATACATAGACGTTTCCTTACAATCATATTAGTATACACTCATGCGCGGAATAGATCTATCAGCATAATCTCACTATAACCCAATTATCACACCTATATCTAAGCTCTCTCTACTACATAGTTCAATACATATTTATAAGGGTGGGGAATTTCCCTTCACTACTTATCTAATCCCAAAATAGGCCACATGCTATTATTATCCATATGCCATTACAAAAATATAATTACATATAAGAGTGTTAACAATAGATCTCTCTTAGTCAACTATCAGTTTTCCATTCTATCTTTAGCCCACATCTATGCAAAGCGCTTCATATCTGATAATCCAAAAATAGCCAACGTGTGTCTTGCAAGTCTCCAATCAGTATGAGTGCTCCACACGCTATCTCTAAAAATAGATCCTCATCACGAAAAATGCTAAGTCCTGAATATGTCTCTCTCATTCGCGCGCGATCCTTTCCAATAATCTCGTGCTTTTGAGTGCACTCTTCTCACCCGTACGAGCCTTCTGTATTTCCTTTGCTAGGTGACTGATTATGATTGATCAACACTCTACATGGTTATCAAGTACACATCTCTTATCTAATTTATGTTATCAAGTATTCACTCAAAAACATAAAGTGGATGTAAATGTAGACACAAAATTACACACTTGGGTACATTTCTAGGCCCTAAACACGTGCTTGTATTCATATGATTCCTAAGAGAGAGAAATAATAATTGGCAACTACTTTTTGCCTCTTTATGGTCTTTTACACTCTATAGCCTAGTCGATGTGTTACTTTTTTATGATTTATGACTCCAAATACTAGCAACCAACTAGGACGCTAGCACTTAAGTGCCCTCATCCCCTATGGGCACCCCTGACCCTTTTTCTATCTTACTCGTTCTTTTTGGGCCTCTTATTTTTTTTGGGCCAGCCTTCTACTTGTCAATTATGAAATTCAAACAAGGGAATCATATAAATACAAAACTATGTCACCAAAATAAAGGAACAGTCTCTAGGCATCTATTATCATCACCTAAGGTTGCATCTAAAGGCATATAAGAGCATCAAAGGCATCCATCTAGCACTCATTCAAGGGACAAAGGACTACATTTTATGCATACACTTCATAGGAAGGGGAAGTTCATTTTTTCATCCACACATCTATTTACATTGGTATATCTAGCTATCACCCACTATCACATGTGATTTTGTAAGGGATTCCTAAGGGCCGATTATATCACACATGCACAATAACTACATGGAGTTTGAGATGTAGTGTAGCACTTGGTCATAAGTTCACTCAGTTGGGTGACCACCGAGGTTAGTCTGCCTTCCCATATTGCATCTTTATTTTTTATATTTGATGTGGTATTTTGGTTTTTATAGGTGAAGATTTGTCTTGCAAGTTACAAGAACACTCAGAGATCATATTTCGACATACAAACAACTATCAATGACACTTGTTCGGCATTATAAAAATCAAATTCTGACCACTTTTGCAGTCACATGATCCCATAAGTAAACTCTGGTACCCAAGAAGCCCTGACCCAGTTCAGGCACCCTAGTCCAGCCTTATCCGATAATTGCATAATTTAATATAAGCATTTATGATGTTCTCCCCTTTCTATTCAACAATTTTCCTAGTCCAAAACATTTCTGGACTAGGCATAAATCAACTGAGTCCTTTTCTCTCTCTCTTGCACTTAGGGTTTCATATTTATTTTTTGATTGCTTATGTCATAGTGTATCTAGCAGTTGTACTCCATTGTTTCCATCAATTAATCTACAATTAGGGTTTTACAAATTCTATATTTGTAAAATCAGTAGTCCTTTGGCTCTAAATGCCCAAAACTGATATACCAGTTTTTTCTGTTAAAATGATTCCTTTGCTGGTGAAAGCCTTACAACCCTTGTAGATCATATCCATGATTTTGGAAATGTATGTTCAGTTCATCTTATTACTGAAGATGGTTTTGCAGTTAGGCTTCTTGCTTCTTCACTTAAGGAAAAAACACTTCAATGGTATAAGAGCTTGTGGCTTGTTTCCATTCACACATGGGGGGAAAGTGCACCAAGTTGGGGGACCAAAAAGAGGAAAAAAATACTTTTTTTTTCATTTTTTCCATAACACGCTTGCATTATGGCTCAGTTGCGCTATATCACGAGAGGGGAAAATTAAGATCACATTATAATGTGAGTGTGTCATGGCTTAGATCTACCGAACCATAATGTGCTCACATTATAATGTGAGTGAATTTTGGTTGACATAAAACACAGTCAAAACTCGAGAGCAGTTTTCATTGTAAAAATAAAAAAAATCTTAAGAGAGGAAAACACGAGAAAAGAATAACATGAACGTGTTTTGTTGCATCAACACCCTATGACACTTTAAATCGACTATGATGGAAAGCTCAGAAAGTAGGTTATTGTTGATTTTAGGTTTATTTTCATTATTAATCTTATTTTTTTTATAGTTGTTGATTTTTTTATTTATTTTCATTTTGATATGTTTCTATATCTTCAATTCAAACCCCTCATTCACCCGCATACCAAGATAAAGAAGAAAACATCCCATAAATACCCCCTTCAATAGAAAGACATCCTCCAAACACCCAACAACACATTTTGGGGGAGATCGAAAATAATAAAGTTCAAATTGAGGGTTTGATAGAAACCCTAATCCCACAAATACACATCATCAAAACGTATCTAAATCATTAGGATCATTATTATCTAATATCGACAATGTGGTTGGAAAAATAAACACACGTGAGATTTTTAAAAGAAACTATCACAATTTTTATGTAGACAATTTATCTTATGATGTAGTGAAGAAGAAAAAAATCACAAAAGATAAATTGTGTGAATTTTTTACTAATCCTAAAACTAATGCACCATTACTATCGGGTTGCAAAAGGTTCCCCATCCAATGGTGTAATCATGAGTGGATTAAAAATAATTTTTGGGATGGGTGGTGGATGGTTTTTGACCAATCACCTTATAAAATTTTTGAGGTGCAACAATATATCTTGAGGACACTCTATTGTGAGTTTGTCCTTAATGAAATACCAAACTATTTTGACTACTTGTTTTTCTGATTAAACAATTTTTTTTCTTTCTTTGCTTACTATAGTTGATTTAATAACACATAAGGTAGTATTACTATCTTTGGTACATGAGGTTGGACCTATTGATTGGTATGCATTCATTATATTTTTTACAATAGATTTTTCATTGTTGGCCTTAGATGTTCTTAGATCAAGGGTCTTCATAGTATGTCTATAATTAATATTTTTCATCATTTCAACAAAAAATTGACATCTACATGTTTCATTTAATTCATTAAAATATTTTTTCCATATCTAATTAGCTTTTCTTCTACACGTGTGTTGACTAATCTTATTAGTCATTGGGTTTAACATATTTTCATTAATCTCAAGTAAAATTTTGGGTGTTTTCCACAAAATTTTAATTGGTAATTTCAATGGAAATTATTTTTGAGTATCATATAAACATTATTCATTTTCTATTTGTCGTTCATCTTCATAATTTGGTAAAGAGTGTGTTTTTTCAATAGGTTGGTCATTTGGAATTGCATCGTCATTCATTGAATCAATTGGTGTTTAAGGATATGTTGCACCATCAATTTCATTTGGAAGAGATGACATACCTTCATCTCCATGCGTTGATTTATTTTTTTCACAATTTTTTTGTACTGGCTCCCTTGTTTTCTTTTTTTCTTCTTTCTTGGCTTTTTTGAATGATATACGATCTTTGGAAACATCTTCAATATCTATTAAAGACGTGTTCAATTTCATTTTTCATGCCCTTTTTTCATTTTTTCCCTTTGTTTTTCCAATTTCGATTGTTTGCCTTTGTGTTCTCCTCCCCATAATTCTCACAACTATCTTTATCACCACAAGACACTTGACCAAAAAATGTTAATTAGTGTTAGGAATATAAGAAGTAAGACAAACACACTTAAACATCTCAAATAATGCTTTTAACAAAATAATCTCTATATAACATAAAATATACAAAATTGTTAACAAGAATAAAAATGTCTAGGAATTTGCAATCAACTCGTGACCAACGCGACCAAAATCATGAGTTATTTTTTTTTTTGTGTTTGACTTTCAATTTTAAGCATGTTATAATGCACTCACGTTATAATGTGAGCATGTTTTGTCTTATTTGGGTTTGAAATACCCAATCCATAGGCTTGGATTTTCCTTGGATATCCAAACCTAAGGTTTGGGATATGTAATCCATGAATACATCCGTGTTTGATAGAAAATCATCAAAATTTCATGTGTACACCTCGATATCTCATGCATTATAACATAATATTCAAAAAACTTATACGAAAATGTCGAGCTTAGTTTTACCTTGGTGACGATATAACTCTTTCTAAAATCCGATTAGTTTAAGGCTTTCATCCATAATTTTTTTACTAGTGTCTTCTTTTCTTGTAAAACCTATGCATACATTTTGGTGCATAATTTATGATTTTTTCATGTAATTTTTTTGAAGGTTTTTAATAAAATCCATTCTACATGCATAAAAAACATAAAAAAGTTTTCTCTCTCAAATTTATGGGGGTGTAAACACAAATATTTCATTTTGGGGATGTTGCACTTTAAAAATTAATAAAAATATATATATTCATTCAAAAATTATGAAAAATTAGTTGGACCTCATATATGGTCTTAGATAAATTTCAACGAAAGGGATTTGAATGTTTTTTTATAGAACTAAAAAAATGGGGGGGGGGGGGGTGTACACACAATAGGTTCTTATATTTTTGACACAAAAATAGACATACTTTGTGTGCGCACAACATTTGAACCTCTTAACCTCCACCATTTTCAAAAAACATTAGTAGTTTAGAAACTAGATTTTGAGCTCTATAATACTTACTCTTATCAATTTATCAAACTTTGAGCATATGGATTCCAAATTATTAGATGAAGTTTAGGTTTCCCTGATTTCAGGAAAAATGTGTCCACTTTTGACTCCCTTTTGGTCCCCCATTTCCATGCACTTACCCTGGGATGAACTTGGAATGGCCATTTGCTAACAGTTTGATGAAAATCAAACAACATATCCCTATTAGAAAAAATAAGAACCAAGAGGGATCCTAAAGAACTCATTGTGGATTTTAACTTTAGATTTTAGAAAAAAGCTTCGCCAATTTGAACCAGTTGTTAAGAAAATAAATATCACAGTACATGTATGCTAGCTAAACAAGGAACACGTAAGAAAGGTTAACAATCCCCCATCATTTTACATGTCTCTAATTGTAGACAAGAACCTAGTGCATAATTTCATGATTGAATCAGGTGCTAACACGTCTATAATGCCTAAGATTTTTTTTGATATTTTAGGCATTGAGTAAAATCCAATTTCTATAGGTTTCCTACAACTTGATGGCTCAATTATCAACATTTTAGGAGTAATCAAAGATATTTAGATAACCCTCAATGCTTATCTAAGCTTGACCATAACTCAAATATATTAGTTATTAACTTGCCTCCTTTATTTTCCATTTGTCTATCAATATATTTTACGGCCAAGGTAGGTGTATATTTATCTTCTAATTGGTCTCATATGATCCTACGAATTAGATATGGTACATGGTTTACCATCAAATATGAGCTAATCTCTTCTTATCATGTTGATTATTATGACATTACTCCTCCCAAATCTAATTGCATGATACATGAATATGAATATCAAGAGCATGAATCAATATCAATACATCTTACTCCTCCTATATCAATACTTGACCTCCTATTATATGAATGGTGCAAGGAAAATTATGAGTTATATCCTAATGAAATAGTTGTGGAGGTTGACCTAGGAACCTACTGTATTCATGACAAAGAATTCACAGCCCCCATGCCGCACAAATAAGATAATGATGCTTTTGGATTATGGAAGATGTTCTTTGATGGTTATAGAAGAAAAAATGTAGTTGGGGCGGGTGTATTTTTTGTATCTCCAATGGACAAGAAATTATTCTTTTCTCATAGGATGCAATTCATATGTTCTAAAAATGTGGTGGAGTATGAGGAATTGATCCATGGTTTACTTCTAGATGATAAAAGGTAGATTAATTCCTTACATGTGTTTGGGGATACTGAATTGGTTATTAAGCAAGTTAGAGAAAAGTGTGTGCACAAGAATAATATTTTAAAAGCTTATAGACATATATTTTTGGGACCTATTGGAAATTTTTGACGGTGTCAACTTGTAGGTGGTGCCAAGGAAGAAGATCAGATGGTGGCCATTAGATCACAATTTTCACCAGCTAAAGATCTCGTCTAAGGAAATGAGCATCATGTTAGAATGGTTGTGATACCATCAATTCAAGATATTGAAGTTATCTGACAAATATTTCATAGTGATGATTTTTTTTTTCAATTCATCTAAAATGAAGCTACGTTCTCCTCAAAATTACAATTTGATTTTCATAATGGTTATGGTGATTAGATCATTCAGCTAAGAATCAAAAATTTCCTAAAGGGTTGATAATTCTTGAATATATCTTCATTCGTAATGATGAATTCAAAGGTAAAATAAATAAAATAACAACAAAACAAGAGGACTACCAATCAGTCACCATTACACAAGATAAGGAGCTACTGGTTGGCAAGGTATGTGATAAATTTTAAAATAAAGTGTTCATCTCCTTATGCTAGAAATTTTATGATATTTTATCATGGATCTATGAATATATTAAGGGTTATGACATAAAAATTTCTCAACACACCATAGATCTTGATCCTAGTGCCAACCAAATAGAAATAAAGGCCTACTAATCTTAAAATAGATCCCCTCATGAGAAAAGAGTTAACCAAACTCATTGAGGACAAAATTATATTCCCCATTAAGGACTCCTCTTGGATGGCTAAATTTGTCTCTGTTAGGAAGAAAAATGGAGAAATCAAGCAGTGTGTGGATTTCAGATATTTTAATAGAGCATCCTTAAAGGATCATCATCATATGCCATCTATGGGAAAATTTTTGTAGATAGTAGAAGGAGATGAAAGGTTTTCTATTCTTGATGGTTACTTAGGTTTCAATCAAATCAAGGTTAGAGAATAAGATCTACATAAGAATGTGTTTACAACAAAGTGAGGAACATATGCATATACGAATATGCCCTTCAGTTTGTCAAATGTGGGTGCCACATTCCAAAAAACCATGGATATTGCATTCAAGAACTATATAAATTAATTCATTCTCATCTACTTGGATGATATCATTATTTTCTCAAAGGAGAGTAAATATCATATCAATCCTCTTGAGAAAGTATTTGAAATATGCATAGATTTTAGAGTGTCTTTTAACACCCGGAAATACATTTGTTTAGTTTTGTGAGGAAATTTTTTGGGTCATGTTGTTTCAAAAGATGATATTTCCATTAATCCTGAAAGCATATTTATCATCCTCTCTCTCCTTGCAAACTCATAAGAAATATCTATTATCTTTCCTCGAGAATATAAATTTTGTTAGGAATTTCATTCCTAAATTTGTAGGAATTTTCAATACCATTACCTTGATGCTCAAGAAGGATACAACTTTCAAATGGACCGGGTAAGGAAAAGAAAGTTTCACCAAGATTAAATAGGAAATTTATCAAGTGCCTACACTTATTAATCTTGATTATTCAAAATATTTTATCCTTTATGCATATTCATTCAAAAACTGAAGGATTATGAGTTAAAATATAATCATATAGAAAATCAAGGTTTCACCATCATGTGAGATATAATTAAATTCAAGAGCATGTTTGTTTCTAGCCACATCAAATTTTTAGCCTCACACCCAGTGTGAGAGACTTCATCACAGGAGTGGAAATAAAAAAAATGAGAGTTAGAAGGGTGACCAAGATTATGGATTATGATGTGATTATCAACACCAAAAAATTGGCAAGAGGTAGAGAATTTTTTGAGGAAATTTCTTTGGATGATAAAGCCAATCAAAAGACCTCCTTCATTGAAGAAGGGGAAGAACATGAGTAAATTTCCATGGATCCACATAATGATAAAAATTGGACTAGTTATATGTCTATATTCTTAACTACACATATTTTTCCTCCCAACTTAAGCAAATCTAAGAGGAAACACCTAAGGTTGCAATCTATTCCTTGCACATTAATTAATAGTGTTCTCTTTAGAAAGAACCTCAATGGATTATTTCTATGATACGTTGAGGGTGAACAATTAAATAAGGTCTTGGAGGAGTTCTAAAATGATTTCTTTGGTGGAAACTTCTCAACCAAGGAAAAATCGATGAAAATTATAAAGGAAAGCTAATTTTGTCCCACATTGTTCATTGACACCCATCGATGGGTAAAAAGTATAAGGAATTCACTCTCTTCACTAGTAAAAGGAAGATGACGGCCCTCCTACTTCATCACATTCAAGCGGGTGAACCATTTTCTCAATGGGGACTTGATTTTATTATTGTGATTAATCATGCATCAAATATGGGTCATAAGTGGGTCGTGACAACAACTGATTATTTTACCAGGTAGACGGAGGCTGTGGCACTCAAGAAAGCTATTAAATTAGCTATCCTTGATTTTCATTATGACATTGTGACAAGGTTTGGTGTTCTTCAAACCATTATTTCTAATAATGCAAAATCCTTTCTAGGCTCTAAAATCTATTATTAGGATCGTAGATATGGAGTATACTTGAATACTTCTTCCAACTATTACCCTTAGGGTAATGGTTTGCAAAATCTACTAATAAGAACCCGATTAGAATCATGAAGAGAAAAATAGAGATCAATTAAAGACAATGGCACACCAAGGTAAAAAATGCTCTGTGGGCTAATAAGATCACATAAAAAAGAGAAATTGGAAACTCTTCCTTCATCCTTGTATATGGAAAAGAGGTAAGAATTCTAGTATCCCTGGATTTATCTTTATTAGAGCTAGCTCAACAATTATGTTTTGAGGGTGAAGGTCAAAGAACAATTAGAATGGTGGAATTGGTTGAGCTTGACGAATTGAGAAAAATTGCCATGATTAGATTAAAAGAACACCAAATATCGAACAAGAAATGGTTTGAAAATAAATCCAAAGTAAATGCTTTAAAAATAAGAGATTTGGTCTTGAAATGGGATACAAAAAGAGATAAACCAAGCTGAAACTCTAAGTTTGATGCAGTTTGGAGTAGGTCATACATCATCACTGCATGTAAGTAGACTAACTCTTTTGAGTTGTACAAACTTGATGGGGAGGCACTTCATATCCTAGTTAATGGGACATGTCTTAAACCTTCCCTTTAAGTTGGTTTATTGAATCTTGTACATACTATTGTTTTGTTTATTTTCCTTGTTGTGTTGGGGGTTCCCTCTTTTTATTGTTTTATGATCACTTCTTGAGTGCCTTTTCCTCAAAATTTTTTTTGATCATCTGAATAAATTCTTGTGCACATTATGCATGTATCACTTATGGCATGTATGATCTTTGTCTTTTGTATATAGGTTTTGGGATTCCTTTATGGTTGTACACAAGACATTTCAGTTCTATCCCTCCATGTCGGAAAATCAAACGATTTTGGGGTAGTTTCAAAGTGATTCATCTAAAAATCTACAATATTGGATTTAAAATATATTTTTGGGGATAATTATAAAATTTTCATGTTAGTTTTCAGGTTCATATTTGAATCCATGCCCAATGGATGTTTCAAGACTACTGATATTTACATCTAGAAGATAAATGTCTCCTAAAGGTCACCAAATTGTTGTCTAAAATAGCACCCCATGCTATTTTGAACAAGTCATCCAAGTTTTAGACTTATGAGGCTCTGGATTAAGGACCCACATAATGAAGAAGTTGAAAACCTAGTCTTCTACGACATACGAAAAAGGCTTAGTGCTTCGGGGATTGGATTTTTAGTGTTACATGGACTTGGAAAACATGGAGGTCTATGGATTTGGTTTATTTCACATAACAAAACATATAACCCATGAATAAGAGATAGTGATGCAAGGAAAAAATTTCATGGGTCACCATGGGGAAATAACTTAGTGTTCTAATACATGTTTGAATGTGGCTAAGGTTGATATTTGTGGAAGAAATAACTTAGTGTTCTGCAGACATCAAAGACGTAGTATTTCACATAGTTGAAAAAGTTGTGGGGCTTTCAAAGACTACATAAGGAAAAATATGTGGAAAATAGATGAAGTGCTATAGTATGTGGAGAACGTAGATTGAAAGTGGAATACATCAAATCCACATAACATGAGAAGTTATTAAACAAGGATAAAGAAATGTATCAAAGCAAGTGAAAATTTGAAGGAACCCATAAAAAAACCTTATAGAAAGGGTGGAAAATATTTTTGAAGAAAGATTCATTGGGATGGAGAATCTTTAAATAATGGCTATCATGATAACGGTGATAATGGAAAAAATAAAAAAATGGTTGCACATGTAAAGGCAAATCTTAGATAATTTTTCTAATTTCAAAAAATATTTTGACGAATTTCAATTTTCCTCTTCAGGTTAGATTTCATTTGTCTAATCTATTGATGTTATGAAGTTAATTTAATGCATTCCTTACTAAACCAAAAAAAATGACTGAGTTATCAATTTTGTACTCATTTTCCCCAATCCTTCCTAGGATTAAAACTTGACCATTGATCCGTTATCTATGTGTCATCATTTCATTCGATTTTTGTAAAACCTGTGATATCTCAAGCCTTCCTCACAAATCCTACCAAAATTATATCACGTCTATCAATCTCTTGAAATATGTCAACATCCTACATTATTTTGGCTCTGAAGTATCCTACCTTAATCTTTCATTACTTCAAAACTTTTCAACGCTTTTCCAAAAGGTGTCCCATGAAGCCTTTCCTCTAATATACTAAGAGATATTTTTTCTGTATATATACATGATTTTCAATCCTTGGGAAATGTGGGATGATTCCCAAAGAAAAAATTACAAAGGCATCCAATGTCAAAGATCCAAATTACCATTAGATGAACCAATTTAAACCGGGATGTAAACAATACCATTTTATGGTGTAAATAGTCCCAAGAATTCCTTAATTAAAACATATCACATAAAATATACTCCATATTCTAATTTTAAGCTTATATAATTCTTTAAGTGAATATATTGTTATTTGAATTGGTTCCTTTAATATATTTGTGTTGACCAAGTTTCTTTGTTCCTATCCAAGTTAATGAACTAGTAATGAATGAAACAAGTAACTCAAAACATGGAGGGTTTATGGTACCTCAAGATTGAATGGATGGATGTGGGTGAAAGAGATGACAAACCTCCTTGTTGCGAGCTTGATGACATGCACAAAAAAGAACACTAGAAGAAAAATGGATTAGTAGATAGGATGGAGGGATTCTCGACTAAGTCAATTCCAAGAAGTGTAAAATTACTTAGATGGATGTCAATCTTCTTGTAAACAAGATGAAATAGGAAATCTGATAATGGGTCTGATAAAAAATTTAATATCTGAAGTAAAACATAAATTAGAAGTTGGATCTAAGACGATAAAAAGAATTATGATCTAAATATGATAAAATAAACCAAACCTAAAAGGGGTCGATGGTGAACCGAGGCTACAGTGGGCCAATTGATGGTGACTGGGGCAGATGACCTAGAACGATAGTATGAGAATGCAGATCTAAAGCTTCTAATGGCATATCTAAGACAAATGTAGACCTTTACTAATGCACGAAGAATTGTAGAAGATCCAAACGTTGGTGATTGCAATCCAAGGGACCATAGAATTCCTTTTGATCCAAACATGTTTTAAAATCCAAGGTCGTTTATTAAAAGGTGATCCATTAAAAATAACATATTGATATTAGAACTCATTTGGCTATGTAAGTAAGAAATAGTAGTGATTATATTTGGTGAATCTTGGGCATGTATATGGTGTCCAAATAGCCAAATAATACTTCCAAATATCTATAAAAAGCCAAATTATGAATATTAGCCACTAAAATATTCCTTGATTAAGGTGAAATCATATGTGGTTTGAAAGACATAACACATTTGCACCTATTTTAAACTAGACGCTCAACCACTCCACCAAAACAAATTTAATCCTGAGCGGCCTCGTCCTCCTACACAAGCAATTTGATGGCATGAGCTTAGGGAGATGTCAATTACCCATACATATCCCATGATTTGTTCTTGGTGGTGGTGAGTGTTTTTTTCATTGATCACTGGATGTGATCAATATCTTCTCCCTTCTTTCTAAAATTATATAAATGTAATTGCTTTGACACATAATATGGGTTCTTTTATGCTGAATTTTTAGCTCCTCCTTATGAGCTTGCAAAACTCTTTCTCTCGACCTCTATAAATCGCATATGGATATTTCTTACCTTGACTCTATGTCTGTAAATGGTTGATTAAGAAAAATATGGATAATATAGATGCTTAATTTGGTTGCTATTGCAGCAGTAAATAAATAAACAATTACGTACAATAAATTATCCAAGAAAAAATAAGATAGAAATTATGAAACCCTAATTGCAAAGAGGATCACGAGAGACTTAGGTGATTCACAACCAAATCCAAATTGTGTCGAAGTGTTGAACAAATGAACAGGAAGGTAAGAGCATCGTACAAAGTCTCAAAAAAATGTAGATCTAGGGGAATATGCTGGACAGGGGTGCCCATAAAGGGGTAGGGGTACTTGTTGTTGAGTTGTGGAGCTCAATTACTTCGGATTAGCATGCAATATGAAACTTGCTGGAAAATACAGTAAACAACATCAATTAAGGAGGGACCAACATTGATCACCTATGACTGAAATCGGTCAAGAAAGAAGGAACTGGAATCTGTTAGGGCTAATCGACATCGGTTACATGTGCGGGAGTGTTTTATTTAACTCTTGGGAATTATATCTAATTTTAGCATAAAAGAATATCTATTGATTGTAATTGCATGGCTAAGTTACCTAAGTTTGTATAAGCCTATATAAGCATGAAAGCTAGGGTTTAGATGCAAGAATTAATAAGAACTTGTAAAAGTTGATGATTATTGTGAGAATAATTGTGAGAGAAAATTCTTGGAGAAGAAGCAAAATCTTGAGTGAAAGAAAGTACTGTACATCTAAGAGGTGTGGAATATTGTAGATCTTCAGTTGCATATCTTGTCAAAGCTTTCAAAAATAGATTGACTTGTTTCTTGATGGATGTAGCCCACACTGGGTGAACCACGTTAATTTTGGTGTTGATTTATATCTCTTATTTTGTATATTTATTTTGGTAGAATATCTGCTTTCATTACATGTATGTTTAGATCTGATATATTATCTGTACAACCAATGTGCTAACCCCAACACCTGTAAATTCTATAGATAGGTAGTGGGCACATGTGACTATGAAAATGATTAGAAAACCATCTTTCTCAAGTCACAAAATGTTCATTTTCCTTCTCCTTTGGTCGCTATGAGGTCTCATAATGATCGTCAAGGTCATTAGAAAGCTGTAATGAAATAATGACCTATAAAACCCTCAAAGAGACATCAAATCCTAAAAATGAAAGATGTAAATTGAGGGGTTGCATTGTCCTCAACTATCAAACAAGTGATCTTATGACTAAATGTTGCACTACATTTCAGACCCAATGTATTTCTATGTGTGTTTGTGTGTGGAATTATTCCCTAGGTGGTTCTTGTGTGTGTCATACTTGTTAGCGAGAAAAGTAGCTAGATGTAGGAAAATGTAATAAATGTGTGATGGAATAAAATAGACTCCCATCCTATGAAGTGTATGCAGAATAATGTAGTCACTTTCCCTTGAATGGATGCTTGAATTCTCTTAAATAACTTTTGGATGTAACCTTAGGTGGTGATAGCTAATGCTTAGTGCTTGGTCCCTTATTATGATCACATAACTTTATATTTATATGACTCCCTTGCTTGAATTTTGTAATTAACCTCTAAAAGGATGAATACCAAAAAGATAAGATTCTCAAACAAATATAAATGACCCAAAAGATGTCAAAAAAGTACAAAGAGGTCATGGGTGCATAGAGGGGACAAGAGCACCTAACACTCATGTCCTAGCTAGGCGATGGTGTCTAGGATGAGAAATGCTGAGGTATGAAAATACAGACTAAGATAGAAAGGGTGTAAGATCAAAAGTAGTAATAAAGGAAGACAAAGATGGATAAAGACATGGGTTTGTTATTACTTTTATTACTTATGAATCATATGAATAGTACTATGCCATCATGACTAGATAATTACCCAAAGTACTTGATTTTGTGTCTACAACAGTTAAGTTCTTATATTAATGCAAGTGTTGCTTCATTCCTCTTAATGATTTACATTTAATGTGAAATTATCCATCCTCTTGCATGTTTTCATTCTTTTCCAATTAATTTCTTTTCAAGTTGTGTGCATCTCTTAAATTTTCACTTGTGTGATCACAATTTTGTCTTTTAGAGCTAGAATTGATCCATTTTTCAGTTTGGTGCATCACCTCCCTTTTATTTAAGATTTCTTACTCTCTCTCTCTATTTCCTTAGGATTATTAGTTTAGGATTAGATAGTGTTAGGATAAAATATCGTTAAAGTATTTATAATGAACTCGGGTGAGAGGAACCGACCCATTTAACCTGAAATTTTATCTTGATGTCCCCTCACACTTTCAATATCATTCATGTTTTCACCAAAATGTTGAATTCCTGATTCAACAAGGGTGCGAATTTCAGCAACAACAAAACCCTTTCTCGGAAAAGTAGTCTCAAGTAGACAATTAGTTTTTTTCCCTAGAAAAGGAAAATCGAAAAGTAGCATAACTCTTTTTATATAGAAGATTTCAAATAGGATTGCATGTAATATCCAAGAATATAAAAATTACATCTCAATGAGGCTTGTCTTTGTAGAAGACAAACTTGTTGTAGACACTTAAATTTGGTAACTTAACCTTTGGAAATGATAAGTTTGGCTTTGTTCCCTTGCAAAGACAAATTCTTACATTCAAATTTTATTCAGCACATCTCTCTATCTCTCTCTTGACTTACTTATTTCTACATTTTTATTTGTTTTTCATCTAATGGATATTAATTAAGAAAAACAAAAAATCACCTCAAGGCATCTTTCCCAATTTTTTGATTTTACGTCATTACATGCATAGGAAAAATTCTACCATCTGAGGCGATAGTGGACTAAGTCCTAACTGACCTATACAATCCCACCATGTATCATCTTGTAACTCTATTTTCAATTTGATTATGTTATATGGGTTGTTTCATATTCCTAGGGTGAGTTGTAATGTGATATTCCACCTATTGAAGACTATATAATCAAGTCAATATCAATTTGTAACTCACTCGACAATTTCTTAAGTTCCTATTGCACATATCAATACAAAAGTATTCAAAGGATCTCTTAAATCTTCTAAAAATAGTTACACATCATTTAGAGCAGTCACTATTACATGTATGAAGCACTTAACTAGGTCAACAAGTTTAGTTTCCTCCATTTATTAACATGCAAAGGTATTAGAGCCATGTCTTAGTAAGAGCAAAGTAACTTCAAGCATTTTCAAAGGTCCTCAAGGGAAGAAATGTTTAGTCTAGAAATTGAAGCACACTGCTTTGTACTACTACTATGTTGGGTACATTATCTACTCTATAAATAACCCACTATCTTTGTGTCCAAATACACGAGGGCACACATAAAGGGTTGGTTTATATCACATTCACACTTTTACCTATGCTTAAAAGAATGACATAAGGTTTGATCTTGTTTAAGGGTATGTAGTAAAACACTTAGATTAATTTGACATGGGTTGGAAACCAAGTCTAGTCAAAGCTCACCAACACATCGATTTCTCTTTTTGTTATCTAATGTTTTGATGAAGTGTATTGTAGATATCTAGGGTTTCCACTCGTTACAAGTCATTACAGATTTTGATGACTTCATGTGAGCTAAAATGAAATACAGTTATGAAGATTTATAGACCAAAGAAGGGTACAAAAACTTACAGATCCTCATTACAAGTAGGTCTAAAACTATACAAAGGAGGGAAGAACCGTAAATAGTAAAGGAATTTATTTTTGGTCCTAGAAAAACAATTTTTCATCTATAATATAAAATATGATGCATCTTCAGATTTTTATATATTTATTTGCATAATCTACATGCCTAAATCTCCTTTGTTCCACTCTGTAAAATTAAGTCTCTATCTCCTCATGTGTGTTTTATCTATCATTGTTGTAATTACTAATGTGATATTCTAATTATACATAGTTAATTGTAAATTAATCAATTCATCGTAACCCCCTATTATAAACTATTATATCCTATATTGCTTATATTTACATATAATTCTTAGGGTATAAACTCTATATGCTTACAACTAGTCATTACTAATTTTAAGCCCCTCCTAACATTACTAATATTCATCCTATATGCTAACCTTATACTCTGTCCCATCTCAATAACATTTTAATTAATCCCATACTTAATAACAAATTTAAATCTCCTCACATATTTAGGGAATTTAGTATTCCCTCACCTATATACCCTCCTACTTCCTAGCCTCTCTTAATAACTACTCCAATTGATCTATCATTAGCCACTAATGAAGTCTAGAATTTTCTAAGGCTAATCTAAGCTCTCCTTCCACCACCTTCTATGAATTTACCTTAATTTAGAATTTTCCATCCTCTCATCCCTTCTCAACCTCTAATCTTCATCCTACATGAGTCAATCTCAACCCTCCATTCTTCTATAAAAAAACTCCACCACCCTCCATGTATGGCCAACTTACAGAAGTATAAGAAAACTCCATCAACTTGAAGAGCCATTAAACATTAAACAACGAAGTGCCGTTAGATTTGGGAGCCATAAAAAAACAAGCTACAAGCCTTCATCAAACAATTTTGGGCACATATGTTCCAACTAAGGAGAAATTGGTCAAGGTAAAATGAGGTAATCTATCTTACAAGGCTGATTATCTTGATCTCATCTTCTTCATTTTCCCAATCAAAGGTGTGTTATTTAACTGTAGGTTAGGAGTTTTGTTGGTTTTCACGGCTTCTAACATGCATGCACGAAGATAAACTTACACATATTTTTAGCATGCCCAGTGGGACACCCACATGAACTTAAACCTTCCTTTCTCATTGTTAGGACCTTAACTACAACCAGTAAAGAAATACAAATCTAAAGGGTGTAAAATTTGAAGAAAATTTGAATTTTTTGTGACATTTTCCGTGTACGCTTTGTAATGTCATTTTTGCAACTGATAACGCCATTATTATGAATGATAAAATCATTTTTGTGAAGTCCCAAAACATTATTGTGAACTATCTGTAGGTTCCAGGAGATCATCATTTTCAAGCTAGACAACGACATTTTGACATAGACTGCAACATTACTAAAATAGACTATACCGTTTTCGCAATTGAAGGTATAATACTTTGTTTCCTTTTTTTTTTATCATTGTATAGAAATTTAGTTACTTTTTAGTTGTATATCACCTTTTCTAACCACAAATATTAGTTTCATATTCTGATTTTATGTTTTTTTAATCAATTTTTGGCTTAAAACCCTTGACGTCGTTTTGGATCTAACAACATTATTTTCGATATAATAATGTGATTTTTTCTAATTGTGGTTGTGCAAGTGACCACGTCCTTTTAGTTAATAATTGTGTCATTTTAGCTACTAACCACATCAGTTTCACAGAATGACATCATTTTCACTTCTGGCATCCTCATTTTTGGGATGTGTAATATTGCTTTTGTGATTGTATAGGTTTTATTGATTGTCCAAGATCTAGCTTGAATAAAAAATACTAATTCACTATTTTGCAACATCAATCAATCCAAAAGATAGCATAAAAATAATATTTCTCTTGTATCTTGATTTGTTTGATCGTATAATCTTGTATATCATTGTATCTTATTATTGTAGGTGTGTAACTTAGAACTAGGTTGTGTATGCTATCCCCTCACATTGTATGGTGATCTTGGGGATAAAAAATGGGTTAGGATCCCTTTTTTCTTTTTTAGGGGTAACATGACGTGGAATTTCTCCCATGCACTTAACATAGTCCTTATAATTCTTGTAATGTGGATTTCATCACGACGCACAAAGACACACCCCATGTTCTGACAGGGTATATAAATTCAAGGATATTTGTTATTTTTGGCTAAACATCAACCCATTTAAAAAGTGGTGTAAAGTGAGAGGATTTTATATCATAATACCCAAACCTCAAATAATATCCTTGCAACACAAAATTGGGCTCCATGTACTGTAAGGTATATAGGGGATTCACCTAAAGAGCCTTGTTTAGTTTGGTTCTAAGACCTTTTGATCACAAATGATTAGTAGTGTAGGGAACACAACACTTTTGGATCTATTCACCCCATATTGAGTAAATTAAGGGTTGGGGGAAAAATATAGTCACCACTTTATGTGAGGTATATTGGTGGGCTACTAGTCATGTTGCAAACCCATTTAATACTAACATAGGTCTCGTGCCTTGCATGACATTATTTATATTGTGTGATACTAGTGTATCTGCAACCTAAAACCCATATCCAAAACAAACAAATTCCATAAACCAACCCTAATCATCATCCATTCATCACCTACTCGTATTCATCTCATTCACTTGTCCAACATCTACTTAATACTAATCATCCTATTGTCTTCCCCAACTATTCATACGACTACACAAATTCACTTACCACTAGTTCTTATTTTACAATAGGATTTGTGTGTTTTTTGATCCATCTAAAATCTCATCCCAAATAATCCATACCATTAATTTTCATCTTTTCCCTTCTCATCTATATTCACCAGTCATAACTTTCATCTAACTGCCCTTCACATATTCTTATCCTAACCCAAATTCAAATCATCCACATCATCCCTCAAAAGATTGATTTAAAAACTACATCTTAAATTTATCATATAACCCATTATCAAACTATTTATCAACATCCTATCAACATCATAAAATTCTAGGCTCATCTATACCCTTTTCATAAATCGACCTCAAAGAAAGCAACTTTTACGAGTTATTTTTTAACTCATCAAATTAGAGTGTTAAATAAGATTTTTTCAAACCATTCTTCTCATCTCAATTACCACTTTATATCACATCTATATACTTCTCACCACTCCTTAAAAAAGCTTAATCTATAACTAAATAAGAACTAATGACACCCAAAACTCTATATAATGATTAGGACTAAACCACACAAACAACGAAGATCCTCTTGAAAATGCTTGGACAAATGAAAAAGTTCACAATGATGATGAAGAAAGCCTTGTAAATCATGAAGAAAAATTTCAAGATAGTCATAATGACTTTCTCTCTACTATACAAGGTAGATCCTAACTCGACCAAAACCTAAATGAAAATAGTGATGACTTTATTTGGAAACTCATTAATATTGGGGCTGAATTGCCACCAAATTACGACCTTGATAACCTTTGCAATATCATTAGCCAACATGAGCCCAAGAAAATATAACCATCTACACACCACAACCCCTTTGATAAAGAAAATCATTTAACTGAATCTTTAAACTACTTAAGGAATGGAAAAGGAAGAACTGATCTAGAGCGATAGGAATATAGGGACCGTAACCATTCCTTACATGATCAAATATAGAAAATATCTCGTCAAGCAGTCACTTTAGCCTCCCAAATAAGTCTTGATATGCATGAGCAACCTTATCCACTAAATCCATTCGAGTAACCCAAGTCTCACTCCAAATTGGATAAATCCTATAACAAATGCAAGTTCATCACACCATTAAAACCTATTATCGCTTCAACATTCACCCAAGAATGGGAAGAAATGAAGGAGGCCTTACAAGGGTTATAATTTGGGCCACCTGATAGGAATTATATATTTGAAGACTTATTCCTTTATCCATTGGATACCACACTACTCCGAGTTCCTTTTCCACCCTATTTCAAACCACTAAAGTTTTAAAAATATAGGGGGTAAAGGTAATACAAAGGATCATGTCAAATAATTCTGCATGGCGTGTCATAAGGTGGCATATAGTTATGCCTATATTTTACGCTTATTTTCACATAGCTTGGGTAGACATGCTCTCAATTGGTTTATGCATTTACCCAAGGAATCTATTATCACCTTCGCAAACCTCTCTAGTAAATATGTATGACATTTATCCTACAACATTGAGCATGAAATCGCTATGAAGGACTTATGTGACACCAAACAAAGAAATGGAGAAAGTTTTTCATCCTTCCTACAAAGATGGTGAAGCTTCTCTAGACAATTCCCTTATACTATCCTTGAAAAGTAATTAGTCAATATCTTCATTACTATATTTTATCAAGAATTATCCTTCCAACTACAAGTGCATTTTATTGATAAATTTTATAAAAACATTGAGAAATCAACCCAACTTGAAAAAGATCTTATTACCAAAGGTATAATCAAGATATATTCAAAGGAAGACCATCAACCATCCACTTCTGCAACAGAAAAGCCTAAGTATATAAAAAAATATAAGAATGTTGTTAGTGATGACATGACTGAATCTAAACATATACGAGACATCCAAAATACCGTTAAACCATCCATCCAAAGTTCATCTAAGTCATCCACTTCATCTGGAATCACTTTCCCATGAGGGAGACCTAGACAAGATTACATAAATAAGACTTATACACTTCTTGACAAGCCATTAGATTTTATATTTCACAAGCTCCTGATAGTGAACCTAATTCAATTCCCATAAGCTAAAACTTTTGATGAAAATGATCACAAAACTTCATAGTATCAGGAGGAAGAATATTACGAGTTCCATAGAACCAAAGGGCACAACGCAAATGAGTGTATGCTATTTAAAAACCACATCTAAGACCTTATTGGTAAGGGAGATATTGAGATAGATGAAAAATCTTCCACATACAAAAAACAACACTTCGGTATCCATCAAAGATAGACATGTTACCAAAGAATGATCAAAATCCAAAAAACTAAACAATAAGGATAGGATCAAGCATCCCAAACCCGTTGCATCAACTATAAAATGACACATTATTATTATGACTTTGTTCTTGGCCACATTAACCACCACATCACCATTTTCAAAATAAAAGATAAGTATTCTTAGATCCCCGCTCCACAAAATCAACTTTCTATTTCAATCAAATCATCATCGCCTGAATTCAATGTCACCACATGAGGTAATAAAGACACCATCCCACAAACACCACCTAAGGTCATTGTCTCAAAGGATCCTATGCTCACTCACAAGGTCCAATATGATCTTATTAAACAACATGACAAGTCTCCAATCCAAATTTATATCATGGATCTTCTTAAAACATCTTCCATCTACTAAGGCATCCTAGATAAATCCTTTGAGGAGTTCATGGTTCCTACCAATTTTGATCCCAACCAATTCCAAGCTATTGTGGGTCATCTCTTATCAAACCAAAAACTCAGCTTGACAAAAATGATCTATTGCTAACTGATCCATCTCATAATTTTCCCTTGTATATCTAGGTAATCACCACTAATCATAAAATCAAATGCGTGTTTATCGACAATTATTTTGGTGTTAACTTGTACACCCTCACTCTTATCCAAAATATTGGGATATTTATAGATAATGATATCACCTAATATCATTATTATCAAAGTTTATGATGATGTAGAAAGACAATCAACTTGTATAATCCATCTTCCTATCGTATTGGGCATCGTCACACACCAATTAACACTCATCTACGTAGTGGAAATATACCTCCCTTACAACATCCTTTTGGGATGAATGTGGATTCAATAAATGCATGTTGTGTCATCTATTCTCCATCAATGCATAAAGTTCCCTCATTTGGAGGTCACCATTCTAGGTGACCCTCAACCTTTTTAATATTGTAAATTATTGGAAGGATTCTACTTTGCTATAGGCTATTGCTTGAATACCATGGACCATTCCATCCAACCCGAGTCAACTACATTATCACCATCTTGACAATCTTCCATCCATTTTTAAAGCTCTGATTCTTTAATCCAACACTAAGATTATTTGAAAAGGATGTAGCGAGTATTGTTAGGAAAATTAATATTTAAATGATTGTGGGTGATTTACTGTTTGGTAAATCAGTACTTACTAGTTTGGTGATTTGAATATTATTCTGGTATATTAGTTGTAACACCTCCCTAGTATTTTGGAGGTTATTTTGCTGCGTAAGTGGCTATATAATAGCCATGATTCGTGTAAGTTGAGGAGAGAAATATAACATATTATATTCAGTGTGTTATCTGTGTGTAAAACTGGTTTATTTTCTAGATTTGGTATCAGAGCTGCGTTAGTTTGTTCATGTGATGGAGAATTGATTTGTGACGGGCAACGATAACATTTGTCACTGCCTCACCTTCTGTAGTTTCTGGCCATTAACTTCTTCATAATATAAGTATTCACCACCTCGAGCCTGGCATTTCCTAGTGTCATTGATCTTTCCACGTGGATGTGGAATTTGTTACCTATATTATATTTGCTGAGAGGAAAATCGATCAGAATGTGGATGAGGGGGACGCGAGTTTTTGTGTAAATCCAAGGTAGAAAATTATCGGTTACTCAGATTATAAGTTGGGACCAAGCCGCAGGAGTATATACAATCCTCTTGAAATCTGCACTGTGTATTTTCATCACGTATTCATCGAATCCGTTCGAGGGAAAATATTCTTACAGTTTTCCTACATGTCATCCTAATCCTCCTCATTTTCTAGCTAGCTGATTAAATTTATTTTATTTTCTGGCATATGTACTGGAACCTGAGTTTTTTCACAGGGAGTATATTATTATTGACAAAGCAGAGCCTCTGCAAAGAGAGAGGATCTTAATTTAAGGTGCGGATCTACGTGCCTGTTATAAAACACATATTCAATGGTGACTGTTGCTGTTCAATGTCACAAGACCGTCGAGGAAAAAAATGTATTGCGTCAATTACAGTTCTTCTATTCTTGGCTTCATTCGACCGTCCATTGTTAGGATCCACATTTTTGTATATTCCCAACACAAGTCTTTCTATGCATCCATGTATTAATTCCAATATTTAAGTGGTTCTAATATTGCCATTAGTATTCATCCTAAGTCGTTAGTCTATTGTATACCTTCACGATTAAATGACAATTTCTCCAAATTATCAAAAGAAAGGCTACAGATCTAAACCATATGCAGAGAATTTTTCTGTGACTACTAAATTCTGAATCTTAAATCATAGAAACTTATGGTACATAGTCGACATCCTTAATCTTATAATCTGAAATTTAATACAGAATTCTGATACGAATGAGAACAAGGTTTTAATGAACCATGAATGTCCGGGCCTGTGAAGGTGTCACCACACTCACATTCCTTGAAAAGAATGAATGTATGGATATTGTAGTTTTCTCCTCAAACTGGCTGCTGTGTGTATACAGCTGCATGATGTTATTTTTGCGGTCTGGTTACAGCCGTGTGATTAAACTGTGACATTGTTTGACTTCTGTATTCCGATAAAATAATAAAAAATGAACACTTAAAAACCAATCCACATTATGTGCATAGAACTTGTGAATGAACCTTGAAAAAAAAACCATGTATAAGAATTTATTAAAAGTCTTAACTTTGAAGATGCCCCTGCTGGAAAGTGCCAAAAAAATTTCCAGCAGTCAATTTCCATCACACTGTTGCTCCCGCACTTTACCCTTTCCGCCTGCACTGTTGCTCCCGCATTTTTACCCATCACCTCATGCACAGTGAATAATCATCAACATTTTCTGGGCAATCTTTTCCCATGGCAGTCACACCATCGGTTAATCTCGTGCACAAGCTTCCGACAGAGGCTTTACAATCAAAGCGGAAATGGGTATCCCGACTACACCCTTGCCAAAGAGTTAATATGGTCAGTTGAAATCCGTGTGTCCGAGATTTGGAGGAGATAATACTCTGTCGCCATTGGACAACTACCATTTCAAATATTTGGTCAGCGGGAGAGGCCTGTTGGATTTGGACGAGGAGTTGTTTGCGAGAGGGCAAAGGAAAAAACAAAGCAGACAATGAAATTATATGCAACAGATGAGGCGGCGTTTATAATTTTTTTTTTGTGAAATCAATGATTAATATGGGCAATATAAGATCTATCTCTAAACAGTTCTTTTAACAGTTGTAGGCATACTCCCGCCCTGTTCTAAAATACGAGCTCTGAGACAGGGTGTGGACATCCATCTAAGCATAAAGGATAGAGGAATTTTGTCAAATGTTGTAGTTCCAAATACTCTAATAGACATGTATGCAAAATGTGGAACATTACACAAGCCACATGAACGCTTTGACAAGATGCCTCAAAAAACGTGGTTTCATGGACATAGTTGATTGCAGGATATGTACAATGCGATTGGCCGGTGTAGAGCCAAATTCCACATAAACCCGTGGGTGTTATGTGGAAGTGTTTGCTTGGTTCCTGTAGATGACATATGAATATATAGGCTTAGGAGAATTTACATCCATAATACATTTTGATTCAGATCCTAAAAATGATGCAACTTATTTTCTTCTCTCAAACATCTATGCAGAAGTGGACATGTGAGGTGAGGCTCAAATGATATGAAGATTGATGAAAGATAGAGGAATTGAGAATATCCTTTGGATGTAGTTGGATTGAAGACCATGAGACATATTATAAATCATAGATGACATCTAGAGATAGAGGAGATCTATGGAAAGCTGGAGAAAATGGCTTGAGAGATAAAGACAACAAGTTATTTTCGTACTAAAGACATTTACTTAATGATGTGGAAGTGGAGGAAAAAGAATTATTTCTCTGCCACCATAGTAAAAAGTTGGCAATTGCATTTGGCTAGTTAAACACACCCCTTGGAACAACTCTTACAATTGCCAAGAACTTTCTATTATGTGCTCATTGCCACAGTGCAACGAAAATTAACTCCAAGATTGTTGCAAGAGAAATTGTTGTGAGAAATGGGAAACATTTCCTTCATTTTAAAAAGGAGAATGTTCTTGTGGCGATTATTGATGATGCTAAATGAAGCAATCTAAAAAACTAAGCTTAAACTATAATATTGTGTCATGTTCTTGATTATTCTCCGTTTCTTGAAAGAGTTTTTGTTTAGTTTTAATTTTGCATACACTTCGCTATAAATTACAACTCCAACAAACTCAACATTTTCATCCTTTTCGGCATAATTTGCAACTCATGTGCAATTGCTAGTTATATGTTTTATATAGTTTTACATGTCATTTGTTTGTGAGGAGAGTTTCATATAAGACAATTTTTTTTAAAATACTCGTTGTTGGTATAAAAGTGTATTAGAATTTAGGAGTCAATAGATTTTAATCAAAATAAATAAAAAAATAAAAAAATACCTTACTGACACATTTTTAGTGTTACCCGACGTTCGAAAAATAAAGAGTTTCACATTGCGGTAGGAGAAAAAATAAAGTACAATGTGGAAACCATGGAGCTTCATATCCAAATCTGACTGACCTAACAACATGACACTGGAGGACAGAGGCACGGGAGGCTGGAGGTCAATCAACGACCTCTCATCAATTTCCAACGACAAGGACACTCTTCTGATTTGGTGGCACATGTGTGTTTTTTCTGTAGAGTGGCGTGCCTTATTCTAGCATTCAGTGTGTTTGATTTCATCATTTCAGTTTGATGTGGATTTCAACATGGTGTGAAAAATAAAGACAGATGTGGTATGTTCCTGTTCACTTGTGTATGTGAGTATTCCTACATAATTCTCCAATGTAATAACATAGTAAAGAACATATAGCACAGTGAAATGCAACATCATGAGTTTTGAAGAGGTTGAACAATTAGATGTGTTCTTGTTCATACCTAGGTTTGTGGTTAGCCTCTCAGAAACCATTGAAGGCTATTCATATGTGTACTTGATTGAATTCCCACACTCTTAGGTCAGATGTGAGCTCCTATAGTGACTGGTTGATAAGTAGATGATTCCTGAGCATGTTCCCATCCTCGTCCGTCAGATGTGTTCCCGACAAGCATATGGTTGATAAGAATTTGATGTGTTCCTTCTTCTACTTTTAGTTCGAGTGGTGTACCAAGATGATCAGCAAGCATGGGCGATAAGTTGAAAAAGATGTGTGATAGTTGTTTGATACCATGTAAACAATAAGGTGGGAATGTTGGGAAAATTAGTGTGTACATGGTTGTGGGTGATTTACCATTTGGTAAATCAATACTTACTAGTTTGGTGGTACGGTTAGAAGAATATTTGTAACTGTTATATTTAGTGTTTTATTAAGTAATATTGTTGTATATTATAACAATATTACGTACTTAGTTAGCGATTAGTATGTTGTACCCGTGAATATTATTCTGGGATATGAGTTGCAACACCTCCCTATTATTTCAGAGGTTGTTTCACTATGTAAGTGGCTATATAATAGCCATGATTTGTGTAAGTTGAGGAGAGAAATATAACATATTATATTCAGTGTGTTATCTCGTATGCAAATCTGGTTTATTTTCTAGATATAAACTCGAAGATGTATTCCATATTGGTCATGATCTCTATATAGCTACGAGAAACCCACTATGCAAAAGCAAAATAATAACACTTATCAAATAGGCTTGTCCACATTCAATTGCTTTGGGTGGTGTAGACACTCAAATTTGGAAATATATCCTTTGACATTGTTGATCTTGATATTAAACACTTGCATATACAAATGCACTCTCCTCACTCTTTATTAACACACCCTGATAGCCCTTCGATTACTTTCTTACCTCTGCACACCTCTCTGTCATCAGTTTTTAAATTTTAACTATAGAAAACACATCAAGAAATATCCATCCTTCGAACCATAAAGTAAAAACATGTTTGCCCCTCCAGTCAAAACCATCATTTTCACAGTTTGTACAATTCCACAAGTTAACCCTACTATATGGTTTTGGACCGACATGATTTGGGCTAATTATTTTGATTCTATCACATTTTAATGAGAAAATACATTCCCTTGGTCATCATTTTATGGTATAGTAACCTTCAGAAGCATATATAATAAAGTAAATCATACGTCATTTAAGAACCTAACACTTCAAGAACTCCTCATGTAAAAAAAGCACAAAAGGCACTCCCTAAACTATGAAATAATTCATGCACAACCATTAGGGAAGCACCCTATACAAGTTTGAAGTATCCTTCTAGGTCTATGAGTCTCCATATTCATTCTACAAGAAAGAAAAGTGACCCTTCCCAAGTGTTTGAGAAAATGTGAAACTCAAGCAAAGCATTGTCAAAGTATGGTTGTCAAATTATTATTGCACTACGGTAGATATCACATACTAGGAAAAAAAATGTAGTTTGATCCCTCTTCGGAGTAGTTACAACATCGATGGTGCACAATGGTTCCCAAAACCCACCTAACTTTGTTTTGTATGAACTCCTTGCACTACAATGATTCTAGGGTTTGACTAGAGTTTACAGAGACATTTTAAAGGTGAGCAAAGAATAGTGGCACACAACAACACTCATTTCCAATAAGGAAAATTACTTAGGAAGTTGCAGAGAAAAACTCCAAGCATGTCCAAGACCATAAAGAAGGGTAAAGACCGTATGGATACTGTTGACCTATGTGTTTAAAGTTTTGACCAAGTTCAGTCTCAGGTGCCAATTTTTTGTAACAAAGCATTTTTAGTCTCAGACTATCTTGTTCCTACATTTAGATCATATAAAATCTTCTAGATACACACAAAATCAACTAAGTGCAATTATCCCTTATTTTGTATATTTTTTAGATTAATATTCACTTTGAAAAGCGTTATTCTAATTTGTGTAATTACTGTTAGAATTTAATTAAATCAGAATATCCACTTGTCATATTATTTCATCCTTTTTATGTATGTTAATTAGAAACACACTAAACTATTAAACATGAATGAAATCGATTCACAAAAAGTGAAATGATTTGGTAAACCCAACATTTTATAATTGAACATTGTAGCCCTAACCCTAGTGGCCCTAAGGTTTCTTTTTAAGCGTATGTTGTTATTTTTTCTGCTTAGCTCTTAATCCTATATCGTACATTGGATGTGTATGGATGAATTGTGGCTATCAAAACTTATTATCATGTTATATCTATTTCATATATGTTGTAATGTCATTATTGGGTCGTCTTTTGTGATTTACACAACATAGGAATAATATATATAAGAGTTAGCAGGTAGTTGTTGATCATCATATTGAGTACTTGAGTCATATTATATGGTTTGGAGTTTGACCCCTTGATGTGGCTAAGTTATTCTACTTGCATTTTGTGATCATTTCTCTACATTTTGGTGTTATATTTTTGCTGATATTCATATCTATATAAGTAATTTTATTACAAGTGGTATCATATTTGTGATCTTAGCTCCAAAATTAGGTCAAAAACCCTAATTTTGTGTTTTGGCCATATTTTGCTAACAATTTTGATTTTTTAAGAATTTTTTTAGTGAAGTTGATACATATGAAGATACATTGACCCTCCAAATTTCATCATATTTAGATTTTTTTGTGGAAATTATTGTAATTTCAGGGTTTTCCAAAAATTCACTCACTTTGCTGCAAATTGTGGTGTTTCTCTAAATAAATTACTTTTTTGGAAATATTTCTAAATTTAAGTTAGGGTTCATTCTTTAGGGTTTTGTAGTTCTAGTAAAAATTAAATACCAAAACTAAAACCTAATCACCATGATGGGGAGATCAACTAGAGGTCAAGGTAAAAAGTCTGCTACTCTAGGGAAAACTCCAAACAAGAAGGAATACAAATCAAAGTTGGAAATGGGTGGAAATTACGATGTTATTTATTCTTTTGTGAATGAATAAATCCAACATATTTAGGATAACATACAAAATTTGAGGGAAATATGGAGGCAATGGACAACAACATACATGGAGAAGTGGAGGCCATCAAAGGAGATAAGAAAAAGATATATGCAAATATTGAGTTGTTGTTATCTTCTCACGCAACTCAAGGTTGATTGAATGGAAATACAAATCGTGAATCACATACTACATCCTATTTATCTGGAGTGAGATTTAATTCAGGGACATGAAACCTACTCCCGTGAGTAGAAATGTGTAATTTTGATGGAAATGATCCACTCAATTGGACTAACCAAATGGAGAATTTCTTCGATCTACATCAGATCCCATCTAGACAAAAGGTGACCATGAAATCCTTGTATCTCAAACTTGAATAATTCTTATGATATCAATGGTTATGCATTCTCAAAGGTAGATGAATGGTCTCAGTTTCACATGGATATTTTCTACCAAATATTTGAAATTGCACTGGAGTTCTAGTGTGTGAAATAATTACTTCAACCAATTAGAAAAGTTATAGAAAACAAGATCAATCAAGGATAAGGTTCATCAATTCCAAAAATTATCCTTTCCTAAGGATAATATTACGGAATGGAATCTGAATGGCCTATTTCTTGGGGGTCTTAAGGACCAAATTGAGCAAGAGGTTCAAATTTGTAATCCACTTAAGGTTTTTTATTATATTATCATGACATGCAGGGAAGAGGAAACATTTTTTTCTAGTGAGAGGAATAATTTTACTAACATCAGAGACTATATCACCTCAACACCATCATTCCCTCAACGAATTATACTAACACCTCAATGAATTAAAGAAAAGAGATAAAAAGGGTTATTGTTTTAACTATGACAACAAATATGTGTGTGCATGTGTACTTTGCTTAATGCTAAATCAAATGGAATAAAAACTACCACCTAAAATAGTTGTACAATTTAGCTAAAACAAAGCATAAACACCATCAAGATAGAGAACTAAGAAAGATCTAAACTAACATTATAACTTTGAAAACATGAGATCAAAACCATGCATGTTATTTTAACATCTCTACTCTCTTAGATTACCAACAAAATGCATGGACCTATTCATCTCCAATGGCAGTAAAAAATGGCTTGTTTGATCTTTAAAGAATGCAAGAATAGGAAGCTTAGCTCTTAACAATGGTGACCTCTCAAGAAGAAAAAAATGCAAGCTCTTAGTCTCTTTGCTATATGCTTTGCATTTGCTCTCTTAAGAAGTTTAGGTGTAGGTATAAAGGTAGAAGGAGGGCTCCTTATATAGCCCAATGGATAAAGGAAACACTTCATCCCTTTGCATGTGGGATAAAGGTAAAAAATGATTAGGAATGGATAAGGCTGATTTATTAAAGGTAACCTTACTTTAGAAGGGTTTAATTTATGCTTAGCAAGTCATGGGAGCTGGGGGGTGTTTTAATTAATCAAAGGTGATTAACTAATAGGTAGATGTAAGCTTATAGAAGCTAATTAGAGGAATATTAGTACGATTTAGGCTATTAGGAGGGGATTAAATCAATTAAATATTGATTTATTAGTTAAATGAAGTGGAAGGATTATTAATTATTAATAATTAATTAGTCTAGATAGAAGTGGTAAATAATTAACAGAAGGTCGTTAATTAGGTTGTTAGTTGGATAGGCAACTTAATAAATTAGCGTATTGTAATTAATTAACGATAATAAGAGGGAATATGAGCACTTTTGATGATATGTCGTCAATTTGTGAGAAAGGAGATAATTAGTGCAATTTAAGTATTTAAATTGCTCAGGCGTAATTATGGGTGTCTACATTTGCCCCTCTTTGGGGTGGCGTAAGTGACGCCACTTCAAAAATAGTAGACGGAAGAAAATTTTGAAGGGATAGAAGAAAAATTAGTAGGAGGTAGAGATTCCCCCTCGAGTGTCGATGGGGTGATGAAAGAAGATGATCGACGATCAGAAAAAGTGAGAGATAGATAGAAGAATGGGAAGGGGAAAGATGCTCCGGTGAGACAGAAGATGAGGGGTGAGCAGAAAATGATGCAGAAGAAATATGGAGGAAGGGAGAGAAGAGCTTAACCTCTAGCCACTGTGTATTGTAACAATTTTGATGTCATCACATTGCTATAAGAGCTACGTCATCGGTCCTTATGAAAAATATAAGCATACGACAAAGGTAGAATGACATGAAAAACCATATTATGAAAAATTTGTCCATCACTGAAAATACCAACTCCACGTAATATAACAAATGTAATGCAATACGAGAAAGTAAAAAATGCTTAACTCCATGCAACATACAAAATGCAATGCAATATGAGAAAGTAAAGGATGCTTAACTCCATGCAACATACAAAATGCAATGCAATATGAGAAAGTAAACAAGCTAACCTAACAGAGAAACATAATGTAATGTTTTTGTTATCAAGATTCAGTTCCAACCTGTGTGAATTAATGACAAGGGTTGATGATGGTGCCCCAAGTAAGGATACATACGAGGGGAATAACAGAGGACACTTGGGTCCGATAAAAAAGCAATGTGCACTATGAAATAGTACCAGACAACTCGTTGTGCCCCAGAGTACAGATGAAGTAAGAAGCCTAGATTTTGTAGATGGAGGTAGATCAAGATGATCTATAAGTCACACACATGAACACATGAGAACTAAAGAGTGACGTTTTGTAGGATGATTTTTAATTTTTAGAAGTTTTCTTAAATAGATTTGAATGTTTTTTTGTGATTTTTTTTGAAATATTTCTGAAACTATGTACAGGAGGATGAGGAAGCATGGATGACCCTAGCAATAGATGGGATTTATAAGGGCATAAGGCCACATGCGTGTGAGAAAGGTGAAGATGTAAAAATGCCCCAGCGATTAGGTGGGAGTATTTGAAGGAAAACTCTTCACAGGTATAAGTGAGACCCAAGGCCATTATGGATAGGTTCAACATGATGGTGAACATAACCTAATGAATTACTAGGTAGAAGAAAGGATGCCCCCAACGTAAGTTGGCCTAAAAGCACATGATAGAAAGGAAGTGGAATATTTTTTTTGTGAAAGGGGACAAAGGTGTTCGAAAACATGGAAAAAAAGTAATCTTATACACATGGATGTTCTGAACGAAGAAGAAGAACGATGTGAATGATATGAATGTATCTTAGAATCCTCGTGATGAAGAAGTGATTAGCCAAAAGCACAAATCGTGAGATGAGATATGGACTAGAGTAAGAGTCTGAACAAGGTCTAAAAAAAAGACACTTGGTAACATACTAATCCTGTTTACTCATAGAGATCTAGTGTGTGCACGTGGAATTTATAACCTCTTGAAGGGAAGATTTAATAGACAATAAGTGAATACACCCTAGCCAATGTGTAGGGATGATTTATTTTGAAAGGTGATTTTGTGAATGAAGGGTGGAAGGATAGTTGTACATTGCTTCGCTGCCAGCCAGGTGTCCATAGCCTCGATGGAGATGTATTTGATTCTAATCAAAAAAAATTCTCTACTACCATTCAGGTGTCCATAGCCCCGATAGAGATTATTGGAAATACCCTAAGAGAGATTTATATATCAATTTGATTTTGCTTTTAGCTTTTAGCTTTTTATTTTTTTGATTGATTTTGATTATTTTTCTTTTCTGAAAACTTATTTCAGCTCTCTTGTTTGACAAGGGGTTAAGAACCACATATGACTTGATGGAAGGAGGTGGAAGTGATTGTGATGACGAAACTGGCTAGTGTCAAAAAATATGTCCAAAATTTCTTCGCAACAAGTTTATTAGATGGTGAATGTGATAGGATATCTAAGAGGTCAGACATTCTTCAATTTACCAAGGTGATAAAAGACTAGGGTCAAATGGATACCATAGAGATAAATGTCGCAGAATGTGTGTGGATAAGCTAACAAAAATATCACTAAAGGGATTAAAATGGTAGGAATACTTACAGAAAAATAACAAGGAAGGGAAGAAAGAAATATCCATGTGTACGCAACACCTGATTGCAATGTTTGATCTTTGTACCTTTGATTTTTGTTGTGTTTTCTCAATGTTTTTTTTGTATTTGTGAATTGTTTTTTATTTTTAATTTTTTGACAGTTTTAAGAGGTTGGGAATAACAAAGTAACTCTATGTGGTAAGATCCAACAACAATGTTTACGAATTCCTTGATAATGGAAACTAGGCACGTTTTTTTATCGAGAGTGATATTATCTCCGATCTAGATGATCGAGGTGAGTTCACACTCAATAAATGACCGTGATTTATTCTGAAACATGGATTTCATATGTGGGAGATTAATTCCCCATCCAAATGTTTATGCACTTTGCGCCATACTTGATGGTTATGTTGATGTGTGTTCTTGAATCGTGCTTGATTTAGAATTTTGAGATTGTTTGATTTGCTGGGAGCTATAAAACTGTTTACAGTTTTGATTTGAGCTTGATAATGAACCTGTTTGGGTTTCTTATAAGCTGACTTGTGACTTTTCTGACCTCGAGAAGGAGAAGAAAGTGAATGTTTATTATTGATGATAGGAATGAGAGAAATGATGGTGGGCCTGCCCCGGTCATTGGTAGAAGGATGATGTGATTGATGAAAAGGATACGGTCCAAGGATTGAAGAAGATGGGCTACTGGGAGGTGAGCCATAGATAGAAGATGAAGGGCTACTAGGATGTGGCCCAAGAATAGAAGAATAAGTGTTACTAGGACATGTCCCATAGATATAAGATGAAGGGCTACTAGGATGTGGTCCAAGAATAGAAGATGATGGAATACCCAAGGGTGATCCATACATAGAAGATAAGGGGCTAGTTGGATGTGTTCCAAGAATAGAAGATAGTGGACTACTCAAAAATGTCCCACAAATAACAAAGGGAGGGCTACTAGAAGGTGACCCACACATAGATGAAGATGAAGGGCTACTTGGCGTTGACCCCATAAGAGATTGTGATTGAGAAATTATGATAGACAAAGAGTTAGTGGGTGATGAGAAGATAGGCCATCGATCAATGCAAGACCAAGGAGTTTCATCACATAATGAAGAATGTGAAGATGGAAGAATAAGAGGAGGGTCAAGTTGCATGACCTGAGGCTCTTCCTCCATTTCTTGATAAAAGGAATCAACCTTTTCCTCACAATATGTAGACGCATCAAAGTCTAAAGAGAATCCTTTCTCATAATCTGCTAAAGGAATATCTTCATATGACCCTATAAATGCCCTGATTATTTCTTCATTATGAAATAGATCAATCAGTATGAGTTGTTGATCAACCACTAGGGGTTGATTGGAAGAAAGAGATCCAATTGGTGTCGGAGACTTAGAAGATGTTTGATGATGATTGATAGAAGAAAATGATGTGGGGGATGAAGAATATGTGTAGCTAGATGTCTGAGGAGTAGAAGAAGGTGGTGTGGACCTACCTATATGATGATATATCATCTGTAAACTAGTAGGATTAAGTCCAAAGCTTGTAGATTACGACACATGGTTCAATTTAGACGTTTGAATCAAAGGACTTTGAGTCACACAAATCTTCAAATAAGGAAGACTTATTGGGGGTGATTGATGAAGAAGGTCCTGCGAAGAAGGGGAGGACCCTGATTCAAGAATCACATCAGATGAATAATAACAAGGGTCCTGCAAAGAAAGAGAGGACTGTGATTCAAGAATTGTTTTAGATGTTTGATTGGAGGGATTTGGAGTTGCACGTAACTTCAAAGGAATAAGACGTTGTCGAGGTGACTGATAAAAGGGGTCTTGCAAAGAAAGGGAGGACCACAACATAGGAGTCATATTAAATGTATGAGGAAGAGGTTCCTGCAAAGATAGGGAGGAACATGACATAGGATTTGCATTAGATGACTTAGGAGTCAAATTAGGTGAATCTGAATAGTTGTTTGGATCCAAATAGTAGTTTGGATCTGAATCATCAGAAGAGTTAGAGGAAATATTTGGATTGGAATCCTCAGAAGAAGAGTAGGGGGAACTCAAATAATAATTTGGATCAGAAGCGTTCAAATCATACCATCAACTATGAGATGAAGGTGGGGAACCAGTTACCCATATGGGCTCTTTAGCACGAAGAACCAAACAAGGTTTATTTGTAATGGAAATATTTTGATTTGAATTGCTAAACCTAGGTTCCGTATTCTTGTAAGTATGGGGAACCGCACGATAGTTAGTCATTTTTGGAACTGTTTTAAGAACAAATGTCTAGATCTAGATAGTGTGATGGAACTCCTTCAAAGGGAAGAAATTGACATGTCAATTTGGGTAGCATAAGGACAACCAGCTAGACAGTTCGTAAGTATTGATATGCGTGCGTGATTTTCCAAAGAAGGTCTAAGGAAAATAGACATCGTGATGACGTAATATTGATGAGATCAAGAGGGATTTTCCTAGAAAATAAGTTTTCTGAATGAATAATCACAAGGAACAATCATGCAAGTTGGAAACACAAAACCAATCAACAAGGAAATAAACCATATGAAAATGCGTGTGCAAAGTGATAGTCTGATGTAAAAATGATCAACATAATGTCAATATTTACGTCAAGATCGAAATGAACAAGGTGTAAATATTAACAAAGGGTAGATGTGTGTGACTCCCAATCAAAGGATACCATGACAAGTTCAACAACCAACAAGACCTAAATGTTAAAGGGTGAGGTTTACAAATTTAAGCCACATAACTACACCAATTAGACACGTCTATCAAGCTTTGTGGAGAAGTGAGATATTAGTGTCAAAGTGGTATCGAAATGACGCAAACAAAGTAAGCGACACCTTTCAATATTTGGGACAATTTTTGAAATAAAACTAAGTCAAAGTATACTAAGAATGTGTTAAAATGTGCGCAGCGTAACACCACAATGCGGATACTTAGATCATGTTTACGAAAAAACATGACATAAGTATCTTAATTGTGTCAAGACAATGCAAACAAGGTAACACGTCAAAGGGAGATCAAATGATGAATTAATCCAAAATATGATGATGATCTTGACGTGGGTATTAAGATCACAAAGGCTACCAATGATATAAATATGCCTCCACACACTTTAGACATTTAGCTTACCCAGCTGCAAACATGGATGGGCGTAAACGGACAAAAAAGTGGCAAAAGCAATCGATTGGTAACACATAGGTAGTCACCCTTATTTTGATAAAAAAATGTCAAAAGAATGTGAAGGAAGAAAATAAAAATGAGGATGAAAAATGATGGCTTCACTTTGTAAGTGTTTCGCCTCGCCTTAAGGCAGGTGAAAAACTAAGCAAAAGTAACACGTCACACGTTTTGTGATAAAAATATGGTTCACAACTCAACACTGGTTTAGAATGGTTGAAGTGGGCTCCTGGCCAAAGTATATTTTCCTAGGTGGTTCTCTCATCCTAGGTGTTACAAAGTTGTTCACAAGCGGGGTGATTTACCCAAAAAGTCACACTGACTAGTTTGGGAGTATCTCGGCTTTGCCCCCTTCAAGCACAGTGGGCAGTAAATGCATCCATCATGTACTCAAAAGGGTCGCATAAAGATAAATTGTAACTCTATCTCACAAAGTAATCACTAGTCAAGTAGCTAGTGCTGAGCACTTCCCATTTCGTCCACAAGGTTCCCTCTTGCGTGGACTACTTTGGGGTTCCTGGAACCACCCCCATTGTTGTAGCTTAAGGCATTATGCCAAAGGGGTTATGTTCCAGTTGAGCGGATAGGTTCAACATGATGGGCATATTGTTTTGAATATTGAGCGGATATTTACTTTTAAAAACTTGATCTTCATCTCAGATATCATCCTACCAAAATCAGGGATAAGGATGTTAATAAAACAACCTTTAGGACACATGAAGCATAGAATGCATTCTTAGTAATGCTTTTTGGAATAAAAAATGCATCCTCTACATTTGAAAGTTTGATGAATTGTATCTTTAAGCCATTATTTTGGAAGTTCATTTTCTTGTTCTTTGATGATATCTTAATCTAGTAAAAAACATGGGAGGAACATTTGCATCATGTAAATAAGGTGTTAGAAACCCTTGCACAACATCAAATTTATGCAAATCCTTCTGAGTGTTCTTTTACAGTCAAGTAAATTGAATATTTGGGTCACATCATCTCTAATGAAGGTGTTAAAGTAGATCCTAACAAGATAAAGGCCATGCTTGAGTGGAAGGTTTATGTTGTCAATGAAATTTTCACCCTTACTAAATAAGGAATTCAACATTTCAATGAAACAATGAGAGACCTTGAAGGCATGGGTTCAATCAAGGTCTATCCTCAGATAGAAGGGCTAGATCCTCTCATCCTAGTTTGTTATAGCTACAGTAACCAACTTCTACTCTAACACTATCTAATTCCTCAACCAAGAATCCAAGGAGACAGTGTGAGAGAGAGAAAACTGAAAACAAAAGTGGAGGCGATGCACCAAACTCAAAATGGATTGATTTTTGCTCTAAAATAAATATGTGAAACCATGAATGAAGCTTGAAGAAATGCACACAACTTTTAAGGAAATAAATTGGAAAATAATGACAGTGTGCAAGAGGACATAAATGTTCACATTAAATGTAGATCATTCAAAGAAACAAAGCCACACGTACATTAATATTAAAACTTAACCATTTACATGCACAAATATGAGGCAAGAATACTTCATATACAAGTTGCAAAGGTTGCGAGAAATATTTTTAGAGCTCAAAGGAAGAGATCTATGATGAGTACATTATTTTAATTGTTTATATTATCAATGTACTTAATGATTTGTAATTAAACATGATTAATTAGTGCATGGGGATGCTTTATGTAGTTATATCCTAGTTAGTTTAATGCATTTCTCTTATTTTGTTTCATGCAACTTGTTTAACTTCCCACTAATCACCTCTGTGAGTGAAATTTTCTGACATGTGTACAATAATAGTGGGCATTTACTGTCAATGCTGGGAATTGTAATCAAGGAGTTCAAATCTGGAGCCATCGTGTAGTTGTGGAAGAATTTTTCTATTGACAACCTATAAACATGGATCCTATTTTTAGCAGTTCCGTAAGATTTAATTAACTTTAATAGGATTGTTAGTGGAAGAATGAAGTGCCTAAAATTTTGGCATGATGTGTAACCGACTATGTATAAATAGACATCTCCTTGCAAAACAATTTAGTATTTAGTTGATGTTGGTAATTTGTAGTATGGTTTAGAACAGTTAATATCTATTTTCCATTTATGTAATTAGTATGCTATGGAACTTTTTTGAACCAATATATTAGATGTTGTTTGAATATCTTGTGGGGTTGAGATTACCTCTGTCCTGAGGAAGAGAAAGGGATCACTTGACCAAGGCAACTATAGGCTTTAACATTTATGCATGCTCGTGGTTTCTGATAAGTTGCAATTTGAATGTAATTACTTATTTCCTTTACTACAATTTCTATTCAGTGTGTATCATTTCATTTCATTTAATTTCAATTTTGAGTGTGTTATTTCAATTCTAAAAATTCAATTCAGAGTGTGCGTGTTATTTTAATTCTGTTATATTGATTTTTTGTGTGCATTCTAATTCCACAAAGTATTTTCATTAAATTCATTTCATTAAAATAATGTTGTTTCAGTAGTTTAGCATTACATTTCCATATATTAGCAAAGAATGAGAAACATAACAACCAAAACCCTCTAAAAGGAGCCACTGAACAATTGAGTTGCATCAAGCTTCATTACATACAACCTTGGACACACAACCTTAGTTTTATAATGACACTAGCAGAAGAATCTATTAGTTAAATTATTGGAGAATACACCGACCCATCATTTTTGGTGTTGTTATCTAGGGAAACCATAAGCACAACACGCCATTTTTATTCACTTTACATGCTATGGGTGTTAATAAAGTTAATCTATGTAACCAGTAGAAGTCCTAGGCCTTGTTTACATAACCAACCTTGATGTATAGGCCACAAGACATTTAAGGGAGATTTTATACCACGTAATATCCAAAGAATATCTCCAAATAGAGTACAAGTAGGGAACACTGAAAGTAACACTGAATCTAATCCCAACGCTTAGAAGCCCTTCTGAACATTCTGCATCATCCTATTTAGAACTAGAAAAAACCATTCAGAAATTGGAGACAATGGGAATAATGAGAACTGACACTTGGGGTATAACCTTTACCTATCCCATTATCTTAGATGAAGATGAGGATGCACCTATGAAAAAATATCTCACCATCCATCCCTCCCTATCTTCCGAGGAATGTCTATAGAAAACCCAGATCATTTCCTATTTGAATTCAAAGTTCTTTGCCAGACATATGACTACAGAACAGATAATAAAAAACTCAAACTATTTCCTTCCACCCTCAAGGACTCTTCTACGAGGTGGTTCATGGGATTGTCCCCTAACTCCATTCATTCTTGGGAGAACATGGAGACAAATTTTTTGGACAAATATCAAGAATACTGTAGGGGAAGAAACATGAAAGAATATTTCTTCCAAATAAAGCAACAAGAAGATGAAAATATAGAAGATTATTAGGATATATTTCTCTTTATCCATCGGAGGAGTGGTTTTGAGTTACATGTAGAAATTACTAAGAAAACTTTACTTAAAGTACTTGATGAGGAAACCAAGGATTCCCTCCATCTTATGGGAGGAGGTGATGTGCACAAACTTAGTATGGAAAATATCACTGAGCTATGCAGAAGTTACTCTAGAACACGAGGAGGTATAAGGAAAAGAAAAAAATTCAAGATTTCCCTAGGTACCTCATAAATTCTGGAGGAAATGGATAACATGAAAACAAACATATTTTCGTAATTAACATCAACCATAGATGGGATGAAAGCCAAGACCAGTGCTGTAAAAGAACCTCTAGACATATACTGCCCTAAATGTAGGAAGAGACATCCTTTGAGAGAGTGTCCTTTTGATGGTACAGACATGTGTTTGATCTGTGATGTTGCTAATCATGATACTAAGCATTAAAATTTCTTACCTCAGTTGAAATAAGGATTGAATGCCATGTCTCAAGAAGATGCAGAGGTAATTTTTCTTCAAAGGCCAAATAATCAGGCTATGTATGCTCCTATACCTGCTCAAAACCCATAGAGGGTGTCCTGGCCCATTCAGTCTCCTCAGCCTACTTGGGGACAACTGAGTGGACACCACCACACTAAATGGTTTACTCACATCCACCACCATGGATGACTCCCTACACTCAATAGGGTTGGACACCACCAACCAATGCAAATCCATGGAAAAACAAAAAATGGGAACCTCAATAATTCTAATCAATAGAGGAGGTTCTAGAAACCACAACCGGATTTAATGGCCCCACCACAAAACTATCAACAACACGGGAAAGGAACACAAACTCAACTTCCAACCAAGCCTGTAGTGAACCCTAAACATGAATAGACAACTTCAACTAATGAAACATGATAGAGTGATACAATGTAAGTTAATAATATCAATAATATGCGACTAAGGTCTAGGAGAACATTGAATCATCCTCTTATTGTTATCACATAAATACCTAAAGAAAATGAGGAAGAAGAGTCACTTGAGGAAAATGAAGAAATTGAACATGTCCCACAAATGCAAGACACTAGGAATGGTCAAGGAAAAGATAAGAATACACATGCACCTCCTTTTACAAAACAATTACATGAAACTCGAACTACAGAAGAAACAACACTAGTTCAAGAGTTGAAAAAGATGAACATCGAGGTTCCACTTTTGAGAGAAATAAGGGACATTCCTGAATTAAACCAAACCATTAGAGACCAGTGTATAAAGACACTAGGAATAAATAAGAATTACCCAAAAAAAGTCAAAGTGGAAGGGAATCAAGATTATCTTGTTGCTGGAAAGCTTATTTCACCAAAATATGGGGATTTTGGGAGCCCAGTAATTACTATTTTTGTAAATGTCTAGTCAATATCTAACATTTTGGTGGATGTTGCTACCGCCATTAATGTTATAACAATAGATCTGTTCAATCTATTGTTTTTAACAAAATTGCATCCAACCAATATTGTTCTTCAATTAGCAGATCAATCTATTGCTATATTAGATGGATTGATTGAGGATGTAATGGTCATGGTTGAATCCTGGGAGTATCCCATTTATTTTATGGTCTTACAGCCTAAATCTCGGAAGTTGGGATATCCAATAATCTTAGGAAGGCCGTGGTTGGTTACTATTGTTGCATATATTGACTATAGGTCAGAAAAAATGACCATTTTAAATGGGAAAAAATCAAAGAATATTTCATTGTATCCTCCTGCCCATCCATATGTGGATGTTTGTGAACATGTACGGGTAGATTATTTAGATACTAATCATCTAAGTTCTTCTTATCTAGCCACCATTGCAGTGAAAAATCACATGGAAGAAATTGTTGAGTCATACACAATGTCTGATGAAGAGGACATTGTGGCTACAAAAATCAGAATTGGGGCTACATAAATTGGAACTAAGGATACATAACCATCTGTTCTAAACAAAACAGATAATATTACCTTGGTAAGTGACATTTCTAATTAAAATTGTAAAGAAACCCACGCTTATAATGAGGAATGTGCAGTCATTGATTTCTATTGTCCTTTAACTAAGGTTATGTCTCTTGAAAATATGACTATTTTGCACATGCTTCAGCCTCATTTTTGTCCCTTGAATTATTTAATTTATGATGTAGATCTTTCGATTTTGAAAGATACCAAGCAAGAGAATGTTGGCATAGGAAAAGAGCTTACCATTGATAATAACTTAGAGGCTAGCCAAGAGACTAGGGTTTTATAAATCTTGAGGAAGCATTCCTAAGATTTTTCTTGGTATTATATTGATATGAAGGGGATCAATGCAAGCATCTACAATCACCATATCTACACTGAGGATGTTAAACATGTGAGAAATCTGCAACGAAGAATTAATCCAACACTTAGAGATAGTAAAAAAAGATAGAAAAATTTCTAAGGTAGGATTTATCTATCCTATATTTGATAGTCAGTGGGTATCACCACTAGTTATTGTTCCCAAGAAGAAAAATAAATGGAGAATCTTTGTAGACTATAGGGAACTTAATAAAGCCACCAAGAAAAACTACTTTCCCCTGCCCTTTATTGATCAGGTTTTGGAAAATCTTATAGGTAAGAAATATTTATCCTTCTTGGATGGGTTTAGTGGGTATAACCAAATTAGTATTGTACCTGATGATCAGGATAAAACCACCTTCACTTGTCCCTAGGGTAAATTTGCATATAGAGTCCTACCATTTGGGCTTTATGTTGCACTTGCTACTTTCAAGAGAGTAGTTTTTTCCATTTTTACAAATCTTACAAATGACTGTGTTGAAGTTTACATGGACGAATTCACTGTCCATGGTTCCACTTTTGATGAATCTCTAAACAATATTGAAAAATTATTAACTAGATGTGAGCAACACCAACTTTCTTTGAGTCATGAAAAATGTATGATAATGGTTGATCAAGGAATTGTCTTAGGTCATCATATTTTCGCCAAAGCAATACATGTCGACCCCAAAAATATTGCAGTAATTACTCAGCTTCCTACGCCAAAAAATAATACTGATATAAAAAGTTTCCTTGGACATGCAGGGTATTATAGGTGGTTCATCAAATAATTTAGTAAAATTGTTGCACCTATGTTTTCTTTTATAACAAAAGATTGTGTTTTTGAATGGTCTCCTCAATGTCAGCAGGCTTTCGAGATTATCAAAGAGAAGCTAACCACCACTCCAGTCTTGAGAGGACCTGACTAGGGGAAACCTTTCCATATTCACACTGATGAATCTAATACAATAATGGGATCTATTATTAGATAAAAATATGAAGAAGATCAAATGTATGTCATTTATTTTATCATCAAGAATCTGACTCCTACAGAGAGAAACTACACCACTACAGAAAAGGAATATTTAGCTATTGTTTACTCCCTGAATAAATTCAGACATTATATTACTGGGTACAAAATATTTGTTTATACTGACCATTCAATCATAAGGTATTTGATGAATAAACGAGTAGTGGGGGAAGAATTATTAGATGGTTACTCTTGTTGCAATAATTTAACCTAACAATTATTGATAAGCTAGGAAAGACTAACGTTGTTTTTGATTTCCTTTCAAGATTGAATGTTTTAGGAGAAGACGAAGCAGTCCAGGATCATTTTCCAAATGAAAACTTAATTGCAATATTGACTCATCCTTCATGGTTTGTTGATATTGCGAATTAACTATCTACATGGAAGTTTCTAGCTTACTTTACTAATAAGGAATGAAAGAGATTAGTTAAAAACAACTCAACGTATAAATGGTGTAACATAATATTATTTAAATGTTGTCGTGATATGGTTCTTCACAGGTGTGTTTGTGAGGATGAAGTATATGACATACTTAGAGCTTATCATTATGATCCTAGAGGAGGACATTATTCAATGAAGAGGATAATTCAAAAGGTCCTTAGAGCTGGGTATTACTAGCCTTCTCTTCACAAGTCTGTCAAGAAGTACATGTGGCAGTGTGATGCATGTCAAAGAATGGGAAAGCCTACATCATCCATGGAAATGGCTCTCAATCCTCAATTGGTCTTAAGACCATTTGAGAAGTGGGGTATTGATTTTGTTGGACCTTTTGACCCCCATCCTTTGGGAAAGAGTAAATTTTTGTGTGCACTGATTATGTCACAAATTGGGCCAAGGTTCAAGCATTGACATCTACCAATGAAGATGTTGTAGCTGAATTTTTATACAACAGGGTTATGCTGATATTTGGTGCCCCTAGAGCTATTATATCTAATCATGGACATCAATTTGTGTCTAAAATGATTGAGGATTTCTTGAAGATATACTGAATCAAGCATCAAAAGTCATCACCATATCACCCCCAATCCAATGGGCAGGTAGAGGTTACAAACAAAGAGCTGGAGAATATTTTAACCAAAGTTGTCAATGCAGATAGAAAAATTGGGTACCAAAACTCCCAGAAGTGGTTTGGGCCTACAATACAACCTAGAAGACCACTACTGGTTTCTCCCCATATGAACTAATGTATGGGAAGAAGCCACTATTACCCATTGAGTTTTAATTACAGAATTGGAGGACAACAATGGAAGTCAACATCAATTTGGACAAAGCATAACGTTAGAGAGTAATGCAACTGAATGAGATGGATCAAATGAGGATGGAGGAACATCAACAAACTGATATTCTTCAACATCAAAGGAAATATTGTCACAATTCTCATATCAAATATAGTAAGTTTAATGAGGGAGATTGGGTCTTACTTTTTGACTCAAAGTATCAACAGTTCAAAGGTAAGCTAAGGACAAGATGGTTGGGACCATACTAGATCAAACAATTATTTGATAACAAATATATGAGATTGTTTCCGATAATTTATGGAGATAGAATAAATATTATGGTAAATAGACATAGATTAAGGATGTATCAACATCCTCTGGATAAAGAAACCTTCAGCAAAGTTATGCTGCTATGTGAGGAAATGGGTTCAGTGGAGAAGCCTAGCTCTTCTCGTCATGAGTAGTCATTTTTAAATTTGAATAAAGAAAGATGATCATGATTTTGATCTTCTTTCCCTTATATTTTAGTTGTTTTGATTGTTTCATGCTTTCAATAAAGGTGGGCATTTATATTGTTAGAATGCTCACTACTCACATTTTCTCTATGAGTGTAGGATGTGGAAATCTATGGATATTGGGAAGCTGAGCTGGAAAGGGTAAGTGAATTTTAATTCACTATGGATATTAAATTTTGAAGCACTTCCCCATCACATTTACTTATCATGATTAAATCAATACACAATTTTCAATGTGTTTATTTTGAATATCATTCAAAATCTTGTGACATGGAGTGGGGTGTCATGAATCATAATGAATCATAATTAGCAGTGATACCGCATGTGTCAAATTTCTAAGAGAGGGACGTGATGTTTCATAAGAATGATAGGTGGCATTATTATTCAATATGATGGGGTGTGTGCCATACCTTGGATCAAAATTTCCCATGGGAACTTAGTCCTGTCAAATTTTCATGCCGCTAATTTTGCATCGACCTAAGGAAATTACAAAAAATTGTGGTATATTTCAAATTGTCACTTGCCAAACACTTCATGTCATTTATCTGTGAGTTCAAACACAACATCATTCTTCTACAAAACTGTCTAAACTTGTCTATACTTTGGGGCAGAAGAAGAAATCCAAACTAAACTCTCCAGACCCATTGCTCTGGAATGTTGTAATTTCCTAGGTATTTTATGATGCTGGCTGGATAGAATTTATTAGGAAATTCAAAATTTTCAATGAAAACTTAGTTGATGAGTTTTTGATAAATTTTGAAGCCGTATGCTCACGAATTGGAGGAAAAAGAGTAGAAATAAGCAGTCAAGTTATTTCTGATCAATCTAGTTTACTAGAATTTGGTCTCAAGGTTATGAAAAATGCTCCTCTTTTGAAAGTAATCCTCACTTCATATGGTACTCATACATGGATTAAACAGGAAATTTTTCCTGGTAGTTGGAAGGAATTTTCTAAATGGGTCAACATGTACTTTATCTATGACAGACAACCATCTATGCTTGGAGGGGATTCCCTGAATATTTTAATTCATTTGAAGAAAGGCCACATAAACCTTACATTCAGGGTAAATTTACTTAAATATTTAGCTAATGCCATCATTAAAATGGGGAAAAAAATATAAAAAATGGAGGTGGTAAGGATGGATTAAAACACCCAGGGCTTATTCAATTGATTTGTTCGCATCAAGTTTTTTACAGACCCAAGAGAAGGATCAAACAAATAAGTGTAGGGGAGAGTTCTAAACAAAAGAAAATCAAGAAGATACCATCTCCTATCATTCAACCTAAGCTCAAATCGTCTCCTCGCCCTTCACAAGATACTGTAGAAGAACCTAGTAGTCAGGATAGTCCATCTTATATGCCATAAAATTATAAGGGTAGAATCACTTTACCAATTTCTTCTTCTATTTTGTTGAGGCCAAGAAGGTCTTGTACTTTATAGAGACCTAAAGTTTACCGGCTAGAATTTTTTCATGAAGATTCTATTCCCATTATAGAGGAGAAGGAAGAGGTTGGTACCTTGACTGTCCAAACTGAAAAATATAATGATGATATATTCACAAAAACTATCCTTGCAACACATAGTCTAGATATTTCTATAGTTTCAGAAACTGAGCCAGGAGCTCTAGAAATGCCTTTAGCACCAGATATACTGACCTTGGTGCCAGAATCTGTTACAATGGAGATTGGCAGCCATGAATCACATGGAGATGATGTATTGATGTGTTATTTTGATGAAATTTCCATCCTGAAGGATAAGTTAAAAGGTATGCAATAAACCAACTTTTCTTTGCAAACTACATTTACAGAGAGAACTGTACAAAAATTGAGGGAAATTACTGCTTTGAAGGTATAGGTTAGCAGTCTCAAGAGAAAAATAGATATAGGCCTTAAAGTATGGGATGATTTACATATGTTATCTCTTTAGAATAAAGCATTAAAAAAGGAAAATAAAAAGTTAAAAGAGGATATTGAGGCTAGTGCAAATAAGAATAAGAAGTTAAATCTATTTTATCCTTTGTTTGTTTCTTGGCTTATAAGCTTCTGGCCTGTAGGAAACCTTCTTTTGTCTATAGCATGTTTGTCCAAGAATAATTCTATGCTTGGAAATTAATGAGAATGTGTAGTCAAGAACCTCATGAAGCTCCTGATGGAAAAACCTTTTTGTCAATTTATCAAAATAGTACCCTTGAGATACAAAATTGACTGTGTGAATTTTACCTCCACCACATGTTGGTCACCAATGTGCCTGATTTCTTTATTAGTCTATTTGTGGTAGATTTTTCAGTTGAAGGAATTTCATCCCTTGCTTAGGAACCAAATTACATGGGGCTAAGAAATAAATATTTTCACTCAAACAACTTGCACCATAGGTTTGTACATTAGGCCTACCCATCACAATGATGTGGCCATGAAGAAAAATTTCCAATCTCTTTATTATCAAGCTGGTGTTGGGGAAAATACTTCAAAATTTTTACTGAAATATGTGTAGGATTTTGAGGCCTATAGTCATTAACATTTTGGTGAAGCAAGGCAGGATTGTGATAGAAGGTGGGATACGTTAAACTTGCCATTAAAAAGGAGGGAAGTTATCTCCTCTCATAATCTCAGTTGGTGTATATAGAGGGCTGGTGCATTAGTTACAATAATTTGGTAGTTTTCTGAGAAAAATGACAAGGGATAAAGTGATGAGTGGGCAGGAACACATGTGAGGCCACCTCTTCTCTTGAATCTGATTACTACCTCGAAAAATAACGCTGCCCATTCACATGATAGTTTCACAACTTAGGTGAAAGTTATTTCAAACAGTCATGGATGCAAAAGAACCATGAAATAATATGAAAATCCATTTGAGGAATATGATATGACACAAAAACTTGGCCTTAGGGAAAGGAAAAGATGAGATGAATAAGGAAATGCAACATGTAAAGTCCAGGGAAGATGATGAGTGCATTATTTAACTTTTTTATATTATCTATGTGCTTATTGATTTGTAATTAAACATGATTAATTAGTGGATGAGGATGCTTTATGTAGTTATATCCTAGTCAGTTCAATGCATTTCTCTTGTTTTGTTTCATGCAACTTGTTTACCGTAGAACTTCCCACTGATCACCTCTATGAGTGAAATGTGGTGACATGTACAGGATAATAGTGGACAGTTAATGCCAATGCTGGGAATTATAATCAAGGAGTCTGAGTATGGAGTCATCATGCAATCATGGAAGATTTTTTCCATTAACAACTTATAAACATGGATCTTGTTTTTAACAGTTATGTAGGAATTAATGAACTTTAATAGGTTTGTTAGTGGAAAAACTCAATGCCTACAATTTTGGCATGATGTGTAACTGACTATGTCTATATAGAAATCTCCTTGAAGAACCATTTAGTAGTTAGTTGATGTTGGTAATCTATGGTATAGTTCGAAATAGTTAGTATCTATTTTCCAATTATGTACTGAGTATGTTATGGAACTTTCCTGAACCAATATATTAGATGTTGTTTTGAATATTCTATGGTGTTGAGATTACCTTCATCCCAAGGAAGAGAAAGGGCCCACTTGACCAAGGAGACTAGAGGATTTTATGTTTATGCATGTTCATGGTTTTTGATACGTTAGAGTTTTAATGCAATTACTTATTTCCTTTACTGCAATTTCTATTCAATGTGTGTCATTTCCTTTCATGAAATTTAATTCTGAATGTTTTATTTCAATTCAAAAAATTCAATTCAGAGTGTGTGTTATTTGAATTTTGTTATATTGATTTGGTGTGTGTATTCTAATTCCAGCAAAGTATTTCCATTAAATGAATTTCATCACAGTAATTTTGTTTTAGTAGTTTAGCATTACATTTCCATAGATTAGCAGAGACAGAAACATAACAACCAAAATGCCCAAAAAGGAACCACCAAACAATTAACTTGCATAAAGATTAATTGCATAGAGCCTTAGACACACAACCCTGGTTTTATAATGACACTAGCATAAGAATCTGTTAGTTAAATTATTGGAGAATACAATGACCCATAAATCTATACTTTCAAAAATTGAAACCATATAATACCATTTGCATTTACATTTATATAATTTAATAGAGAGGGGAGAAGAGACTTATCATATCCAACGATTAATGAAATTAACCACCAACCAACACTGAGGACTAATCGTAGGTAAGGTATGGGCACCTAACATTGATATAATCATATGCCATTAAATTTCCTATGCTATAGGATGATGCCACTCATAATTAAATTTGGGTAGGTAGAGTGGTAGAGAATATGGTTCAAAATAGGTGCAGATTTGAAATATTTAATGGATTTTGATGATTTTATGTTGACACGCAGATTTATCCTTCGTTTAAACACTTTTCATGCTCCATGACCTTGTTATATTTTCCATTCAAATTACCTTCTGCACATGCCATAGTGCTCAACTTATTTTTCCCTGTGGCATTGTTCTTGTGTGGTATTTATATGTCACTTATATTTTTCAACTCCATGTAATGTTATGTCTTTTATGTCTGTTGAACACTAAGTTATTTGTTCCATGGATTCCAACCATATCTACATTCAAAATTTCTATCTTTTGTCGCGCAGTTTCTTGTGGCACTTTTTCCTTATATTGCAGCTTCTTCTAGGAATACTACATGCTTTGTTGTGTGGAATTAACCAACTATGTAGAACTCCATATTTTCCATGTCCACGTAACATTGTATCTCTAATCTGTGAAGCACTAACATTTCTCACATGTCGTGGAAGACTAACCATTTAACTTCGTTATTATGTGGGTCTTAAATCCAGATCCACCTAAGTCTGAAATTTGGATGAGTTGTTCAAATTAGCGTGGGGTGTTATTTTGGAAAATATTTTGGTAACCTTAAGGGGACATATACCTATTAGATGTAAATATCAATATCCTTGAAGCATCCATTGGGCATGGAGTTAAATATGAACCTAAAATCTAATCTGAAAGTTTTTATAATCATATATGAAACTTTATTTTGAATTTAATCTTTTGGACCTTTGGATGAATCAATTTGGTACTTCCCCAAAACCTTCTTATTTTTTTCCATGGAGGGAGAAAACTTGAAATGGCCTAAATAAAACTACAATGGACTTACAAAACATATATACAAAATACGAAGATTATACATGATCCATGCAAAACATGTAGAGTATGAAAAGTAAATTATTTGGATTATCACCAGGAAGATTGAGGAAAACGCACTCAATAAATGATCATCACGCAACAGAAGGAGGGTGTTTCCAAAACAACAAGGAAAGGAAAAAAATAATATCTATGTACAAGATGTAATAAATCAACTTAAAGAAAAGGAATGAGATAAATCCCATTGACTGATATTTTAAGAGCCTCCCCCATAAAGTTTGGACAAATAAAAATAGTTGGTTTTCTTTCATGCAATGATGATGTATAACTCACTCCAAGGTGTATCAAACTTGGAGCGCCACCCTGGTTTAGCTCTATCTACATCATATTTCATGACCAAATCTTATGTTTTGAAATCATGTGCTTTAGATTTCTTGTCAAAGAAATTATTGGTCTAAATTTGGTGCTCTTATTAGTTGATCATGGTGGAATACCTTAATTATTTGATTTTAACCAATTATTTCATTCATATTATTCTTCTATCTTCACCCTTAATCTCTAACTGTTGACCCAGTTCCAATGAGGGTAACTACCGAGATAATGGAAGCCTGATCTCTTTACCATTCATAAAGATGAAGTGAGAAATGCCAATTTCTTTCATTGGTGTGATCCTATCAGCCCAAAAATTATTTTTTACCTTTATGTTTCATTTCTTTGATTGATCTCCATTTTCCTCTTCATGTTCTAATCAATTTCTTATTAGTAGATTATGCCATACCATTGCCTTAAGGGTAGTAATTGGAGGAATTATTCAAGTGTACTCCATTTCTAAGATCCCAATCAGATGTTTAAGAGCATAGGAAGGATTTTTCATTATCATAAATGATGGTCTAGAGAACCCCAAACCTTGTCATAATATCATTAAGAAAATAAAGGATAGCTCATTTAGTAGTTTCCTTGAGCACCACAACCTCCTTCCACCCGATAAAATAATCAATTATTATCACGACCCATTTATCACCCACACTTGACACATGATTAATTATTCTAATAAAATTAATCCCCCATTGAGATAAGGGTTCATCCAAGAATGCGATGAAGCGGGAGGGCCACTGATTTCCTTTTACCAATGAAGAAAGCACAATATTTACATTTTTTGATCCATTGATGAGCATTCATAAACAATGTGGGATAAAAGTATCTCACCTTTAGAATTTTCATTTTTTGGCACTTGCTAAGAATTTCCCATCAAAGAAACCATTCTAAAGCTCCATTAAGACCTTTTTCAACCTCAATGTACGTTAACAACACTTCATCAAGGTTATTTCTACATGAGTATATTTTAGCTCATAATCCTTTAGTGTTTAATTAAAGAAGACATTGGTTGCTATGAACCCTTTTCTTTTTGTTGTGTTTTAGTCATATTTCATATACCTTATTTCTACCCCAGGTGTGCTGACCTATCACCCAGTATGCATTGGGTGCTCACCTAAGGCACACAGGGTGTCGAGCCCCTCCTTTATGTGAGCTTCATGAGAATGTTACGCCATTAATGGAGGATGGGTTGCAAGAACAAAAATATATGCATTCACTCAAAAATAGAAATTACAAATAATAGATCCAAGAAAAAATGTACCATCAATGGAAATAAAGACTGTAATAAGCATAAAGAAGATAGATCTGATCCATAACAACATGAATAACACAAGGGTTTATACCCATAAAAAGGATATCCATAATAACACATCATATATTGATTGATAAACATTTACAGTATCCTCATTACATCACAAGGGTCATATAGACCAAATATATCTTGAAATACCATCTCAAAAACTTACAAGATATTATGCGTAGAGAGTTCTTAAGTATACCCTCCTAGTTCCTACACATCTCTCTACTAAGTTTCTCCATCCTCCCTGTTTCAGATCAAAATGCATCCTTATATAGGATAAGATCTCACCTTACCATCCTTCCAGAAGCAATACCACATGCCAAATTCCATCATCTCTGACATACTCGAGTGTCCAATCCATGCAGATGCTAGCTAACCATAACAAATTCCACTCTCTAGCCCATAACCATAATGATTCCTATTTTGGAATACTATCTCTTATGGAATATTCTTTTCTTGAGTCTGAAGTCTCCATGTAACAACCTTATCCACTCATTATTATGCCTATCCACAACTTCACATGTTTTCCATGTGATGCCATAACATAAAATATGGCTAAGTACTTAAACCATGTTTATGCTTCCATGCGAGCCCTAGTTCCAAATTAAACCCTTTCCTTGCACACTTTTCCTTAAGAACCTTCCTCTTTTACTGCCTTCCATGTGCACTGAAATTTTTCCTTGGAATTTAGTCAATTCAAGGACCATGATTACCCCACACTACCTATGTTATCCATCCCTGGAAACACTCTACTCTTTCACCAAAGAATAAAGAATAGGAGAAATGAAATAATCTTCAATTGAATAAAGAATGGAAGAATAGAAGGATTATGGTACTACTATATGAGGAGTGGGAAGTCTCTCTTCATAGATGCTTCAATTTTATCCCAAGCATCTACCTCACCCTATACTTGTTAAAGCAAATTACCCATCAATGTGCTAAATTCATCATAATTTAGCTCATCTCCCTTAGCCTTCAGCATGTCTACGATATTTTCAATCTACTTGCTAAGGTCGCCCAATGTGTCCATCCTGCAAGTGACTTGGGGGTACGATTCCTTCAATTTATTTTAAATCAAAACCATTAAGGTTTTTATCATCTCTGATTTCTTCTCAAAATTTTCCAAGATCTTATCTCATTCCACCATATTGCCCTTTTTTTTATCTTAAAGCTCCTTCAGATCCATCTCATGGGTAGAAACCAATATGCTTGCTACTCTATCTTTGTCACCATAGTTGTGTTATCCAAAATTCACCCCCCAGGGTAAATTTGATAACATGCATAAGAATACTCAAGTCTCAGGAAAATAGATTGATTCAAGGCAAAAAATCATGTTTCTAGGGTCCTCTCAGATTTTTTCTAACTCTCATGTCCAAGAAGAAAGGAGCAAGTTCTAAAAAAAGGTGAAAAAGTTTCAAAAACAAGCTTGGGCCAGAAAAAATCATGAAAATTGGCTAAGTCCTGGTCCAGGCGGCCCTTGGGACAGTTGGGACATCGGGGCGGGAACTGGCCGAAAAGCCTCCAGGTGTCCCAGGCAGCATTTGGGACAGTTGGGCCGTGGTGATGCGCGGGACGCGAAAGGGAAAACCGGACGAAGGTAAAAGCAAAATTGACTAACTGTTGTGTAGGTAAGGCTGGGAAATTTGGGCCATGAGGATGTGAAGGATGCAAACCACCCGGATCGGCCAAAACAGAGAAATTTCGCACTGGGACAGTCGGGCGAGAAGTACGCGTGGGACGCGGAGAGCCGAAGGAGCTGAGAGTCAATCAAATCATGCCACGTGTCTTCGCCTCAAATGGGACAGGGAAGCCCGAATTAGGCGGATCAGAGGAATTTGTCCCAGACAGTTCGGGACAACCGGGCCAAAGGGACGCGTGGGACGCGAAAATCTGGAAGACCCGCGGACGAATCAGGAAACGCCACGTGTCATAAGGGAAAACGTCCAAAATTTCAAAGGGCAAGGTTTGAAGCGTTGGCCCGAGCCAATAAAAAGAGGACACATGTCCTAAGGAGAAGGGAAGTGTGGAGCTTGGGGAGGAATTAGAGAGTTTGGCAAAAGTTTTGGCCAAAAACTAAAAGGTAAAGGATGACCCCGTGCCCCTGTCCTCCAACCAGATCATGCCACGTGTCCCAAGTGGCGGGGACGCAGGGAAAAAATGGGAAATTTTCCAAAAGTCACAAAAGGTCAAAACTTTCAAGGAAAACCCATGGGTAAGGGAAGGAGAGAGAATTTCTCATCTAATCAGCGCCCGACACGTGTCGTCCAGGTGGCGGAGCGCGGGAAAAATTTTAAAACCCATTTTTGCTTGTTTTGTGCCCTAAATATTCAGATCGCCATATCTTTCGATCCAAAGCTCAGATTTGCACGTTCTTTATATCATTAGAAAGCTTACAAAATTCTCTACATGATTCTGGGGTCAATCTTAAATTTTGGTTCAATCTGGAGAGAGAAAGTTAAGAAACGGATCTGACGCGTGTCCAGGGCCAGAAATGACATTTCAGCGACCAAATTTACTACAGAATGGGTTGCATTCTCCTCCAATTTTGTCAAAAATGGCAGGGTATGGGTTTGTAAGGTCCTCCATGCTAATTTAATTCATTTACAATCAATGAGGAATGGGCTCCCACGTTTTGTACGTTTTCTCTCTCCTGGGCTCGACCCATGCAATTAAAAAGCCAGTTTTGGCTCATTTCAAAAGGGGGAACACTTTTGGCATAGCAATCTTCTTCTTTCACCTCCAGCAAGTGATTGTTGCAAGAATCAGACCTCTTCAAAGAATGTAACAGATTTTTTTTACCTCTCTAAGGTTGTAATACAATGGTTTTGACATTGGAAATGATAATGCAAGCTTTGTGAATGGTTTCAGTCCTTTGTATTATTTGCTTCATTTCAGACCCCTAAATCATATCTTATCAGCTTGTGTATGTTTTATGCTACAATCTTTGGTTTTTTTCTATTTGCATGACAAAAATATTCACCACTCCTTTTGGTGCATCACCATCTTTAGTTAGTTTCAATTTCTACACTTCTATCCCTGTCTCCTTGCAATTTAGAGTAGGATTAGGATCTGAACCTCTGTAGTTGTGTAAATATAGATCTAAATCAGAGGAGTTTGAGGAACCAGCCTCTAATCTAGAGATTCCTCTCTCATTTTAACAAGTCCCACACTTGGAGAGAGGTTTCCATGTTGTGCAATCACACTGGATGCCTGAAACATCAACCTAGAAGCCTGATGTGCGTCTAGGGGTGCTGTGATCCAGCAACAACAGTTTTGGCACGCCCGGTGGGACACTAGAGGTCTCATTTTTATTGTAGAAAATTTGATGTGCATCTGCTGTAATTTTCTTGCTTGAAAAGAGCTATTATTTGCATATTTGGCGACTCCAAGGGGAAGAATCAACTGGTTTCAGCAGTGCAGGCCTAAAAACTCATGAGAAGAATCACCACAAGGTTAAGAGTTGGAGAAGAAGAAGTGTTGTTTTAATACCTGCAATTATCTCCAAGAATAAGGAAAAGAGGAAGAAGGATTCAAAGGTCTCCATCTCCACCAAACAGAACTCTCTCAACTCCTCCACCTGGTAGGCCTTTCATTCAGTCAACAAGGGTTTTAAGACCAATTAGAATGGCACAAAACAACTCCTACGTCAACTTCACAGGCAGCAGCCCACTTGCCCTCAATGCACAACATCCAATTCCTATTGCATCCTTGAAGAACATTCCCTACTTCACTGGAGAAAATCAGACTACTCCAGGGGACCATGTTAAAGATATTGCTAACCTTTGTGCAATTCATGAAATCAATGAGATGCAAGTGGCTGTCAAGTTACTAGCATCTTCATTCAATGGGAAATCATTGTAATGGTTTAGGAGCCTTGGAGCTGGTTCTATCACAAATTGGAATCAGCTGTGTATAGCACTTCATGAGCAATTTGGAGAAAAGGGAGACAACTTGTCTCTTTTGGAGCAGCTAACAACTATCAAGAGAGCTCCCAATGAGCAGCTGACCGATTTCAACTTCAGATTTCAAAAGACTTGGGAGAGAATTCCAATGGCAGTCAGGCCAACGACAGAAGGTGTTTTTCTCTACTATCTCAAAGCTCTAAATTCTGATATTTCTATGTTGATTCAGTCCATGGGAGGCATAACTATCCCTATGGCTTATAGCATTTCCATTAGGGCTGAAAATTGTTTGATCCAAGCTGGAAAACTTGCCCCTAGACCTCCCATGCCATTGTTTCCAAGTTTAGAGAGCCCAAATGACAATCAAGCACGTAATTTGGCTCCTTCTCCCACTCCTAGAAATCAGAGTTAAAATGAAGCTTCCACTTCATCTCCAAGTGCCCCAAATGAGCTTCAAGAAGTCATGAAGCAATTGCAAAACCTAGGCAATGAGCTGGTTACTCTCAAAAGGCAGCAGGCGCAAGGTTTTAGACCTTCTTATCAACCCCAAGCTCAGCCTAGCAGGTAGCCATACCAACCACAAAGGCCACCTAATCCAATTGCAAATATGAATCAAACAAGGCCTCCTGCCAATAGACCATTTCAGCCCTATAATCCAAATGCCATATCTGCCTCTAAGGCATTGGTGCCAACACAAAACAACATTGCTCAGGAGTATGATTGGTGTTTTCCATGTAATGAGCCTCATAACCAATCCATGTGCTTCAATGGTGCTTTGAATCAACCATTAATGGTGATAACTAGTGGTGTGGAGGGTGAGGGCAGTCAAGGAAACAACCAACAACAAGAAACATTCCCACAGCAATCAGCCCCAAATGACACCACATTGGTAAATTGGCAAGCAGAGGATTTTTGTGGCATGAACTAGGCAGTTTCTTAAGGTGTTGCAGCTAACACAAGGTCAAAAAGGAGGAATTTGGGTGAAGAACAACTATTAGCCCCAACCAATCCACAACCTTCCATGGCTCCACAAATGATTTGCAAGCAAAATCCAGTTGTAAATGCACAAGGGCAGCCAAGAACAGCCCCTAGGCCAACTCAAATACTAGTTGTTGCTGCCCACATGCAAGGAGTGAATGTGTAAACCAAGGGACAAGAAAGAGATCCTTCATCACCATTCAGTATCATTGATTAGATGAAGAAGACAGACGTCAATATATCAATGTGGGAATCCATATCCATCCCAGGAAAAAGATATCTGCTACAAGCTGCCATGAAGGACTGGCCAACTTCAAATCAACAAATCCAAAGGCAAGAGAAAGTACTTACAAATGCTGCCTAGCCTGAGGGAAATCATGGAGGACAACAAGGTAAAATGTTGAAGCCCCCTCCTTTCTATGTTTCATTGATCATTGGAAATCAGCTAGTGCACAATTGCATTATAGACTCCGGGGCAAGTAGCTCAGTAATGCCTAAACAAATAGCTGATCAGCTAGGGATCCAATATGAAACAACATCCAAAGGGGTAGTGCAGTTGGATGGGACAACATTAACAACAGTTGGGGTGATTAGAAATTTGAGTCTTACCTTGCATGCATGTCCAAATGTTGTTATTTTACAAGATGTATCAGTCATAGACCTTCCACCACTCTTTTCCCTATGCTTGTCAAGGGACTTCATAGCCAAGATTGGGGGATATTTTTCTGCTGATTGGTCACACATGCTGTTCAGAATGAGGTATGGAACCAAAGCCATAATCAGTTCTGAACCTATTGCAAACTTTCACATTGAGCCTTACACTCCAAGTCAGATCAATGCCAATTGCTCAGCATTTGATCAAGAAGATCACCCAAGCACTGATGAGGCTGACACCAAGGTTGGAAGCATCCCGGATCTAACTCTTGATGAATGGGAAAACAAGGTGCATGCTTTTGATCCTTATCAAGAAATAGAAGAATCTGAACTAGGGGTCTATTGCATACACGAAGAAAATCAGCCTATCCCTAGAATCACCAAGCCAAACCACAAAGATGGTAATGAGGTATGGCAGCTATTTTTTGATGGATCAAGGAGTAGACAAGGTGCAGGAGGTGGAGCTATGCTTGTTTCACCTCAAGGAGTATAGTACTATTCAGCTTTTAGATTTCAGTTTGCATGCTCCAATAACACTGCTGAATATGAAGCCTTGGTGCAAGGGATGCATTAGGCAATCAAGAGAGGAATAAAGAACTTGCAAGTCTTTGGTGATAGTGAATTGATTGTAAATCAGGTCAAGGGACAACATGCTACTAGGAATGATCTACTTAGGTGCTACAAGAATAGCGTGTGGGACCTCATGGAATATTTTGAGGGTTTTGGCATCAAATCCATTCCTAGGAAAGAGAATCAAGCTGCTGACAGGCTTGCAGCAGTAGGGGCAGCCTTTGACATTATGGAAAGCATTCAACAAGACAAGGTACAACCAAAAATCCACGTGATTGTGAGGCCTTCAGTGCCGGATAACAATGTCAGTTGGCAAGTGTTTGAGAATAACCAGCAAATCATCCATTTCTTGCAAGAAGAAGTTGAGTTCTCAGCCAAGAATCAAGAAAGATTGGAATAGCAGTATGGTGACCAAGTGGTACAGCTGAGAACTAACAAGCTACCCAAGGGACTTATCACTTTAGAGTCCATTTTTAACCCTAATGATCAGTTTAGAAAGGAGAGAGCAAACATTCAGGTCAAGAGAGAGGATTCAATACCCATCTTGGTAGAAGAGAACAAACCATTGCAAATTGGAAGGATGACAACTGAACAAGAAAGGTATGAGTTCATACAGCTGTGTCAAGAGTTCCCTGACATGTTTGCTTGGATCTATGAAGACTTGAAAGGTTTCAATCCCAACTTAGCTTAGCATACCATCGAATTGGATCCAAATACTAAGCCTGTTAGGCAGAAACAAAGACCAGCCAATCCACACATGGAGCCTCTCATGAGGAATGAATTGGACAAGCTGATTGAGTCAAGGATCGTATTCCCAATCAAGCATTCTAGTTGGGTTGCCAACTTAGTTCCAGTCAGAAAGAAGAGTGGAGAGATCAGACTGTGTGTTGACTTCAGAGACTTGAATAGAGCCTCTCTCAAGGACCACTACCCACTCCCTTCCATGGAGTAAATCTTGCAATTTGTGGCTGGCTCCGAGAGGTTTTCACTACTTGATGGCTACTCAGGCTACAATCAGATTATGGTGAAGGAAGAGGACCAGTTCAAGACAGCCTTCACAACCAAATGGGGAACTTTTGCATACAGGAAAATGCCATTTTGGTTTTCCAACGCTGGTGCTACCTTCCAAAGGGAAATAGACATGGAATTCAAAGGTTTGATTAACAACATGGTGCTGATTTACCTTGATGATATCACTGTTTTTTCCAAAAATGCAGCAGACCACCTCTCTCATTTGAGACAAGTCTTCATGAGGTGCAGGAGATTTGGAGTGTCTTTAAATCCTAAGAAGTGTATCTTTCTTGCACATGAAGGAAAGCTCCTTGGCCATATTGTCTCCAAGGAAGGATTAACAATTGATCCAGAGAGGGTTGAAGCCATAAGAGCACTACCATTGCCAAGCCACAAGAAAGCTCTTCAGGTTTCTTGGGAAGCATAAACTTTTTTCGGAGGTTTGTCCCAGATTTTGCAGCCCTTGTCAAGCCCCTCACCAAAATGTTAAAGAAGAGCATGGCATTCAAGTGGATAGCAGAAGGCAAGGAGAGTTTTGAAGCAATCAAAGAAGCCATCTCTCAAGCACCAACTCTCATCAACCCGGACTTCTCCAAGGATTTCATCCTCTATGCATTTGGAGGTAATGACACTATTTCTACCATTTTGGTACAACAGAACGAGGATAATGATGAGCAGCCAATTGCCTTCTTTAGCCGGAGCCTAGATGACTATGAGGTGAGGTACTCTTTTATTGAGAAGCATGTACTTGCAGTAATCAGAAGCTTGAAGAAATTCAAGCATTTAGTCTCAAACAACAAGGTCCAGTTGTTGGTGTCACATGCTAGGGTTAAGGACTTCCTCCTCAACAAGGATTTGAATGAGAAAAGGGCAGGTTGGATCACCCGTGTCATGGAATATGACATTGAGATCAATATCACCAAGCTGGTAAGAGGGAAAGGATTGTGTGAGCAGCTGGTTTTGGGGAAGCAAAAAGAAGTATGCAATGAAGAAGAGGCTGTTTTGACAGTCCAGGACAGCCATGAGCCAAGTGACAATCAAGAAGAAGACAATGTTGTCCCCACTCCTTGCTAGACCCAAGGCATTATAAACTTCCTAGGCACAAGCCTATGCCCTCCAGAGATGAACAAAACCCAAAGGAGACACTTCAGATTGCAGGTTGTTCCGTATGCCATTGTTGATGGAGTTTTGTTCAAGAAAGATGTGAATGGAGTGCTGCTGAGATGCATTAGCACAAATCAGATTCAAAGGGTGTTGGAAGAGTTCCATGGTGGATCATCTGGTGGTCATTTTGCACCAAGAGTGACAGCTCTAAAAATCATGAAGGATGGTTATTATTGGCCTAAAATATTCAGTGATTGCTATGCATGGATCAAGAGGTGTAAGAATTGTGCATTCTTCACAGGAAAAGAGAGACTTGCTGCCCTTCCATTGCATCCAATCTCAGTTGACCAGCCATTCATGCAATAGGGTTTGGACTTCATTGGAGTCATTAATCCCAATTCAATCCAAGGGCACAAATGGATTTTGAAAGCCACAGACTACTTCACCAAATGGACAGAAGCAGTAGCACTCAAAGAGGAAAATGAGTCTAGCATCTTAGACTTTTATGAGGGGATAACAACCAGATTTGGTGTACCTGCTACAATAATCTCTGATAATGCATTGGCATTCATTGGATCTAAGGTGACTGAGTGGGCTATCAAGAACGGTGTTTACCTAAGCACTTCATCAAACTATTACCCTCAAGGTAATGGCCAGGCCGAGTCTACAAACAAGAACTTGTTGAGGATCATTAGGAAGACTCTTGACGAGAATCAGAGGTCTTGGCATACTAAACTGAAATCAGCCTTATGGGCTGATAGGATAACTCCCAAAAGATCCACAGGTAACTCTCCATTCAAACTTGTCTATAGAAGAGAGGAAATCTTGCCCATGTCACTTGAGTTGCCAACATTGGAACTCATGAAGCAGCTGGAGTTGCTTGAATTTGAGCCCATGGAGGTGAGGTATGCAGAGTTGATGGAGCTGCAAGAGATCAGAAATCAGGCATCCCAAGCAATGGAAAAGGATCAAGCATTGATCAAGAAGACCTTTGATAGGAAGGCCATGGATAGATCCTTCTGAGTTCGAGATCTAGTGTTGAAATGGGATGTGGATAGAGAAAAACCGGGAAGGAATTCAAAATTTGATGCCATTTGGAGTGGCCCATACATGGTCATGAAGTGCAAGAACAACAATGCTTTCCAATTGGCCTCATTGGATGGTGAAGAACTGCAGATTCCAGTAAATGGAATCTATCTCAAGCGTCGCTTCTAGAGGGAAATTCACTACCTTGTAAATATTAGATTAGATTTTCATTCCTCCAAGTGCTTGTGCACATTGTTTTGCTGTAGGTTAGTTTTGTTTTCCCTAAGTGCTTTGGCATAGCTTGTTGTCCATGAAGATGTTTTGCAGTCCTTGATCCCATCAGGTGATATTCCATCTTCCTCCTTGCACATTCTGAGTCAGTCAAGGTTCTAAACAAAATATTTGATGACTCCATGCCCAATGGACTGCTTCAAGCAACTGGTATCTTCTACCTAGCAGGCAGGTAACCCCGCTAAGTCACCAAATTGTTATCCAAAATTCACCCCCCAGGGTAAATTTGATAACATGCATATGAATACTCAAGTCTCAGGAAAATAGATTGATTCAAGGAAAAAAATCATGTTTCTAGGGTCCTCTCAGATTTTTTCTAACTCTCCTGTCCAAGAAGAAAGGAGCAAGTTCTAAAAAAAGGTGAAAAAGTTGCACAAACAAGCTTGGGCCAGAAAAAATCATGAAAATTGGCTAAGTCTTGGTCCAAGCGGCCCTTGGGACAGTTGGGACGTCAGCGCGTGAACCGACTGAAAATCCTCCAGGCGGCCCAGGCGGCATTTGGGACAGTTGGGCCATGGGGACGCGCGGGACGTGAAACGGTGATCCGGCCAAAGGTAAAAGCAAAATTGACTAACTGTTGTGCAGGTAAGGCTGGAACATCTTGGCCATGAGGACGCGAAGGACGCGAACCACCCGGATCGGCCGAAACAGAGAACTTTCACGCTGGGACAGTCGGGCCAGAAGTACGCGTGGGACACGGAGAGACGAAGGAGCCGAGAGCCAATCAAATCACGCCACGTGTCTTTGCCTCAAATGGGACAGGGAAGCCCGAATCGGGTGGATCGAAGGAATTTTTCCTAGATAGTTCGGGACACGTGGGACGCGAAAAGCTGGCAGACCTGCAGATGAATCAGGAAACGCCATGTGTCATAAGGGAAAACGTCCAAAATTTCAAAGGGCAAGGTTTGAAGCGTTGGCCCGAGCCAATAAAAAGAGGACACGTGTCCTAAGGAGAAGGGGAGTGCAGAGCTCGAGGAGGAATTAGAGAGTTTGGCAAAAATTTTGGCCAAAAACTAAAAGGTAAAGGATGACCCCGCGCCCCTGTCCTCCAACTAGATCATGCCATGTATCCCAAGTGGCGGGGACGCGGGGAAAAAATGGGAAATTTTCCAAAAGTCACGAAAGGTCAAAACTTTCAAGGAAAACCCGTGGGTAAGGGAAGGAGAGAGAATTTCTCATCCAATCAGTGCCCGACACGCGTCGTCCAGGTGGCGGAGCTCGGGAAAAATTTTAAAACCCATTTTTGCCTGTTTTGTGCCCTAAATCTTCAGATAGCCATATCTTTCGATCTAGAGCTTGGATTTGCACGTTCTTTATATCATTGGAAAGCTTACAAAATTCTCTACATGATTCTAGGGTCAATCTTAAATTTTGGTTCAGTTTGGAGAGAGAAAGTTAAGAAACGGCTCTGACGCGTGTCCAGGGACAGAAATGACATTTCAGCGACCAAATTTAATACAGAATGGGTCGCATTCTCCTCCAATTTGGTCAAAAATGGAAGGGTATGGGTTTTTAAGGTCCTCCATGCTGATTTAATGCATTTGCAATCAATGAGGAATGGGCTCCCACGTTTTGTATGTTTTCTCTCTCCTGGGCTCGACCCATGCAATTAAAAAGCCAGTTTTGGCTCATTTCAAAAGGGGGAACACTTTTGGCATAGCAATCTTCTTCTTTCACCTCCAGCAAGTGATTGTTGCAAGAATCAGACCTCTTCAAAGACTGTAATAGATTTTTTTTTACCTCTCTGAGGTTATAATACAGTGGTTTTGATATTGGAAATGATAATGCAAGCTTTGTGAATGGTTTCAGTCCTTTGTTTGTATTATTTGCTTCATTTCAGACCCCTAAATTATATCTTATCAGCCTGTGTATGTTTTATGCTGCAATCTTTGGTTTGTGTCTATTTGCATGACAAAAATATTCACCACTCCTTTTGGTGCATCACCATCTTTAGTTAGTTTCAATTTCTACATTTCTATCCATGACTCCTTGCAATTTAGAGTAGGATTAGGATCTGAACCTCTGTAGTTGTGCAAATATAGATCTAAATCAGAGGAGTTTGAGGAACCAGCCTCTAATATAGAGATTCCTCTCTCAGTTTAACAAGTCCCACACTTGGAGAGAGGTTTCCATGTTGTGCAATCACACTGGATGCCTGAAACATCAACCTAGAATCCTGATGTGTGTCCAGGGGTGTTGTTATTCAGCAACAACAAGTTGTCATAGAAAACTTCATCCATTTATGTCATGGTATTCACTGAGGTAAGGAGCTTGGAGTACCAAGTTATTGGCTCCCCAATATTCAAATTTTCTTCTTCCTTCTAGCCCTCCATGACCTTTTCTGCCAACTCCAATGCAAGTGGTTGCCTCTCCATGGTGAGTATGCCCATCAAGTCTTCCAAGTAGTGCATGATCGAATCGTACTTCTTCTCAAGAGGGACCAGGTTTGGGTGCTTTAAGATAATGGCATTTGAAATAACCTCTACCTTCTTGTAGACTTTGCATACCTTCACCATTTCATCCCTCAGCTCATGCCTTAACTGCACATTGATCAATTCCTTCTATTTTATCTCCTTGTCCCTCTCAATGATCTCCTCATTCTTTTTCTCAAGCTCATCATCCAATACTTTTAATCTATCATTTTTTCCAAAAATTCTTTCTTCCACATCCATCGAAAATTTGTTGAGTGCATTAAAAATATGCTTATCAGATAGCCATTAGGCATCTACAATAGGATTCACACCTTCAGTGTCTGGTATCTCCATCAAAGCATCCTTGTTAACCTCAAACTTGGGGTCATCAAAGTGGGACTCAAAAACCCATGATAGCATTTTCCTTGTGAGCAGGTACGCACTCTATTCATAAAAATATGACCCATAGAGGAGTTTCTCTTTGGGTACTGTGATTTGGAAGTGCGCACTCAATACCTTGTTTAGATAAAAAATGTAAGTTATGATGTATTTGTGTGCCACTACTATTCCCTTTCCACTTGTGCATGTTACCTTTAGGACACTTACTACCAAACTGGGATCTCCACCCATGCTTCAATAATGTTTCCCTACACTTGTGCTCTCCTGTATTTCCTTTAGCACTTCATCAACATTGTGCTCCACCTCATACTCCACTAACTGTTTTATAATACCTACCACCTCCTTCTCTTTTGTGTCATCTATCTTTTCTTTTTTTAGGGTCAGGGTCTTCTGAGCATGCATGCATACTTCCTCACTTCCTCCTTTGTTATGGGATCCCTCCTCACACTCATTCTTATCTTCACATCTTTCTTCATCGGAATTGTGTACAACATACATAGAAGGATTCTTAGCTTCCTCATGCTCCTCAAATTTTTCCTCAGTCTCATGGCCTTCCATGCTCACCATCTCCACTAAGTCCAAACCTTGCACCACCCTTTGATTCTTCTTACTAGTGACTCCTATAACACATGGGACTTCTATTTCTTGGGTGAATCTTCCCTCTCGAGTGACTCCTTTGTGTTGGACTTCTTCCTGCGAGTGTAAATGCTCGTGCGCACACCAGATTCTTGTGCCCCTACGGTCTGAACTATATGTGCAATCAATGCCTTTTCTAAAGGAATATCCTCTCATTCCCTCTTCTTTACTACCACTTTCTTCCTTCTAAAGGGATCCTACAGGATGGAAACATCATCCTCAACATATGCACCCTTGTCGAACTTGGGCCTGAGGTGTATATACAACCTTTCTGCTATCTTCCCAACAATAGGTAGTGACACAAGTTTTAACATGTGTATGTCATAAGAGACATACTTATCTACGTAATCACACTTCTTATGGTATATCAAAGTTTGGTGCAGCATGTGGTACTCTTGGTCTACCTCACTTAGATCAAATTTAAGCTTTATGGCCCCCTTAAGCATATTAACTTTGCTTTGAAATTACTGTGCTATGAAGGAGAAGGGAAATTTACACCAAGGACTCTTGGTGCCATTTGTCAAAGTAAACCTGCAGATACAGAAGTGTTGGTATATGGATAACTCAACTTCTCCATCCACCAATGCTGGAAAATGCTCAGGTATTATACCTTCTTTCCTGAATGCATCGTGCATCCATTTGTTCCATTTCTCCAAGTGCACCTTATGAGAAGTCGCCATTGTGTCACAAGTGTAGGATTCAAATCTTTTAGCAGGGGAGGGGTCCTTGTCTGAGTACTCCCAAACATATTTATCCAGCCCATCGAGAACTACAATTTCCAAAAACATAATGGTGAGAAGGATGTTACCATACATAACCTTGTCTCCATCGCGCAAGATGTCTATGATGTATTCTACAATAAAGGATGAGATGTTGTAGACCTTTCCCTCTAAAATATTGTGACAAACATTCAAATACCTCTTATTTATCTATGTCTAGTTCTCTTTCCCATTCAACTTGGTGACCAGATGCATGCCCATATTCATCACACAATCAGTGATCAAGATGATATCAAAGTATCACAAACCCTTCTTTTACTCATATGTCGTGGTTTTCTTCTTAATGGCATCCTTGTCACCTAAGTCATCATCTAGTGACTCTACTTCGTAGATAAGGATAGTGTACATATATATGAGTTGAGTAGTCAAGTGCATTCTCCTTCCTACAAAATAAAAATGTTCTTCATGGACGCGCAACATCAGCCACTAGTATAACCTTTCGGGCTTGCTGAAATAGGGAAACTCATAGAGTTGTAAGAGTCCAGCCTTCTCCATCTTGGTCTTCGACTCATCATCATACACAAGATTTCCATCATGCGTTCTCCTTCCCGTGGGGCAAACCAAATCTAATGCCATTTCCTTTTCAATGGTTCTCTTCCAATGGTTGTAATTTCTCATGGCCATCTTTTGTATGTGAGACACCCATTCCTTCCCTAACAACGCACCATCAACATACTACATCTTTGTGTACCACTCTTCATTAAAACCAGTTGAAACATTTGTTTTTCCTTTTCCCTTCTTTAGTGAAGTGTTATCTCCTTTTCTTGGTGTTATTTCTCTTCTCCTTGGACATCTGTAATTCCTTCCTTACATCTAGTTTCAGCACTACTCAAACCCTCAAATCCACTCCTTCTAAATCTCTTCGAAAACCCATGCCCAAGATTTGTAAACCCTAACCTGGAGCACCCTTTTTTCAACAAAGCAACACAATTACTCATGGAATCCACTAAACAACCTCCTCCACATATGCTCATGTACTATGCTCCCAACTAGTTCAAAAATTTGTTGATTTCTCACCTTTACACACCACTTTTCGCAAGAACGTCTTAGATCATAATATCTCTTTAATATCAAACACAAGGTGAAAAAAATAGCTTGCTCGACCTTATATTTATAGTTTCCCAATTTTCTCTGCATTAAAATTTGTGCTACCTACCACCATACCTCTGCATTAAAGTTAGTTTTTTCCACCGCTATCCCATGCGCATTTTATTTAGCACTTTTCCTCCATGCGCAAAACTGTGTAAAACTATCACAACCTTATGGCGCACAAAAAATTACTAATATAAAAAATCCTTGTATGCACTTAAAACACTGAAGGAAATATTCCTCTGTGTCCTAATTATGGTTCTTGACACCGCATACCTCAAGTTGTTCTATAATTTTTACCCTTGTACGTGGTTTTTTCAAATCCTTTTGACACCATTCTTCCACCATGAACACTTATGCTACGTGTTTTCCTCCATCCTTCATGCCTTTGACTTTACAATCCGTGCCACCAACCAACATTTCTCCCAGCCCTTACTTCTTACCACATTCTTCTCTGATGTTCTCCTTTACATTCCACCCCACAATAAATAGATGCACATTCCTTTGCGCATAAAAAACCTTTGAGATAGTAAGTGCCTAATGCCACACGAGTGTGCCCACAAAAAAAACCAAAAGAAAAAGAAAAATAATAAGGAAGGGAAGCACATGAAAGTAAAATTACATTAAGGGAAATCCTAAGCTAACTAATAATACTGCTTTATTCATAAACACAAAGAAGACTTATTTATAGTAGGGCTTCAACCTACTCCCATTGAAATAACCTGATATTCATGTTCCATCCTACAATTGTAACTAGAAAGCACCAAAATCAAGTATACAGGATATAATATATGGGCCCAACCAATGAACTTTGAATTTCCCAAGATGGTGTAGATACTTAGAATCGTAAAGTAGAAGGATCTTCCCAACCTCAAATTTCTTATTCTTCATGTGTCTATCATGCCATGCCTTTTTCCTATCTTTTACCATTTTCTAACTCCATCATGCTATTGTACATATTTCATCCAACTGGATTAAGTTTCAATCCTTTCCTAAAGCATTTTTTCATCAGCTAAACCTCCTACGCGTGCAATACACAGTGATGGTAACATGAATTCAACAGGTTATATAGCCTACATGCCAAACACCAATTTAAAATGTGTGGCCTTGTTCATTCTTTAAAAATTAGTCTGATATGACCATAACATGGCAAAATTTTTATCATCCTAGTCCTTTCTACCAACATCAAAAATCTTGGTCAACGTGTGACTCAAAATTTGGTTAAAAGCTTCTAATGTCCCATTAGCTTGTGGGTGAAAAGGGGTAGTATTTTGATGGGACACCATGAATTTTTCCAATAAGATTTTAACTATCTCATTTAGGAAATGAGTACCCCTATCACTTGTTAAAATTAATGGGCATCCATACCTGCTAATTATATTCTCCCACAAGAATCTAGCCATTGTTTCCACTATGTAATCCTTCATAGGCACTGCTTCTTCCCACTGTGTAAGATAGTCTATGCATGTAATGATATATTGCGAACCTATCCTTCATGTGAGTGAGGAAATAGGGCCCAAAAATTGCCCACTTCTCGAACAGCTCTACACTGGTGACAGGCCTTAATGGTATATCATATCTCTTCCCTAGTTTACCAAGGCATTGACGATGGTCACATGCCTTGCAATACTCGATATAATCCTTGTAAACCATTTCCCACCAAATTCCAGCTAAAAATATCTTGCACGTGGTCGCATTCCTTGCATATAGTCCTCCTGAATTTCCACTATGAGCCTCTTCCATGATTAAAGTGCGCTCATGTTCTAGTACACATTAATGAAAAACCTCATCATGACTTGCTTGTATAAGTCTCCACCAATTAACATATAGCGTGTGAATGTGAGTAGGAAGTTCAGTGTGATTGGGTAACATGGGATCCCCTTTCAAGTTGTGGGACTTGGGCTCAAGGTGAACCTCCAGAGAAGGTTGTCTTCCTCTTTCTAAACTAAGTGTTGTACTAATCCTAATGTAATAAAATAGTTATCTAGACCTATACTAACATTTTCATGGGTTTTAGGGAAATATATTTACAAGAAATGAAACTATACTAGGGATGGTGATGCACCAAATAAAGGGTGTTACTAGACTCATGAAGGGTTGATTTGAAGAGGGTGTTGTGCACCACAAGTCAAGTTCACCTACTGCAACTTAGAGAGGGTAAAAAATTACCAAAGAGTAGGAAGCATGTGTTCCCTTTGTTAAACTAAATAATAAAAAACAATATTTTAGTCTTCCAGTGAAGAAGGATGAACTTGAGAAGGGTGGACAAGCACCACAAATCAACTACATGCAATTATCCAGCACTTGATAAGCATAAAAATCCAAGAACTTGAATTTTCATAGTGTACCTACAAGCATGAGAAAGGCACAAAGAAGCATAGAAGGATGAAAGGACCAAGAGTAGTCAAAAAACATAAACTTTTATTACTTCAACAACATGTACAATCCATCATACATTCAAAAGTGGAAATGGTTTCCATTACAGTCTTGAAAGAGAGGCTTGAAAGTTCAACTGTCTAACTTTTTAACTTGTCCAATTTTTAGAATGAGCTTCCAACTAAAATTTATAGAAGAATTCCATGAGAGAGAAGAGGAAAAGTAGTAAATTCCTTCTAAAATTGAAGGTACATGATGGTTCATTTATTATAAAGTTTGTTGAATCACCTGATAAGCTTCCATCATGTGTAATTAATGGTCTGTTGACTTAATATTCTCAATTAATTAAAGGAATATTTAAATAAAATATTTTATTAATAATAATAAATATTATTATTAAAATATTTATATAAAAATATTAATTTAATAAAATTATGGTGGGACCCCCTAAAACCAGTTTGTAATGAAGAGGGGGTTTATGAGAAATAGTCAAAACATACCAACTCGGTGGTTAGCTCAATGAGCCAACTCATCGAGTTGGTGTCGAGCTCCTCCATCCTTCACCATAACTGATCTCCCCACATCGAGCTCCCACAATGAAATATCCATCGAGCTATTTCTATTCTTACTGATCTTTGTTCCCACCAAGCTCTATACTAAGTGAGATTCTATGTCGAGATCCATCGAGGCACTTCCATCAAATCAACCTTTGACCAGGATATCCATGCTATTACTATGAGCTCCTCAAGATTTACACACCTGAGCTCCCATTCTGCATCGAGCTCCTCTCCACATCATCTGAGCTTGGCATGAGTTCGCTACAACCAATCTCTGAGCTTCCTCTTCCCTGTTGATGTCGAGTGTGCTCCTCACATCTCCATATTTGACTCAGCTCAGTTGAGTGAGTCTTGAGCCCATGATCCACCACTAGCTCATTGCATCAACCATCGCAACTCACTCAAAGTAACTCTATATAATTTCCTTCGTATGGCTTGACTCCATGAGCTCTACTTGCAAGTTCTCCACCGAGTGACTCAACCTCAACTCGGCTCATCCTGATTCAATTCCCATGCATCATGTCAACTGAGCTCCTCATTTTATGCTCTCGATGCATTGGCTCCTGTCTGAAATACCTGAATTATTGACCATGAGCTCAAATGACTTGAGCTCTACCTTAAAGCTCATAGTGCACTATTATTGGTTAATCTGTGCCTCTTATTTGAGCCATTTTGACTCACTTATTACGTAAGTAAAATTATTTGTGCATAGTCGCATCAAGCCTTTGTGTCGATTGACCTATATGTCTTTGGTTAGCACATTATTTGTGAGCTTCATTTTCTTAATTTTCCTTGAGCAACTCAACCACCACTTCAACCTACTATCATATTGAGATCGAAAGAGCTCCCTCCTTGAATGCATCATTACTAACTTAAACATCATTACAACTGAGAAATCCTCCATTTATCTTGATGAGCTTGACTGGGTTGTACGAGATTTGAGATCCTTTTTGCAAGTTATCATCCATCTCATTACCTTGATGATGTGGCTTTCATGTGAACTGAGTTGAGGTCATCCTCATTACCAAGGTTTGATAAACTCGGCCAACTCATTTGCTTCCTCATATGATCATTAAACCCTTAGGCTCAACCTCCTCACACATCGAGCAAGCCCTTGGTGTTTTCCCATGATCGAGGTTGTTAAAACCATGCCTATCCAAGCTCATGGGCCCCAAAATCATCTTAACATGTTCCTCTAATTTTCATTTGTTCTTCATAGGTGAGGGACATGCCTCAACTCAACTTTACCCCGAGAAAATTCACCTGTTATCCAATATTTTAAATTCACCCCATCTCTTTCACGATGCATCATCGGGCCAGATTCAAGGAGCTTGGCCTTCACCTTCCAATGGTTTGTTTAGGTCAGGTTTCAACATGACCTTCGTCAGATTGCCTTCAACCATTTAATCCACCTAATCGACTAACCGAATGAGCTCTATATCACTTCATGGTCTTATCCCAAGGATTTAATATTTGTTGATATTTATCTTGGCTATGGGCTTGGAGGTGAGTTCTCCTATCACAAACACTAGCCCCTTTTTCTTTTGACTTGTGTGTGATCTACAACACTCCCAGTTTCCATGAATCACTTCCAAGATCTCCTTCCCTTAGATCCCCGATGGATTCATAGATTCATACTTAGACCAACCTAGCTCCATATTTGACTCAGTTCCTACCATCTGGTTCACTATGGTTTGTTTCATCATCGATCCACCTTCCAAAATTCAGTGAGCTTGTGCTCCTTGATCATCATGCATTGGTTAATGGTAACTCAGACCTCAACTCAGCCCTTTTACATGGAACCCCACATGAACTCACCCCACTGTGGAATCATCTCATAGGATAACCTTGTACTCAAATACCTTTGCAACTCCTTCGAACTGGGCAATCGTTCATCTATTCCCAATAGCAAGCTATACATATTCCGTGATCTTTTACTCACTGTGATCTTGCCAACTTGATGATGCAATCTCATACACGTAGAGCCATATCTTGACTAAGTCATTAGCTTACTTTTGAGAATAGCTCCACCTTCCATGCTAATAAATTAGTGACTAAATCACCATATTTCTTGTAGTCTCCCTAATGGATCACCTAGTGAATCAACAACCAACTTAGAATTTTTCTTTACACGGAAGCCTTATGAGGGATTTCTATTACAAATTTTCTACCATGGCAATTAGAATGAATTTATCCCACGTGCGAAACTCCTATGTCGACTTTCCATATCATTATTTTCACCATGGCTGCAAACCTTCAAAATATCCCTGTCTTTGGAAATTTAGCATCAATTCCCAATTGGTCGTGATCCTTCAAAAATCCCCAACTCAGGTTCCAGAAATTTTCTCACCTTGATCCTAGCTCCATTAGCTTGAATTAGGATTTTCCCTTCCTTTGATCCATTGTGAGACCCACGACACCATCAAGCTATTTCAACAAACTTAACTCCCTGAATAAATCGTCAAGCTAAACATGAGCTTGCATACATCTATAAGCTTTCCTCATGAGCTCCTCAATCCAATATTATTTGTCATTTCCTCCAGGTTGCTCATAATTGGATCAAACCATTACCTACAAATCACAACTCCGATCTCTCCATTAATCCCTCTCACCGAATGAGCCTTACCATAGCTAAATCTCACAATTGAATCGATGCACATGAGTATCCCTTTACATGTATCAAGTCTTGAATTTATGTCTCCAAGTTAATTCCCTACATCATGTTGAGATGCTAACAATATAGTTCTACCCTTACAATTTCTCCTTGAGTGCTGAGCTTGTATACCTTACAATTGGCCATGTCTAGGATCATTTGTGACTTGGAAAGCTGAGATATCCAAAAATCCAAGATATTCCTCCTTACGAGCATTAGATCGGTTCAAACTAACTCATGGGGACTTACCTCTTGCATTGGGATCACTAACACTCATTGAAACCTACACGTCAAGTCGATGAGTCACTTACCAAGTCATGCTTTGAGTTTTTTTAAAATTCATTACCTCGATCCATATTCATGTTTGGCCAATCCTTTTGTAATGTTTGATGCTTCACCGAGTCATCTGGCTCAAACCCGTCATTTCTCCCTTCATGAGTTAGACCGACTCGGTTCAATTTTGGGCTCAGCCGACCAATCGATTTTAGCTCCAATGATAAATGATCAAGTTCTAAACCAATCTAACACTGAGTGGAGCTCAATTTTAACCAATTCAATTCTAGGTGAGCTCACCTATGTAATTTATTAATTATTTTAATCATGTTATTTTCGTGATGACCAAACGTGAGTCCCTAGGAGCAATGTTTCATTTTGAACATAATAGGAAAACATTGTCCAATTTCAAAATGTGTGCAAAATTGGATAACAAAACCCACCATTAAAACCTACAAAGGAGAGATTTATCTAATGCCCCATGAAAATATTGGGCCTTAAATTTCTAGTGGAGAAAAAGAAGGTCCTAATGGGAGGGGGAGTGGAAAGACTTTTGTTTTCAAGTAAACAGACTCTCTAAACTGATCTTTCTTCTCTTCCTTTTCTTATTACTAATAAGAGTTTTAAATACTTACAATATTCATGTGTAGAAACACTTCACCTTGTCTGTATTATTCTCGTGCAAGTATTGAATTGGGATTTCTAAAAAAAAAAATTTAAACTTAGGATTCTAGATGTATAAAGGTTCCTCCATAGGCTAAAATTTGCTAAGATACACACCAATATTAGTAGAGACGGTTTAAATCTCATCAAACTAGTCCCATTAGGCATGCCAAAAAAAAATTCACTAAAATTTGTACCCTTGCTAAAAGGAATTAAACATTTCAATGAAACAATGAGGGACCTTAAAGGCATGGGTTAAATAAAGTTCTATCCTTAGATGGAAGGGTTGGATCCTTTCATTCCAATTTGTTTTAACTACACTAATAAACATCGACTCTAACACTATCTAATTCCTAAACTAAGAATCCAAGGAGATGTGGTGAGAGAGAGAAAACTTAAAGTGGATCGATTATGGATCAAAAAGATAGATGTGAACACACGAATGAAACTTGAAGAAATACACACAACTTTGAAGGAAATAAAATGGAAAATACTTAAGGAGTATAAGAGGACAATGATGTTCACATCAAATGTAGAGAATTCCAAAAAATGAAGCCGAACTAGTATTAATATAAAAAACTTAAATATTTACAAGCACATAGCCAAGGCAACAAGACTTCACATGTAAGTTACAAAGGTCCCGAGAAAGATTTTTCAAGCTCAAAGGTAGAGCTCTAGAGTTTCAAAAATCAAACCCATATTATGCCATTTGTATTTACATTTATAGAATTTGAGAGAGAGGGGAGAAGAGGTCAATCACATCCAGTAATTAATGAAATTAAACACCCTCCAATACCAATAAAAAATCACAGGTTAGGTATGAGTGAATGACATCACTCAAATCATACGCCATCGGATCACTAGTGTAGGAAGACGATGTCACTCAAAATTAAATTTGAGTACATGGAGTGGTTGAGTGTTTGATTCACAAAAGGTGTATCTTTGCAATGTTTTGAGGATTTTGATGAATTTTATTTGAATTGAAACTTTCTCCTTAGTTTAACATATTTTCATGCTCCACGGCCTTTTTTGTATTCTGCATTCAACTTACCTTCTACACATGCCATATTTCTCAACTTCTTTTTCCCTACGGATTTATTCTTGTGTGGTCTTTGTATGTCCTATAGATTTTTCAACTCCATGTAATACTATGTATTTGATGTCTGCAGAACACTAATTTCTTTGTTCCACGACTTCCAACCTTAACTGCATTCAAAATTGGTTTTTTTCCGCAAGGTGTCTCATGACACATTTTCCTTGCATCGTGGCTTGTTTTTCGCAGACTACATACTTTTTTGTGTGGAACTAAGAAACTCTACAGAACTCCTTATTTTCCAAGTATACATAACATTGTATCTCCAAGATATGAAGAACTAATATTTATCACATGCTGGGGAAGACTAACCATATGAATTCTTTATTCTACAGGTTTTCAATTTGGAGCTTCCTAATTCTGAAACTTTGATGAGTTGTTTATAATAACATGGGGTGTTATTTTGGAAAAAAATTCCAAAAAGCACTAAATAATATCTGAGGATTTTTGGGGATTAGAGGTTATCATCATAGATTTGTAAGGAATTGAGGTAACATAGCAACACCATTGAAAAATTTATTAAAGAAGGACTCTTTCTATTAGAATGAGGAAGCTACAAAAGCATTTTAGAAGTTAAATGAACCCATGTACACCACTCCATTTTTGGATACCCCATATTTTTCCAAAACATTCATTGTTGAATATGATGCTTTAGGGTATGGTATTTGGGAATTAATCATGCAAGATGGTTAATCCATTTCCTTTGAGAGCCATCAATTCAAATGTAAGATAATTTCAAAACCAATTTATGAAAAGGAAATGTTGGCCATAATTCATGTAGTAAATCAATGGAGACCATATCTAATGGGAAGAATCTTCAAAGTAAAGACAAATCATGATAGTTTGAAATACTTCTTAGAGAAAAATTTATCATTTTAATAGGTATGATTTTGAGATAATCCACAAGGAAGGGAAGGATAATGTAGTTGGTGAGGCCATAATATGTCCAATTAATGGATAACATATGCTCTCATCTTACTCTCCTTTTGATTAATTTTGATTGCATTATGTGACTTTTAGTTGATCTGATATGAGTTAGGATGTAATAGTCTGTATTTTGATTGATTGTGATCCTAATGTTAAAAAGCTTTGAAATTCTTGACATAATGTGTGTTTAAATTTAGTTTTGTAATAAATCTGGTCCAATCAGTCAAGGAAATGAAGCAGGTGGCATTCAATATGTTTTTGATAGCATCTATTCCTACACATCTTAGTTCTAGAACTCCATCACACAGTCATCATTAGTTCTGAAACTTTCAGACTTAGTTTTGGAACCCCATCATTTAGTTCCGGAACTCTAATATTTAGTTCTAGAATTTTTGGACTTAGTTCCGGAACTCCTAAGGACAGCTCTGGAACTCTCATAGGTTTTGGTTCTCAACAATTTCCTATGGTTCTGGAACTTATCCAAAGTTCCAGAACCAATGGGAGTTATCTATTTTAAACCACATCTAGAGATTTTCCATCTACGACCCCCTCAATCATAAAGGATGAGAATATTTCTGAATGCATATCTAGGGAGAGTTATCCTACATCTATCTGATCAACTGCCATCTGACTCAGCATCTATTCTAGGAATGATTCAATTTCATCATAATCATTGAGACAACTGTGATTGTAAAATGTATATAAAGGTAGACCTACAATAGATAGATAATAAAAGATTGAGATATAGAATAGAGAAAAGAAATAGATTAAGTACCCAGATCTAGTACGTTGTAATAATGAATGTTTTGAACAATAAAATAGCCATTCTGATTTGAGATAATTCAGAGTTATTAAATCCTGATTCAAGGAGGAGCAAGGGCCCACTCCCCCAAGGACCAGGATATTTGTTTATTTGGTATTATATTTCTTTAGAAAATAGCTTAAATCTGTTAATTTTGGATTGCTTAAATTCTTTCAGTTAAACTCTGTTGTATATTGGTTCCTACAGGTGTTTAGATAAATCTTTATATTTCTTGCAATTGTTTTCATGAATTTTAATTTGAGTGTTTTTATTTCCAAAAGAAAGAGTGTTTACTTTCAGAAGCAAGTGTGTTTATTTTCCAATAGAAAGTGTGTTTCCATTTTACACGGTGTGTTTCCTTTCAACAAGCTTTTAGTGTGTTTTACTTTTAGAAAATTTTCATAGTTTGATTTGAATAAGGTTTTACCAAGAAGTCCTTAAGACATTAAAGAGATACCCCAAAAATATAAAAATAGCTACAGTCAACTACTAGATCGGTTAAAGTAATATTTTTGCATATAGCTTTAGACACACCCCTGGTTTGATATCACATCAACAAGAAGTTGATTAAATGAAGGGAATGATGACACCCATCATTTTTGGTGCCATTTCCAGGGAACACCAGTTGGAATTTTCTTATTAAGTATTAGCAAGAGCAACAAAACATACATCTAGTAGTTGAAGAATCTTCCGTACTATATCACAAAATATATGAGTAGACCAAGAGACTCACAGGGTAGATTCCTTCCAAAAACATCTTTAGAAAAATTCATAACATCCTCTAGTCAAAATAAGGAAATTGATCAAGAATTGGAGGCACCACCATCCCCTGTCAGACAAGAAACAAAATTGCCATTTTTGGAATTCTTAGATCAATCACCTGAGGGGATTATAACTTTGAGGAAATTTCTTATTACCCAAGATCCATTGAGGGTAAGTTTTGATTCTCAATTGAGTAGTCAACCTCCTACTCCTGATTTTTCACCTTCTCCAAGGCATACAACTTACCACATTGATTGGAAGGAAAATTTAGAAAATATTTTTGAAATGGCACAAGAAGCTGAGGGAGCACCTGATAGGACCTTTACCTATCTAATCCAATTTGGAGATGATGACACGTCAATGAAAAATATCTCACCTGCACATTTACCCACCTTCAGAGGGATGTCATCTAAAGATCCTAACCAATTTTTGTTTGAATTCAAGGTACTATGTCAAACCTATGATTATAAAACAGATAATCAAAAACTAAAGCTATTTCCATCCACTTTGAAGGATGAAAAAATGAGGAGGTTCATGGGATTAACATCCAACTCTATTAGCACTTGGGCACGAATGGAGACTACCTTCCTAGATAAATACCAAGATTATTGTAGAGGGAGAAATAGGAAGGAATAATTCTTCAAAATCAAGTAGGAAAAGGACAAAAATATAAAAGACTTTTAGATAGATTCCTCTTTGTTAGCAAAAGATGTGGATTTGTGCTTACAGAGGAATTAAGTAAAACCATTTTTCTCAAAGGTTTTGATGACGAATCTAGATAATCCCTTAACTTGATAGGAGAGGGAGACATTGATTAGATAAGAATGAATAGGATGAAAGAGATTTGTAGAAGCTATTCCAGAACAAGAGGTGGACCTAGAAAAGGAAAATAAGTGAAAAGTCTGAATCCAAATATGAACAAATTATTGGATGAGTTAGTAAACTTTAAAATAGACATTTTAGTGCAATTAACCTCTACTATGGATGGATTACAAGCTAAAGAAAATTCCAAAACTGAATCATTGGCTATGTATTGTCCTAGATGTAGGAAGAAGCATGCATTAAGAGATCATCCTTTGGATAAAAAAGAAATGTGTCTTATCTGTGAATCTAAAGAACATGATACTGATGTTTTTTCTTTACTTCATGTCATTAAAAATCAACGTAAACAAACCAGTGCCTCATCTACAACCGAAGAATTGAATTTTTTTCAGAGATAACCTAACCAAGGGCAGTTTATGCCAAGATCAGCTCCTAATCCATGGAAAATGCCATGGGATGCTCAGGAAGTACCAAAAAATTGGGGATAACCTCCTTAGGTACCTTAACCAACGTGGAACCCTAAATATTGGGTGAATCAAGCTTGGTATGCTCAGGGACATCAACAACCATGGGATGGTTAAGGAAATCATTATGTTGGGTCACAACCTAGACGGAACCCTAATAATTATTCCTAAGAACATATCCAAATAAGAATCAACTGGCCATCATAGGATCCCCAGCATAGAACTCACAAACTTAGAATGTAGTCCAAACAAAAATGCCAGGACAACCAGTAGCAAACCCCAGAAACAAACAAACAACTCCTGTTTATGGAACAAAACCAGAAAAATCAGTTGATTTACATGCTATGGATTATAAGGGTATTCAAACTAGATCTGGGAAAATCATTAACAGTCCACCCCTTATAATCACTGTAATGACAGAAGAAAATGAAAACCCTAGTACTTTTGTTCCAAAAGAGGATATAGAAAGAAAAGAAAAGGAGCCAGATAGCAACACTACTGAGACTCCATTTCCTAAGAGATTCAAAGAAAATATAGAAATCAAGGAGTCTAAATTAGTACAGGAACTAGGGAAATTGAATATTGAAATACCACTGTTACAAGCAATTAAAGGCATTCCAGAATTGAATAAATTAATCACAATGTTATGCATTAAAAATCATAGAAGAAAGAAACAATATCCCAAGACTAACAAAGTAGATGGGAAACTTGTTGATTTATTAGCAGGAAAACTATTACTTCCCAAATACGGAGATCCTGGAAGTCCTGTTATTTCTATCTCCGTAGGAAATAAGGATGTACATAATGTTTTGATAGATTTGGGAGCTGCTATCAATGTAATGATAGTGGATACTCTGAAAACACTACCATTAATGGGTATACAACCTACTAATACCATATTACAGATGGAAGATCATTCTGTAGAAAAAATAGAAGGAATTATTGAAGACGTGGTGGTTATGGTAGAGTCATATGAATATCCAGTTGACTTCCTTATATTGCAGCTAAAAGGTAAAACATTGGGTTATCCCATTATTTTGGGTAGACCATGGTTAGCTACAGTTGTTGCTTTGATAGATTGTAGGTCAGGTGATATGACAATCTCAAATGGTAAGAACTCTAAACAAATTTCCTTATATCCTACTACACAACCTTTTATTGACAATCATGAAAAATTGTGGGTTGATTCTCCTGAAACTAATAAGAAAAATTTGTCATCTTTGGCTATGATCACATTGCAGGATCATGTAACAGAAGTAGAAGAGATGATTAATCCACCATTGGATGAGAACCTGCTATCTTTGGTGCAATCAGAAATAGTTCCAGAACCCGTGAACTTAGTTTTGGAACCTGTAAACTTAGTTCCATAACCTGGGAACTTAGTTCTGGAACCTACAGATATAGTTCTGGAACCACCACATTTAGCTCTGAAACCACGACAACAACAATTCTATTTGATTGAAAATGATTTCACTTCAGAGGAATGAGATTTCTCATGGGGAGAGGATGAATCAGTAGCTTTAGTTTCAAGTACATCAGGAAGTGGTGAAGAATTTCTGGAAAGTAGCAGTGACAAGGAATTTTGCCTGTAAAGAAATAAGTATCATAATTCTCATTATTGTCCTTTTTCTAGTATTTTGTCTTAAGGAAAATTTAGAGATGTTGCTACATACCATATGATGTTACCACATGCATGTCCATTAAATACTTTAATGAAACCCTTTTCACAAATCAGTTCATCACATATTGGAACCAAGCATGTTGAAATTCAACCAGGTAAAACTTTAAACATTAACAGCTGGTTGAAGGAGGATGAAGAAGCTAAATTGTTTGATGTTCTAAAAAATCATACTAAAGATTTTTCTTGGGATTACAAATATATGAAGGGGGTTCATCCAAGTATCTACACTCATCACATCTATACTGAAAACATTATCCTAGTTAGGCAGCCTCAAAGAAGGATTAACCCAACTTTAAGGGATATAGTCAAACAAGAAATTGAAAAACTATTACAAGTAGGTTTCATCTACCCTATCTCAAATAGCCAATGGGTATCTCCTCTTGTAATTGTTTAAAAAAAAATTGAAAATGGAGAATATGTGTTGACTATAGGAAACTAAAAAAAGCCACAATGAGAGATTATTTTCCCTTACCATTCATAGATCAAGTCCTAGATAACCTTTCAGGTAAACAATACTTTTTTTCTTGGATGGATTTAGTGGGTACAATCAGATCAGATTTGTTGTTGAGGATTAGGACAAAACTACATTTACATGTCCATGGGGAACCTTTTCCTATATATTTTTACCATTTGGTTTATGCAATGCTCTTGCAACTTTCCAGAGAGCTGTACTTGCAATTTTTGCTGATCTAACAAATGATTTTGTTGAAGTATATATGGATGACTTCACTGTACATGGAGATACATTTGAAGATGCTTTGATAAATCTGGAAAGAGTGTTAACAAGATGTGAACAACACAACCTGTCTCTTAGTGATGAAAAATGTTTGATGATGGTGGATGAGGGAATTGTATTAGGACACCATATTTCACAAAAAGGAATTCAGGTTGATTAAAACAAAATTAGGACCATTTCAGATTTACCTATCCCTTAGACCCCCATAGATATCAAATCATTTCTAGGACATGCTGGGTACTATAGACGCTTTATAAAATATTTCAGTAAAATTGCTACCCCCATGTTTAATTTGTTAACCAAGGACTGTGAATTTCTTTGGGATGAAAATTTCCAACATGATTTTGAAGAAATTAAAGACAAATTAATCAGTGCCCCAATATTGAGAGGTCCTAATTGGGAAAATCCATTTCATATCCAAACAGATGCCTCCAATTATTCCATTGGTGCAGTATTGGGAGAGAAAGATTAAGAAGGAAAGATGTATGCCATTTACTATCTTAGTAAGAATCTTACTCCCACTGAAAATAATTACACCACCACTGAAAAGGAATTTCTTTCTGTAATTTATGCAATTAATAAATTCAGACATTATATTAAAAGGTACAAGATATTTATATACACAGATCATTCAACAATTAAATATTTAAAGAAAAAACTAGTGGTTGGAGGAAGAGTCATTAGATGGTTATTACTTTTGTAAGAATTTGATATTACCATTGTGGAAAATCTAGGTAAATCTAATGTGGTAGCTGATTTTTTATCAAGACTAACCACCACAGGGGAACAAGATCCAGTCAAGGATAAATTTCTTGATGAACAACTGTTTGCAATCTTAGCAAGTACACCATGGTTTTCTGATATGGAAAATTATCTTACAACAGGGAAGTTCCCTCCTTCTTTCACTAAGAAACAAATAAAGAATTTAGTTAAAACTAGTGCACAATTCAAATGGTTAAATAGAATTCTATTTAAGTGTGGTCCTGATTTTGTCTTACGCAGGTGTGTAAGAGAGGATGAAATCTTTTACATCCTTAGAGCATGTCATGATGAACCAAGTGGAGGACACTATTCAATAAAAAGAACAACTCATAAGATACTTGGCACTGGTTATTATTGGCCATCCCTTTACAAGGATATGAAAAGATATATCAAGAGGTGTGATCCTTATCAAAGGATGGGACAACCAACTTTCACAAATGAAATGTCTCTTCAGCGTCAAGTTGTGGTTGAACCATTTGAGAGATGGGGATTGGATTTTTTTGGTCCCTTTAATCCTCCTTCACAAGGGAAGGAATATATTCTTATATGTACTGACTATGTGACAAAATGGGTAGAAGTGTGGGCATTGAAAAATTCCATTGAGGAAGCAATTGTTGATTTCCTTTGGAACAAAATTATGATCAAGTTTGGAGCACCAAGGAGCATAGTTTCAGATCAGGGACCATAATTTATGTCTAATATGATCCAATCTTTCACAAGGTATTACTAAATCAATCATAGGAAGTCATCTCCTTACCATCCACAGACAAATGGACAAGATGAAGTAAAAAACAAAGAATTGGAGAACATCCTTACCAAAACGGTTGAAGCTGGGAGAAAAGATTGGGTAAAGAGACTACCTGAAGCTGTCTGGGCTTATAATACAACTTGGAAAACTACAACAAGGTTTTCACCATATGAATTAGTCTATGGGAAAAATCCCTTGTTGCCTATAGAATTTGAACTTCAGACATTGAGGACAGTAGTGAAGGTGGGAATTGAGTTGAATGCAGCTCAAAAATAAATAATCCTTCAACTCAATGAGTTGGATGAATTATGGCCGAAAGCACTTTAGCAGATAGAGATGATTCAAGAGCAAAGGAAGCAATGGCATGACATACATATCAAGAAAAGGCAATTCAAAGTAGGAGACAGGTCATTACTGTTTGACTCTAAGTACCAATAGTTCAAGGGAAAATTGAGAACCATATGGTTGGGACCCTATCAAATTGATTAGATTTTTGACAATGGTTCTATTCAGTTACTTCCCATTGATGGCAGTAGCAGAACACTCTTGGTCAATGGACATAGGCTGAAACTCTATAGGAAGCCTCCCACTAAGAATGAATTTTTGAGGAAGATTGAAGCAGACAAATAATTTGATCATATGGAAGAACTTGGTTCTTCCAAAATGATCAAATAATTAGATGATAGATCCAAAATAAAGGGAAGAAGATGAAAACCAACAAATGGCGTTTTCTTCCCCAAAAAATTAAAAAAATATAAAAAAAAAAAAAAAAAATTCTCTCAAGGTCAATTGAAAACAAGCAAATGGCGGTTGACCTCTTTTTGGCTAGTTCAAATAAAGGAATTCTTTTGAATTCTAGCTATCTTATCTAATCATGTTTTGTTCCACTTGTAGGAATGATGAGTCATCATAGAAAAAGGCTTACATCATCAAGGACGGTAATTATGTCTTTTAACTTATTTAGGGTTGATTAAATGTTTGCATGTGTGATGTGACTTAATTTAAAAGTAGGTATGATGAGTCACCTATTTATACATTATGATTACAATTTTCTAATCATGAAATTGATTTGGATGGAATAAGTGGTGGCATGGTTATCATTAGTAATCATTATTGTAAACATCAAGTGAAATAAATATTACAGAAATATCTTGAGGAAGGAACAGCGAATTGAGTTTGTATTCTGTAGCAAAGAACAAAGAGTTCAAAGGTTCCGCAGCCAAGCTGTTAGTTCCAAAACTAAGAATAAGGCCTACAACCAATTCACACAAAATCAAAAGAGACAGAACTCAAGCTGATATGGGGATTAAGAAGAAATCAAAACCAGAGGATGATTCCTAGCTGCTCGTAGACAAAGAAGTAACATCCATCTTTGAGCATGCAGGATGGCTTGAATTCTTGAAGAAATTTTCAAAACATAATGATGAATTGGTAATAGAATTCTTCATAAACCTCGAACAATTTAGAAAAAGGTGAGAAATGTCTTTATTCCTTTTTCTGTAAATACTGTAAGTAATGTGTCTGGAGTGCCCATTGTTCATGTCCCACAACCTACCAAGGGGACTTTGAAAGAACTGATTGAATTATTACTGCAAGAAGAAGGAGCTGAACCCCAATACATCTATAATATAAAGAAAATCATAAAAGGGGTCAAAAGGGCCAGTTTTCCCAAACCCTTTGACAGGGTAGCATTTTGGATAGTAAAATATTTAACTTGTGAAGGTCAGTTTGGGTCTGTGGGAAAATAAGTCTTAAAAATTCTAATATATCTAAAGTATGGAGTCACCAAGCCTAAATATGTAATAAACATCCTAGGGTTTCTTTTTTATTCCATTCAGACCATGGCTCAGAGGTATTCCTAGGGTGTTGGGATAATTAGGCATCATGGTCTAATTCATTTGATATGCTAGCACCATTTCTTGTCAAAGAAGAATGGAGAAGAAATTTGGGACAAGTTTCTTGGAAAGTTCAAGAAAAACCCTAATATCATGAGAATGACAATTCTAACCCCATTCTCTCCTTCAACTAATCTATAAATTGATGCCCCTGTAGAAGGACAAAGGGAAATGGAAAGAGAAAACATACCAAGAAAAAGAAGGTCAGTGAGGAAGATAAAAACAATAGAGCCTTCTGTACCTGTGAAGGAAATTCCTTCTTCCACAGCAGCTTCAGAAGAGCCAATATCTATCTTTGACGGTGATAGCTCACCCACAAAAGAACAAGAAAGAACAGTAAGAAAAATTTCTAGAGGGAAATTCACTACTGGTCATGTTGAACTTCCCCAGATAAGAAAAATTCATAAGAGGTCAAGGGGAACTCCAGAAGGAAGGAGTGAATAGGAAAGGATGGAAGAGGAAGCTGCTGACATTTTGGGAAGCATGGCCATGACTCCACCTGAGCCAAGTCAAGCTAAAATGGACAGAGGAGAAGAGAGATTTAAAGATCAAGATTTTTAGGAGTTGGATGAACAATCAAAAGTGCTACATGAAGAAGAAGAGTTGGCATCCAGCATAAGGAAAAGGAAAATTTCCTTTAATAGAGGAAGAATGCAAAACTCCTCAAATAATTTTAGAGGAAGAGGAAAGATAGCAAGTTAAACATGATCTGTTCTTGTCTAGAGCAGAGCTCATTATCAGAGAAAAATATGAGGAATTGGACTTCCTCAAACTTAAATTGGAACAAAGGGAAACACTCATTGATGAGCTAACAAATCAGCTTGCAGCCAGGACTGAGGAGTTATAAGCAACCAAGAAGCAACTGATAGAAAAAGAGGAAGAATTCCAGACTTCCAGAAAATAGAGTGATGTGTCCACAGCCTCTGCACAAACTGAGTTGACCTATTTGCCACTGAAACAACAATGGGATGATATTTGTAGAGAGCTCAGAGAAGCCAAAACATCAAATGAATAATTAAAGACCAAGATGGAGGAAGAGATGAAGGCAAGAAAGGAATGGGAAGAAAAATTTTATAAGGAGGAAGGAAATAAATATAAATGTCTTGCCAAAATTCATATGGTCTGTATTATGAGTGAGAAATTGCTTGCCTAAAGGAGGCCTTCTCCTGCATATAGTGTGTTTTTTGAAGAGTAGTTCATTCGCTGGCAGCTGTCAAGAATTGCATGTGGGCTTCCACATGAACTACAAGATGAATCTAAATTCATGGTAGCTTACTCTCTATCCAGCCCTGAGCAGAAAAATATCCTGTGTGAATTTTATCTTTGCAATTATATGCTAGAGAAAAACACAGGATTTATGATTAACTTATATGTAGGGGAGAGCCAGCTCAATGCATTTGTCTCTCTTTTGCAAAACCAGATTGCATGGAAGGAAAGGGAATATAAATTTTTATTGAAAGAAAGCTCAACAGGCATCTCCATAAGAGCTCATTATGGTAAATATTCTTCCTTCCCCACACATTTTAGAACCCATGCCTTTGACAGGAGATTCAAGACACATTTCCCTGCCATTATGAAAAAAGAGTATTGATACCTTCACCTCCTATGAGGAGGAAAAATTTGAAGATATTTATGAAGGATGCTAAAAAATGTGGGAACTCCTTACTATTTCTTTGAAAAGAAGGGAAGTAATTTCCCCCAAAAATCTGATATGGAGTTTAGAGAGGGCCAAAACATTATGCACAATAATTCCCCAAGTCAATGAAACCTACGGCCAAATATGGATGGGAATGTGAACAAGGCCACCTCTACTTCTCACCCCCATGTCTCCTTGGCAGAACAGAGAACCTCAAGACCCTACTGAATTTGAAAAGTGGGAGAGGAAAATAGAAAAAGGAGCTGGGTATAGTACATCTAAGCTTAAGCATTGGAAAATTCAGTTTTAGCCATTTGATCTGAGCAATCAAATGGAATGCAGAACATATGATCCCACTTTTGAAGAATGAGTTTGTAAAGGGACTTACAAACAAGTAAGTTTGGGGGAAATGATGAGGCCAGAATATGTACGATTAATGTATAATATATGATCTCATCTTACTCTCCTTTTGATTAAGTTTTATTGCATTATGTGACTTTTAGTTGATCTGATATGAGTTAGGATGTAACTGTATGTCTTTTGATTAATTTTTATCCTAATGTTAAAAAGCTCTGAAATTCCTGACATAGTGTGTGTTTAAATTCAGTTTTGTAATAAAGCAGGTCTAATCAGTCAAGGAAATGAAGCAGGTGGCGTTTAGTATGTTTTTGATAGTGTCTGTTCCTACACAGCTTAGTTTCGGAAGTTCCAAGCTAGTTTTGGAACTCCATCACACAATCATCATTAGTTCCAGAAATTTTGGACGTAGTTCCGGAACCCCATCATTTAGTTTTGAAAATTTTGGAATTAGTTTCGGAACTCCAATATTTAGTTCCAGAATTTTTGGACTTAGTTTCGGAACTCCTTAGGAAAGCTCCGAAATTCTCACTGGTTTTGGTTCTTAACAATTTCCTATGGTTCTGGAACTTCTCCAAAGTTCCAGAACCGATGGGAGTTATCTATTTTAAACCACATCTAGAGATTTTGCATCTACGACCCTTTCAATCATGAAGGACGAGAAGATTTCTGAACAAAGATCCAGGGAGAGTTATCCTACAGCTATTTGATCAATCGTCATCCGACTCAACATCTATTCTGGGCATGATTTGATTTCATTAGAATCATTGAGACAAGTGTGATTGTAAAATGTATATAAATGAAAACCTGCAATAGATAGATAATAGAAGATAGAGATATAGAACATAGAAAAGAAATATATTAATTACCCAGATCCAGTACATTGTAATACTGAATGTTTTTATCAATAAAATAGCCATTCTAAGTTGAGAGAATTCTAAGTTGTTAAATCCCGATTCAAGGAGGAGCAAGGGCCCACTCCCCCAAGGACTAGGATATTTGTTTATTTGGTATTTACATTTCTTCAGCAAATAGCTTAGATCAGTTAATTTTGGATTTCTTTAGTTCTTTCAATTAAAATCTGTTGTATATTGGTTCCTGCAGGTGTTTAGATAAATTTTTATATTTCTTGCAATTTTTTTCACGCATTTTAATTTGAGTGTTTTATTTCCAAAAGCAAGAGTGTTTACTTTTAGAAGCAAGTGTGTTTATTTTCTAACAGCAAGTGTGTTTCCATTCTGCATGGTGTGTTTCCTTTCAACAAGATTTTAGTGTGTTTTAATTTCATCGAGTTTTCATAGTTTGATTTGAATAAGGTTTTACCAAGAAGTCCTTAAGACATTAAAGAGATCCCCCAGAAAATATAAAAATAGCTACAGTCAACTACTAGATCGGTTAAAGTACTCTTGTTGCATATAGCTTTAGACACACCCCTAGTTTGATATGACATCAACAAGAAGTTGATTAAATGAAGGGAATGACAACACCCATCAATAGTTACTAATGTTCTATCTTGAAAGGATGAGTCAACTAAGGAATTGTTGTGTTTGTTGGTTGGATATTTTGTCAAGGAAAAAATATGAGGTTTAAGCACATCATACGGAATAAAGCCCCTCCTCGAATAAAGGGGAGACACCCTATTTATTAATATTCTAATAACACTAAAGAATATTTTAGCATATTTACACTAATCTAATCAATTTGGGTTTGTATGTCATCCCAGTAGATTTATTTCTTACAAAATGAAAGATAGATGGGAAATGAATAACGTTTAGGAGGTGAGAATAGAGAGCAGAAGTAAAAGGAAAGAACAAGTGAAAACATGATTTCTCCATGGAAAACACAAATCCAAAGATAATAACATGAGATAAAATAGTAATAAATTTTTGAAGATATAATAAACAAGCTACTGGAATTTAAAGAACAATATAATGCATTAAACTTAAGAAGAATACCTTAACTAAATGAATAGTACCATAACACACGTTTTGTAATGTATCTCTTATATTCCTTAGCAAAAAAACATTGAAAACACTATTTTTCTTCCCTTTTACAATTCTAACTTATATGCTATTCCAAAATCCCCAACCCTTGATAATGCCTAAAAATTTTACATTTAAAGAGAAGGGGAAGAGATAAAGGGGGATTTTTTTGGATTTCATTCTAAAAATAGTAAATACATGGTAAGAGCTTCCTCGACTAGTTTTTTCAAAATGACCAATTCACCCTGAAAATCCAAATAATGTCTTGACATCTCAAAAATTCACATGTTCAATGCAAGAAAAGAAAAACATGGAAAATCTTTCAATCAAAATTTTTTGTCTCATCATTGAGCTTAGCCTACTTAAGATAATATTCCTTAAATTTATGGACTATATTTTGTGTTTCTTTCTCATTAGGTCCACATGAATATCATTTTAAAATGTTTCATGTGTTGAACACATTAATCATCTTCCTAGGGAGTTTCTGGAATGTTATGATGTGCTTGGAAAATTACATAAAACATTTTTACATAGAATCAACTTTTCAATTTCTACAAAATAAAAATCATCTTCAACTGAAGACTCTTTTTCAACTAATTTCTTGAAATTTTTAAATACATCAGAAGATGCTAACATGTTTATTTCATCATCTAAGCCATTTATAAGGATCTTGTCCAATTCATCATCAATTTTGTTGGTGGAATCAATTATCTCCTCCCTAGCCTTTTGAAGATTCTCACAAGCTTCTTGTAGAATCTTGACTCAAAATTCACTGGCTTTGCAAAATTTGAAGTTCCTATCTATATCATCAATTATCCCTTCTTGAAGCAGGATATTTGAATCAACCTTCTTAAGCTCACCCAAAGCTTCTAAGGTTAACTCAAAATTTTTTTATTATTCTTGTATCTCATTGTTCATTTTGAATGACTAATCTTTCCTTCTTAACATCATTATAAATATTGACAACATCCTTTATTATCCATTTACCTTGATTCATGAGATGTTGAATCCAAGTATATACCACTTGAACCTTCTATATGATATTTTCCATCTTCGATATAGATGATGTGCCAAAACTGGATGTAGATAGAGAGGGGACTTCAATTTGTTTGTATATCTTGAGAAGGATAGCTACTAGTTTATCCAATTTTTCTTTTAGATTGTCTTCGGTGGATTTGGATTCCTTATTATTTTTTAATAGATTTTCCATGGCCACCTACACATCTTGTTGTGCTCCTTCAGCCGTGAATTTCTCTAGTGCCACCTTGGTTATCTATTAGTCAGAATAAATGATGTCTTCCTTGGTTTTATCACCAGTGGGCACAGCAATTTCAGTAAACATATGACCTTATGCATCAATAGTGATGTAAGAAATTGTCTTGGGTTTCTTAGATGTGTGATATGGGGTCAAAGTTACCATGTTGAAATCAAAGGCATCAGGAAGAATGACCATCTTCCTCTTATTTGGATTTTGGATGGTTAGCCAAAATGTAACATAAGAGGAAGGTGCTTGTTGAGGAGGATAAGTGATCATCAAAGTGGTACTTGGAGGAATAAGCAATTTGGTCATCAAGAATAGAGGAGTGGAGAAGTTAGCAGAGGAAACATCCAAAGATAGGGGAGGGGAAGAATGCATGGAAGAGAAAACAATAGATGAAGACAGGAATTGGGTTATGGGAGGATAACCCAAGGTCATAATCATTCTAGATGAGAGAGGAGAAAGGGATGAAAATAATTTTTGTATAAGTGACACCAGATGAGATGAAGTTAGAGGGGAAGAAATGGGAGCAATGGAAGTGATAACCAATGATATTGGAAAGGTTGAAGAAAATGGAAAGGATGGACCAGGAGGAGGAGAATATGGGTGTGTTGAGGAAACCATTGGAAGGGATGTGACGGGAAGGGACACATGTGGGAACAAGATCATAATAGAGACCACATGGGTGATAAGAGGAGAAGAAGTAGGAGGAGGAAAAGTGACCATGGTGTCGAATGATGTCTCTTGTGTATGTTGAGAAGAAGGGGAATCAACTAAAACAACAAAATTTGATGGAGTGGCAGAAGGAATAAGAGTCTTGGTTCCACTACTATAGAATTTAAAATTAAACTTCTTCTCAAGAACTTCCCTTTCATCCTTTTCTTCCTTAGAGGGGTCCACCTCTGACGTAAAAGTGGCTGCCAATTTTGGGAATTTGGGTTCCTTGGGATGAATATTTTATTAATATAAATAATAGTTGGTTTAGAAAAGAACCTAAACATCTATCTCTTTGATGGATGTAGACTCATTTATTGACCAACTGATAGGGGAAACCCCATACTCTCAACATAAATTTACACATACATGGGGTCCAATATTTTCCTATCATCAATAATATCCTAGAGACGTCAGTGAGATCAAAATTTTCTTCCTCATCCATATTCAAATGAGTGTTGTCCCTTCTTCTGATTATTACCTCATCCTTGCAATCAGTCCAAATATCCTCAATGTCAGGGACATGAAACTATTATACTCTAAAAGCCTTCAATACACATCAATAATAAAATCTAGGTCTCAAATGGAGAGACTTCTTAATCACTTCCTGCATTTCATTAGCAGTATTCTTGGCCTTAATTACTGATGTGCAAGTATAATGATCGATTGATATTGGGAAATGAATTCTCACCTTATGCTTATTTTTTATGAACTTATGAAGGTCCAAAAACTATCTTACCAACTCCATCAAGACCCACATATCACTTAGGAACCTTGGTAAACGATACGGGGTTCCTTAAAATGATCCTACCCAGAGGTAGGTGAAACTTAGAAATTGATGGAAAATGCATCCCCATGGAGATACAACATTCTAATCTGCATCAGTGTACCTTTGTTGATTAAGACCCTTGTCCAATTTGCATATTATGTTGTAGAAAAAGACATCATTCACCCTTATGAAATGGCTTAAATTTTTCTTTAGAGTTAATTGGGAATAAAAATTGTAGACATAGTCCAAAGACTTGGATCCTTTGGTGGTCAACTTGGTGTAAATTCTGATACCTTATACAGTATAGGTATGATATGAGGTCATATATAATTTTCCCATGGTCAATACTTCCTTCTACTGAATATCTATTGTATCATTAATGAATTCATCCCTCTAAAAGAATTACTCGTTTTTATGTATGATGGTGATAAATCGGTACAACCATGCTTTGAATTATATAGCTTTAGGGAGGCCAAAGAATATACTCAACAATGTGATTATATCACTAATTTCAAGTATGAAATTAATTGGAGGTAAGGTCTTGGGGAACCTAGTTACTGAATGCTTAGGCTATACCGAGTACTTCTTATTGACATGCTTGATACAATCATTTTTCTTATCATCCCAATCTTGTTAAGACTTCTTGAGATTTGTGTCAACATATGTGGTAAAGTTGGCCAACTTAAGGAGATCATCAAAATAATCAATATCTAGAAAAATTAAAACCCCACCATCTTGGTTTTTAATAGACCTATATTCAGGATCATAGTGATTTTCGGCAAGGATGATGAATTCATGACATTAATCATATATCAGTAAAGTAACAAGGGGTAATCCACTATTGCAGATACATTGCATCCATGCAATTTGAGAAGATCCCTTGAGCCTATTCCATAAATCCTCTGTGTCGATATGTCCCATATTTGGAAGGAGGAATGACCCCTTGATACTTATATTTCTTTTCCCTACAATATTCTTCCTTTCCATTTCCTTTATCTGGATCAAACATGAGGAAAGGACAAAGAAAATTTCTCAGAAATCCATCTAAATACTTTGGAGTGAAAGTTGGAAAAACTTCCTTGAAAAAAACCTCTAAAAACCTAATAAACCCTTGTCAGGTTTTTCCCTTTGTAAAACATCTTAGGAATTTTGATAATACCTTCAGGAAAATTTCCTTTCTTAACATTCAAGAAATTCTGATAAGACCACCAGGATTCGAGGACTGTCAAACATCACATGAAACCCAAAAAACCTGACACACTAGTAGAAAATGGAATGTGTCTTGCCACCTCAAAAACCCAATACACTATTAATATGATTACCTTTCTTTGTAATAAAAAAATCCCAATAGAATTTCAAAACAATGATAGTATTTTACACCATGAAAAACTTGAAATACTACCAGTATTTGGGACTTTCTTTTTAACTCAAAACATTTGAAACACACTTGAAAACGAAGACCTGATTCACACCGAAAAATCCCAAAACACAAAAGGATAATCCATAATTTCTTTTTTCTTTGTTAATTCCAGATTTTTATCACGATAAATAGCTCAAAAATCCTGATAAGTTCATGTCAGGTTTTTTGACGTGTTTATCATGATAAAAATAAATGAGGATAAACACTAGGTTTATTCAATAGGAAGAGTAAAACAACTAGGGGAGAAAAGAAAATTAAGAAAAATGAGAATAAATCCCCAAGAAATAAATATGATGAAGAAAACATAGAAAAAAATCCCACAAATGAATAACAAACCAACAATAAGAAAACCACTTACTAGGGAATGAGATTAGAAGTTGAAAAAGTAAGAAAATCTATAAAATGCTAAGAAATTGCCAATCAAGTTTTAGGAATGCAAAAGAAAGAGCAGAATTTGAATTATGAAATCATACTTAGTACGAATGACATGGAAAAGTCACATATTTATAAACTCACATGCATTAATTACATGTAGGATGAAATGTGTGAGGCACCAACTCCACCCTAGCATTAATTGCATGGACTCAAGGGTGGAATTATGACCACACAAAACATTCCATGAAAACATGCAATCGGGTCCTGAAAACCCAAAAAAAAGGGATCCAAACATCTATCAAGATCAGGAAGTGGGAAGCATGACACAGAATACATGTTTTTTCACCCCCATGTCTTGATGATAAAAAAAGTCTAAAAAATCGGTACATTATAGAGTTTCGTAGTTTGGGGTTTGGAAATCACATGACATGGAGAATTTATTTCTTGACTATGATTTCCTAATGATTTTGGAACCCAAAACCCAAAATACTATAGTGTGTCATGTTTTTATGGTTGGGAAACATTTAACAAAAGACATGGAAAATGTGAAAGGAAACCCGAAACCCAAAAATAACATGAAAAAAACTTCAAGGTAGAAATTTTCAAAAAGGTCCCAAAAATGAAAATTTGATTGGTTATCTCAATTTTATCAATTAACTCAAAAATTTGGATAACAAATGGATCTGAATGGGGAATTTATTTGGGTTGGGATAATCCAAAGGAAGAGAAAACCCAAATCTCGCAAATTCCTGTATGTTGGGCTACTGAGTCATAGAAAAGAGGAACAAAAGAGATATGAACAAAGCAAACACAAAAAAGCAAAAGGAAAATGACCAAAAGTAAACACCCAAATAAAAAGGGAAAATAAAAATTGAAAGGGAAAATATGATATAAGAAAGAAAAAAATTCCCTACTTTCTGAAAAACTTGAGACACTTTTCAGTGTGAGGTGGAGGAAGATGAGTTCCATATGGATATGACATGTAGAAATTATTTTCTCCACACAAGAGGAAAATCTTAAAGAAACCTCTCCATAAGGAATAAAAAAAAAATCGCATTCCCTTTGTCTCTCTCCTTTTATCCCACAAAAGGACTAAGTATTCAATCTAAAAATCCTATTACTTAGCCTTCTTTTCAAAAATTCTGTTGAATTGATCCTAATGCTCATTAATTCTTTCAACTACTTTGTTTCTCTGATTTTCTAAATCTTTCATGTACAAGATTCACTTTTCCATAGAATTTCAAAATGTTTCATTTTAAATAATCTTGGCCAACTTTAAATCTCGTGATTCGAAAGAAATAAGAACCTTGAAAGATGACTTATGAATGGCTCACTTGGGAGTGATGTGATCTTCCCAAAGTGCGTCGTATAGAGACTTATGCCATGTCTATTTATTTGAATAAACCAGCTTCCTGATCATAGTCACAAAATTCTTATTACTTGATTTTAAATGACCATTTCCCTAAGGGTAATAATTAGAAGCATGAGCCAAGGTTATCCCGTAGCCATAAAAAAACTAAAAAAGGAACGATAACTAGATCATGCCAAGCCAAGAACACAGATGCTAATCAAACATCACGATCAATAAGATGAAAGTAATTCACCAGAATAATTTTACATAAACCTTTGCAAACAAATGAGAAACAATATCATATATTATTATGGAACTCAATGAAATACAATGAGAATGGACCTTTCTTATATAGGAAAGGAATAACAATCTAAGAACCAATCAAGGCCGTAGATCAAGCCATAAATCATGGAAAGAACTAGTCATCAAAGAACTAGTCAAGTCTATAGATTTATGAGAGAACTAGACATCAAGGATTGAAGAGAAAGGAAAGAACTATACCTAACAACTAGATAATATCTCCTAATATCTAAATAAATAAAAAAGAAATATCCACACACATAAGTGGGTGAGGATAAATACAATAAAGGTAAATAATGTACCTAGGTGAACATGAGCTAAGGTAAATATCTACTCTAACACATTTCCCTGAGGGTAATAATCAAAAGCATGAGCCAAGGTTATCTTGTAGCCATAGCAAAACTCAGTGAGTTCATATGATGGAAAATTGGAAGCATTATCAGCCATGATCTTATGAGGAATAACAAATATTACTATTATGTTATCATTGGTGAACTTACAAATAAATTTGGAGGTAGCGTGTTTTATGGGAATGATTTCCACCTGTAGACACCTAAATTCTGCTTTTGTAGTCTTATTGATCAAAGCACACTAATTACCCTCATTCTTACCATTTCCATTATATTTAGTGATTTCCACTAATTAACTAGTGTTTCCTTCTATTTTGGTTAATTAACAATGTGTTGTTGATTAACTAGCCTCTTTCACATTACATATGCCAATTTATGACACATCATAAGTCGTAATCCTCTTTCGAACAAGAAATTAACGATTATTAGATAATTAAGCCTTTTTATCCTTGTTTTGACCAATAACCCCTATTATTGGCTCAAACCCCTCTTCTAACGATTAAAAATCACCCCTTTTCCCTCAAAGACATCTCAAAAGGCTTCAAAATCTTATCATAGCCTCTTAATTGACCCTAAGTGATTAATTAAGGCTCATCACATGCTAATCACTTTTTAATTCACTAATCATGATTAGCAATCCTTAATCTACTTTATCCTTTTTAGTCCCACATGCACCAAGATGGAAAATTTATTTAAATATAAATCTATAAAAAGGACTAAGAACCTACCTTCATACTTTGCACCATACTTTGATTAGTATATCATATAAGAAATATGATTAATAGCCTTACATCCTTCTTGGATTATCTTGCTCAATATTTTCATCCAATCTTCATGTTGGTTAGTAGAGGGATATCTAATATGGCCTTGTATCCATTGTTAAAGATACCCTCTCAGCATTTGTGGAGTAGCAACAAACATAATTTTATTTCTCTTAGATCTATTTAGGTCTATGTTAATTAGTAATCATCTCACATAGTAAGGATGCTTGTAGATTGAATGTTTGATTTCATTTAGTTTCCATTAATGCATAGTTTTATGCTTTGATCACGACGTTTCATTCTTAAGCTTGAGCTTGGGTATAGGATATTGTGGTGTTAGCCTTTATTAGTTAGTCATATTACAAAAGTTTAGGGTGTTATCATTTGGCACGCCTGGTGGGACCTTTCCCCATTACAGTCATTCATTTTTTAAGTTTTCTAGATTAATTTCAAAGTTTTTTAGAGTAAATTTCAAGTTTTTATAGATTAATTTCAAATTTTGATAGTTGATTAAGCTATATTAATGGTAGTTACTTTGTTTTTATGTTCTTTGCAGGTTTAAGGGAGGTAAATTGTTGTCAAAATTACATTAGAATGTCAAAGATTTGATGCTTTATCATATTTTTCTCGTCAAAACCCATGTTTTGATCACCTACAGGAAGGTGCATGCTCTCACGTCTTCAAGGTTGCGCTCACGTTGCAAGGGGTGCACTTGCATCATCAAGGTTGTGCTCACGCTTCTCTAGACACTCCTATGTTCTATTGGATTTTTTACCTCTATGTTTAGGCTGCATTTGTGCTTTGAAGTGTGTGTTGGTGTCTCTTTAGACGCACTCATGTTAATCAACAATAGATTTTTGATAGAGGTGCGCTAGTGCTGTATAGGTTGTGTTGTTATTGTTAGAAGTGTGCTAGTGTTGTCAAGGCTATGTTGTTGTGGTAAGAGGCACACTTATGTTATAAGGTAAAATTTGGCTCAAATTTCAAAGTTTCAATTGTTTCTTATTTGTACTTCTATCATTTACCAGGGTTTTTAGCTTCTATTATTACAAGGTTTTCTGATTTAGAGTAGGTTTTATAACACATTTTCTTAGGGTTTGATAAATGATTTTTGTTTTCATGTTTTGTATGATTTTGGGATAGAGTTATGTATGCTCTTATCTTACACCTTGTGTGATCTTGAGAATCAAAAAAAAATAAAACCTTCTTTTTCTAACCTTAGAGTAAGTGGGAAACTTCATTATTCATTTTTTATGCTTAAGGGAATGAAATTTTCATTTGGCATTTACATATGATCCTTTGGTTTTATTTTCATTTAATAGAAAAAAAAATCTAAGGCTTGTGGTTGCTCTTCTCTTACACCATTGTGTGACCTTGAGAATCAAAAGCAACCTTAGTTTTCATTCACTAAAAAGCACTTGGATTAATTGGGAATGAACCTTGATTTACAAAGCATTATGGTGGTTATTTGATTTACAAGATTTTTCATTGTTATCTAGTTGGGTTGTTTACTTGTGTATGCTCTTCTCTCGTATCCTTGGATGATCTTGAGAAAAAAAACAACATTTAATCCTCTTTTTATGATATTGTAGACTGTTATGTATAACTACTAACTATTGGTGTGTATAACCTAATGCTTGCCAAAGAAAGTAGAACTCTCTTCAAACCAAATTCTAACATACACATGTGTTTTAGGTTGCCAAAGGTGGTCCAAAACAAATTGACTTAATCTAAAAGATAAGAAAACACACCACTTTGTAAAACATTGTATATGCAGGTTTCGGTTAAGAGCTATGAATCGTCCACTTAAACTAGGATAAAATACCTTTGACATAAGCATTAAGATAAAAAGAGGGATGCTCCTAGGAACCCAAAAGTAGTTCACACAAGAGGGAACCTTGTGAACGAAATGGGAACATACTACACTACATAATTGATTAGTACACCTTGAGAGATTAGAGTCAAGATTATCTTCACACGACCCCGGTGAAAATACAACTGAACACATTTATTGCTCATTGTATTGAAGGGGGTAAAGTAAAGTCAGGATACTCCAAGGTTTAGTCAGTGTGACTTCCTTGGTAAATCAAGCTTGCAGAGGTAATTTCTGACACCTAGTTGAGAGAACCAATAGGAAGCTTGTGGCTTGGAGCCAATTTGACTTATCCATCATATAGTAAAGAGATCTCACAACATGACAACTTTGTTAGAGTCAAAACATTTTTTTTAAAATAAAGGGAGAGTATCTTAAATTTTAAGCCGTGAGTTGCTTCATCACAAGACTTATGACATGTTACTTTCTCTTAGTTTTTCACTTTTCCTAAGACAAGGTGAAACTACGCCAAAGTTACGCCAAGTATTTATCATCACCACTTGGTTTATACATTTATTTTCTTATTTCCCATTTGGGAAAAAATAAGAACAACATACATAGATAACAATAGAAATAATTGTGTCCACCACTTTTGTAGTCTACTTGCATGACTAGGTTGCAATGCCAGAATGCAAGTGTTGAAAGTGTGAATGGTACGTCTTCATGTTGTTGTAGGCCCTTTGTCTCAAACCCATATTGAGACTAATTATCGTTGTAGTTAGGTGATATCATCTTTGACTTCCTTTGATTTGTTATGCTGGCTGCATTATAGATATACAATTATGATATTTACATCTTGTTTCCATTGTGAAACTTGGTCTAAGTCTCTAAATTGTATTGTTACAATGCTTCACACACATAGTAAACTTCTTGATATACTTAGGCTTAGTTTTTGTGAGTGTTGAGGTTATGTTTTTTGCATTATGATACCATCATTTTTATACAAAAATCTTGCTTTCTTACAAATCTTGATCAACCTATCCGAATAGTGTTGTTACATTGCTCACATTTGTAACTTCCATTTTTAAATACTTGGACTTTGTTGATGTCTAAAACTAGTTTTAGTATACCTTGTTGGAGGATTGCATCAACACTTTCTTAGTATTTAGGTCTTGTTTATTTTAAACTTGACCTAAGTGGTGATATTGTGTTGTCACTATTTTCTTTGAACCTGTCTTGGAAAAACGTATGGAGTAAACTATTTTGTGGCTGTATTTTATTCTTGTGCTTAATTGTTTTGTCCTAGATACTTATTTTCATGTATATTACGTTATTAGTATTTCATTCTTTATTCTTTGATATAATTGGTTTCATTTCAACCTTTGGATTCATGGCCATTTAATATTTAACATTCTTTGTGATGAATTAACATCGTTACGCTATGTAAATTTACCTAGGGTCCATTTTAGTCAACCTTAGTGAAATATTTCACATTATGCCTCCTACCACAAGAATGGGGCATCAAAAATAATAGGTAGGTCTATTTGGAGATGAAATGTTAAACCCACTTTTGGAAGACAATGTCATGGTTGATCATAGTGGTGGTGAGGAGAATTATTCTCAAGAGAATTTTGAGTTGAATTCCACCAACTTTGATGATTATATATACCAAAACAAACATGAGGCTCTAATGTATGTCATAGAGCTAGGAGAAAATTTACGCTCTACGGTTGACCCTTCTCTTATTGTTGGTATGTTTCGTGGAGAAGTAAGTAAACCATCCTTCTCAAAATATTAACAGCATATAAAACCCAAGTCATGCCTTTACTTCTGGATGAAAGAATGATGAAGAGATACCTTTCAAAAATGATGGAGACTATCGTATACCTAATTTTAGAGTTCATTATGATACCATGAAGAGCATGATCATCATGAATAACCACCTCCATATGAAAATCGTAAAGAAGTACCCACTCAAGAGGTAACTTTAGAACAACAAGTGCAACCTCTCACTCGTAAATTGGCTAATTTATCTTCACATGTAAACAAGGAACAACCGAAACCATTAAAACAAGTTATACTAAAAGATAAACCAAAATCTTCGTACCACGGATTCAATACCAAATCTCCTCATTGAGAGGCATGCAATTAAACTTATGAGGAATTTTATGTGGAAAATAAAGGTGGGGATATAACTAGATTTAATCATTTGTACAGGCCCACACCACCCACACAAGACCAACTCTTTAATCAAGAGTGGTCAACCATGAAAAATGCCCTTATAGCTTTACAAGAAGGAAAAACAGGCAATAATAAAAAGTACCAATTCAAGGAGTTATGCCCATATCCCTTTGAGAGGGCCATGTTGTAGGTACCTTTCCTGCATCATTTTGATTGTCCAAAGTTTGAAAAATACAAGGGAAAATGTAACCCCATAGACCATATTAAGGACTTTTATATGTCATGTCAAGAAGTCACGTATAACAATAACTATCTCATTTTCCTCTTCCCATGAAGTTTGGGAGGTCAAGCATTAGAATGGTTTTTACACATCCCTAAGGGATCTATATCTACATGGCCAGAACTAGCTAAAAAATTTGTACATCACTTTTCATTTAATATAGAAAATGATGTCACCATGTTAGATTTATGTAATGCAAAACAATAAAATAATGATAAATTTTTCTAGTTTCTTACAGTGATGGTGAGGGTTAGCTAGCCGTTTCCCTTGTTCGATACTAGAGAAAAAACTGATTGATATATTTGTACCCAACCTCCACCTTGAAATTACATTCCACTTGCAAATGCATTATGGTAACATGTTTGAAGAGGTGATAAAAAAGGGTAGTCAAATAGAGAAAGCATTGTTAGCTAGAGGGACCTTAAAACCCCTTTCACATGACCGTGATCATAATGATTCTAAACCTAGTGAAAAAACAAAGTTTGTTCCCAATAAGAAAAAAATGTCATAGGTGATGGAATAACAAACTCTAAACTAGTGCAAGCAGTTCAAAACCATGATCCCTTAAAACTTGCAAAGGGAACTCCACCTACATAGTATAAACGTCCTAACTTCACCCCACTATCTGACTCTATGTTGTCAATCTTAAAAAAGTAGAGGATGGTAACATGGTCAGATATCTTGAAACTACATCCTATGGGGAGATGCAGTTTAAGCCATCATGGTTTAGAAAGGGAAAACTAAATATTATGGATTTCACCTGCGTCAAAGGTCATAAGAGTATTGTGATACTGCAGTTTTAAAATATAAAATTGAAACACTCATATTCAGGACTTAATCGACGGCAGCGATGTGGAAATGGATTCCGCCACCCCTACTAAATATCCTAACATAAACATGGGGATATTCAAATAACATTTTCCTAAGCATAATAAAGGAAGGGAAAATTTTTATCAGGGACATTTCTCTCAAACCAAGAATGCTAATTACATTTCAAACATGAGCCATTTTGGCGAATTTGATGCCTTAATAGGTTTTGTCGATCCACCTATTGAGCATATCAACATGATTAATATTAAATGAAGGGATTGTGCATGCAAAAATGTGATGTGATCTCCTTTTTATATCAGAACCTCATCCACCTACTCCCCAAGATAGTCATTATGACATGTTAGAACAATTATTAAAAACCACTGACCAAGATTTCAATCTTAGACCTTCTTAAAATTTCTAATGTTCATAAAGACATCCTTTGTAAGACATTACAGGGATCAGGAGTGTCCGTTGATATCGACCCAACACACTTGTAAGAAATGGTAGCATGGATTTCTCTTACAGAGCATATAAACTTTATTCCAACATAAATCCCAAAAGAAAATCCCTCTCATAATTTACTCTTACATATTGAATTCATAATCAAATGTAAGAAGGTAAAAAGAGTGCTTTTGGGGGTTTAAATATTTATACTCTAAATCGAGTTTGACAACTAGGGTGTACTGAAGCTGATTTAGAGATAACAGTCATCACCATAAAGGTGTATGACAATGAATAATGGAAGTCATCTAGTATGATCACTTTCTCACTTGAAGTAGGTCCTATCAATCATGATACAAAGTTCCATATATTAGACTTGGAGCTCCCTTACAACCTATTGCTTATCCACCCATGGATTCATGCCATGTAAGCTGTACCTTCAATGTATCATTAGTGCTTAAAGTTACATCATGAAGGATATAACCTCACTATTCAGGGAGATCCCTATCCTTTTGCTTATTGCAGAGCATTGTTAGGATATTTCCCCACCATTAATGAATGTATTTCTACAAAGATAGTTGTTCTGGTTCAGCCAAAAGTAATTGTTTCATGAGTGGATCGAGATACCTTGTCCCCCAAAGAAAATGGTGATTCTACATCAGAGAATCCTTTTGCTACGTGGGAGATGAAGGTTAGATAAAATGGCTATGGAGAATATGATCTTCAGTAGGTCCTTCTAGTTCAAGACATTCCCTTATTATCCAAACTGCATGGTAGGTTATGTTACAAATTTCAAATATTGAGGAAAAATTTCCCTTTCAACGCTTTCACTCCTAGTGAATTATTAGAAGATGAAAATCTACTCAAAGATATTGAATTTCATCCTAAAGATGATGAAATGGCTCTATGTTACCAATCACCTAAGTATATTATTGGAAATCGAATGATGCTTATTATGGGATACAAACGACATGGTTACAGCCTCAACAAGAAAGGAACATTGGAGGATCTCCCAATACATCATCGTAAAGTGGGTAAGCATGGTATTGGAATCTAGTTGTATGGGTCTCACCCTTCAGAGGTCAAGGATACCTCTTCTGAACGTGAAGATAGTCCATCCGAATGAGAAAGAGAAATAAATACCTAGTGTAGTATTTACGAAGACCTTACCTCCACAAACTTTGTTTCCGACATGGCTATCCTAACTATAACCCACATTGTATCCCTTACCACTTAGACACTAAACCTTATTTACCTATCACTTGTGAATTGGGACCTACAACATTATGTGCTAATTGACATCTTTTAGAATGATGAAGCTATTAGCAAGCTCCTAGGAATTCATGACACTATTCTAATAAATGACCACAAGAAATGCTTCTCCATTCAGCTCAATGCATGCACATAATTTAGGGAGGAGGATGAGTTGTGTAATCATTTAAGAAAAAATAAATCAAGGGTAAGAGTTCTATTTCACTCGGAATGTTTCGGGCTTCTGGGAATAGAGTTACTTCTATCCTTTCATTCCTTTTAGAAACAGATAAGGTTAGGGCTAGGAGGAATACCTGTTGAATGTCGAGATGGTGTGCGCGTACCATAGAGAAAGATCAGGCTGACTGCGAAGAACTCCTTTTTGTCTTGGAAGGACTACTGGTTATTGACGAAGATGCAGGTCCAGAAACTCTGATGACAAAGGCAGAACTGAGGTAGGATGGCCTGACACACAGAAGATGAGATATCTCCCTCCCGATGATTAGCTGAGTATCACAGGGCTCTAGCTATTCCAGTTGCAGCCTTGGGCTTGATCTCCTTTGCTGCAAACTCTTCTAGTCTCTCTTCACTTGTCTTTTCTCAGCCAAGTAAAGATCTGGATTCCCTTGATCGCTCCTGATGACTCTCTCTCGATTCAAAAATCCTTCAACCTCTGTTTTTGGTTTGGGAAGCCCATTTACAGGGAACCGATGGTGGTTACGCAACCGACGGTGGTCTAGTAGGAACCGGTATCGGTAAGGAAAAAGCAGGCTATTTTTAGTAAAATAACCCACTTTCCCTGCTTTTCTCCTGAGAGATTAGTTGCAGGCTTGGTCAAGTGACTAGAAGGCTCGGTTTTGGGTGTGAGAAAGGGGTCATTAGTCATGGGTGTAGGTGTGGACCAAGTTATAGGTCTTAATTAGGTTAGTTTAGGGTTAGGACTAGGTCATGATGAGGTGGCAAAATGAGGGTGGCAGGTAAGGTGATGTGGATTTATCAATTACAAGGTAATTAATAAATAATTGTGTAAGGTTTAGGTGATGCGGTTAGGTTGCGAAATGAGATGCAGGTCACAAGGGGTCGTAAGACACAAATTTGGTGTCTACATTAGCCCCTTATTGTCGTGTAGCTTGTTTTGTAAAGCTGCACGGACAATAATATGAAGTGGTTTCTCCTGTTAAGGGTATAGGTAATCCCCCTCAAATCTATCACAGATTGAGAGAACTTGAAATCAAGGATAGGGTTGATAAAGGGTAAATGGTGTAGAGATGATGGGGAAAAGGTGGGGTAAGTCCAAGGAAGTAGACGCACGTTGAAATGCAATAATGCGACTAGGGTACATAATTTGACGAGCAAACCAGTAATGCATAGGCAAAGGTTGATAGTTTATCCAAACAAGGGTGATATAATCCTGGTATCCAAGGCATAGGAAGTAGCTCCAGGGTATATAATAGGTAAGGTACAGGAATGTTTAGGCATGTTCGGCAATACCAAATGGTTGGTTTGGTTGAGATAAAACATCACGGTCTAGGTCTAGGAAAAGTTGGTCAAAAGATCAAGTCAGGGACCCTAATCATGCTAAAACACGAACATGTGAGCTCGATGGAATAAAAAGCTACATGATGGGTGGATAAAAATGTATGTTGTTGATGTTGGGTAAGGTAGTTGAAGTGATATGGCCATGGGTCGGGCCAAGTTGTTGGGTTACGGCCTTGGGTCGGGCCGGATGGGTAGGATGAGGCCTGGGGTCGGGCTGGATGGTTGGGGTGAGGCCTTGGGTCGGGCCGAATTGTTGGGTTGCGGCCTTAGGTTGGGCCAAATGGTTGGGGTGAGGCCTTGGGTCGGGCCAAATAGGTTGGTTGCGGCCTCGGGTCAGGCCAAATGGTTGGGTGCGGCCTTGGGTTAGACCAAATAGGTTGGTTGCGGCCTTGGGTCGGGCCAAATAGGTTGGTTGCAGCCTTGGGTGGGGCCAAGTGGTTGGGTGCGGCCTTGGGTCGGGCCAAGTGGTTGGGTGCGGCCTTGGGTCAGGCCAAATGGTTAACAAGGGGTTTGCAGCAAAGGTAGATATTTGCGATGTTTGTGAGTCACGAGCGGAGGGACTAGAGGCTAGATACCTCCATGCGAGAGAGCGTATTCACATGTTACAGGAGAGATTGGCAGATCAGTGGGCGGTACCAATAGCCGTGGTACCTTTGAGGACAGGGAGGCCCGGCGAGAGGCATCGACGATCACGATCATCACCTGGTTCGGGATGAGGCGTGAGGGTCTAAGTAAATGTTATCGAGGTATAAGAATAAATAAGGATGCCGACCTGCGTGTCGATGATAGAGAAGATGTATTTGTTTAACATCTAAATAAAACTGAATATGTATGTTGATTTGAGTTATGATAATAATAAGAATGTTTTCGTTTTGTTTTGAAAAAAGGATAAAGAGGAATGTGATTAAATAGAAATACACCAAAAATATTTATATTTACCACACATGATAGGTTATGGTAGGGGATGGTCGAGCTAACCTTGGGAGACCCCATGTCTCCGAAGTGCTGCCTACATAGCCCATTGCACAAAGCAAGGAGGGGCCTCAGACCGATGTAGTTCTCCCTTAGGATCAGGGAGAGGCGAATTCAGGCAATTTGGTACGGTTAGGCAATTGGTTGGTTGGTAAAAGTATTGATATTAATATTGGTAAGGTAAGGGTGATGGAGTTGGTAACGAATTGGTAATGTTGTAAAAGGTATAAGGGAAGCAAAAGTTAGCCTACCCAAGTGGAAGGGAACCATGTCCTGATTAAGATCAACACACAATCCTAGATGCGAGGCAAAGCGGAAAGAGTGCTCCGTAGGTGAAAAGAGCTAAACAAACCACACAACGTAGAACGAGCTTGAAGCCCTAGGTACCGTGCATAGACGAGAAGTCAATAGGTGAAAAGAGTTGTATGATCACAATATATCGGGTGTACATCACGTCCCTTGAGTTGAAACAAATGGTGAGGTGAGGTGGATGATATAACGGAGGTACAGAGAACTTGTTACAAAGCGAGTGTTCTGACGAAAGAGAACCTACCCTAAATAGACAAGTCCATGACTCAAAAGTTCTTTTGAATGAGGCTTTTATTTTACTGAATATAGACTGATCGATGCGGGAAGTCTACAAGGGATATTGATTGTACTATTCTTGAGGTCTTCACAAAGCTGATCAATGCGAGAAGCTTCTGATAAAGGCTAACTGTGTATAGCTGTCCTTCGAGGGAGCAGTCTATTTATAGTAGCAGATATGATTTTAGTGCATAGCTGTCCTTCGGGGGAGCAGTCTATATTTAATAGCAGCAATAGTTTGGCATATAGCTGTCCTTCGAGGGATCAGTCTATATATAAGGTAGATAGCTAGATGTCCTTTTGACGTGAAGCATCTAGTTTTTGTAGGAAGTTTGACTCAAGAAAATCTCATAAGAATATGGCTTATTTTAATACTTTGAAGTCATGGACTAGACTAAAAATGGAAGGCATTTGCTGAGGTGAAGTGAGAATCAAACTATGTGAGCTTGATTTTTATTATGAGGTGTAGGAAATAAAGTGTATGTGGTGGTAAGTGAGCTCAAGGGATGAGCGGCAGGTAGATAAGAAGTGATATAACACTAAATTCAACAGTAGAATGGTCGAAGATGTAAGGCATTAAGGGGTTCAGGCTCAGGTTTACCATTAAGCGAAGCTAAACGATAAGTGCCTGATCCATAAGTGTGAGTGATTATATAAGGCCCAATCCAATTAGGAGAAAATTTTCCACGTTTGCTCTTTTCTAGTTTGGTTACATGTTGATTCTCTTTGAGGACAAGATCACCAACCTTAAAGGTACGCTCATGAAGTCACTTATCATAAGCACGCTTGATACGTTTTTGATAGATTTGGAGGTGATCAAGAGCTGTAAGATGACGCTCGTCAAGAAGCTCTAATTGGGCTAACCACTCTTGGCGGAAATCATCGTTGGTGAGAATATCCTGAAGAGATATTCTAAGGGAGGGTATTTGTACTTTGAGAGGCAGGACAACCTCGGTACCATATACCAAAGAAAAAGGTGTGGCATTAGTGGAGGTACGAATGCTAGTACGATAAGCCCAAAGGGCAAAGGGAATGTGATCATGCCAATTTCTTCCGGATTCATTGACAACTTTCATGAGGATTTTGGTTATGGTTTTATTAGAAGATTCAGCCTGACCATTGGCCTGCGGATAGTAAGGCGGTGAGAAACTAAGTTTGATACCAAAGTTGTCACAAAGGTCTTGTAACAACTTATTTTTAAAAGATTTACCATTATCTGTTATTAGGCGATGAGGAATACCAAAATGACAGATAATGTGATGGTTAATGAATTCGACAATTTTTTCTTTTTTAATTGAAATGAGTGGAATGGCCTCCACCCATTTTGTGTAATATTTGGTTGCTGTGATAATCCATCGGTGACGTTGCGAAGAGGACGGATGAATCTCACCAATAAGGTCTAAACCCCATTGTGAGAAAGGCCAAAGATCTCGGGCGACCTGTAGCGGGTGGCTAGGAGTATGTTGAAGGTTGGCATGTTGTTGACACATAACACAACGCTTAACATATTCGTAGCAGTCGTTATTGAGAGTAGGCCAATAATAACCTAGGCGAAGGATTCGTTTAGCCACGGCAAGGCCACTAAAATGTCCACCACAAATCCCATCGTGGACTTGTTGGATGGCATAGGTGACCTCCGCGCCGGTTAGGCAGCGAAGGAGGATGCCATCAAAGCCACGTTTATAGAGGATTCCCCCCATGACAACATAACGAGAAACACTTTTAAGAAAAGCACGTTTGCTGTTACTAGTAAGGTTAGGTGGGAGAACAGAGGTTGTAAGGTAGTCATGGAATTGGTGGTACCAAGTATCTTACGAATTAGCAGACACATTATTTATCATACAAACTACCGAGGCTGAGTAGGATGGGGCAAAGAGTTGTTGGACCAAGACGAAAATGTCAGAGTCAGTTGATGAAGCTGGAATTTGCGAGGCTAAGCAAGCCATAGTATCCGTAAATTTTTTAGTGGAGCGGGGAATGGTTTGGATAGAATAGCGAGTAAATAAGGCCAGAAGTGAATCCACATAGTGTTTGTACTTTTGAAGTTCCTCATTTTTGCATTCGTAGATGCCCATAACTTGATTGACTACTAATTGAGATTCGCCAAAAATATTGATAGATTTGATACCTAAGTGTAACGTAACTTGGAGACCCAGAACAAGGGCCTCGTATTCCGCTGTATTATTAGTGCAAGGGAAATCGAGTCGGAATGAGAGAGGTATAGGCTCAACGTCGAGAGGAATGAGAACAACGCCGGCTCCTCCACCGCACTGGCATTTGGATCCATCGAAGAAGAGGGTCATTGGATACGACTCCTCCCTGAGTGAAAGAGTGGCGATGAGTTCGTCAGGGAATGTAAAATTGGTAAATTGTTCCCCTGGTAAAGGGGCTTCCGTAAGTTGGTCTGCGATGGTTTGTCCTTTGATTGATTTCTGGTGGACAAACTCAAGGTCAAGGTCGGCGAGGAGCATGAGCCATCTGGTGATGCGTTGGTTGAGATGAGGTTTGGTATACATGTAATGGATGGGGTCTGTGTTGGTGATGACAAAAGTTTTGTGATTCAGAAGGTAGTGTCGGAGTTTGGTGGCCACGAATGATAGGGCTAGGCACAACTTTTCTAAATGTGTATACCTAGTCTCATAGTCCACCAAAGTACGACTTATATAATAGACGGCTTGTCCTCGATTCTCAGAGTCACGATGTGCAAGCATGGCCCCTACAGCGTGGTCGGTGGCGGAAAGATAAAGGTAGAAAGGGCGGTCGTCCTGGGATGGGATAAGCACGGGTGGCTGCAAGAGATAAGCTTTGAGATCCTCAAAGGCTTGGTGGCACTCTTCACTCCATTGAAAGTCAATGTCCTTTTTAACGAGGTGATGGAAAGGTTGACATCGATCCGAGAGTTGGGAGATGAAACGTCGGATAGATTGGAGCTTACCTTGTAAACGACGCAATTGTTTAAGATTAGTAGGTGGGGGCATTTCTAGAATAGCTTTGAATTTAGATGGGTCGACCTCAATGCCACGCAGAGAGACAATAAAGCCGAGAAGTTTTCCTGAAAGGACGCCAAAGACACATTTCTTTGGTTGAAGACAGACAGAATATTGTAACAGGCGATCGAAAATAATGGTTAAAACATCGAAATGTTCACTGCGATGTTTGGATTTGTCAAGAAGATCATCGACATAATCCTCAAGGATAGTGGGCATAATGTCATGAAAAATGTAAGTCATAGCCCGCTGATAGGTAGCACCAGCATTCTTAAGGCCAAATGGCATGACACAATAATAGAAGGTTCCCCAAGGAGTTATGAAAGTGGTTTTATGTTGATCGGCCGGGGCTACCAAAATTTGATTGTATCCCGAAAAGCCATCCATGAGAGAAAGCATTTCATGGCCCGCAGTGAGATCAACAAGTTGATCAATACTTGGGAGGGGGAAGTCATCCTTGGGGCAAGCGAGGTTAAGGTCTTAGAAATCCATGCATATCTGAAGTTCCCCCATCTCTTTAGTGACAGGTACGATGTTAGAAATCCATTGAGGATAGTCAGTAGGCAAGATGAAGGACACAGAAAGAAGTTGTTGAAGCTCTTCTTTGACCAAAAGGGCAATGCGTGGATGCATTTTTCTCAGTTTTTGTTTGACTGGTTTGGAATCAGGGTTTAGGGTGATGTTATGGACGGCAATGGTAGGATCAATTCCTGGCATGTCAGCGTAGGACCAAGCGAAAGCTTGGTTGCGGGTACGGAGAAAGGTAGTAAAGGCGGCTTGTTCTGATGTGTTAAGGGATTGTCCAATCTTCACAATGTGAGGATCCTCCTCCGTGTGGATGTTGATTTCTATAGTCGACTCATTCAACATGGTTTGAGTTTCAGATGGTAAGGTGCGTTGAATATAGGAGTCGTCCGCCCCAAGGTAAGTGAGGATGGAGTCGTCATCTTGGCACTCAACAACATTAATCGAAGGTGAATCCTCTTCGATCATGTTTGGATACAGAAGGGGAAGAGAAGATGGGTCCTCATTATCACGTTGATAAGTGAGAGGACCTATGAAGATAGCATTTATGAAAAAAAAAAGTTAGGAGGGATAGATTCAGGGTCTATCGACTCTGTGGGTGATGATGGCAAAGTGGGTGATGATGGTTTGGTAGGGGTGATGTCGTCTTCTTCTAAGATACAGCTGACACGAGGTGTCTCCTGTGTAGGTGTTTCAGGAAAACCAAGACCACTACGATCATTGTGTTTGCGTGTAGTCACGTGAATGAGTGTATGTCGGCCTTGTTCGTAAAGACCAAAACCAAAGCCTTTCCAAGCACAGCGAGTCAAGAAGGTGAGGGCGAAACGACGATTTGTCAAGTATTGAAAATTGGATTGGAAGGGAACCACACCAAGAGGAGGTTCAGGGGTAATGGAGGATGCGTCAACACCCCCATATGTTAGGTTGGTGCGGCAATGGGGTGGTCCGTAAGAGATTACCTCCCCCACGCGACGGTCGTAGGTGGGATGTGCATGTAATTGTCCGTACTCCTGCGGGGTAGGGAAAGAACTAACGTTATATAGGCGGTACTCCCCCAGCGTAAGGCATTGAAAAACATCTACTAAGGGGTCGGAGGTTGGGATGTTATCTGCGGGAAAGGAAGTAATATTTGTAACGGCGCTTTCATTGGTTGAAGGTGTAGGTACGTCAGAAGTAGATGGCTGGGTTAGATGAATGGGTGTCTTGACTGGTATAAGTACATCATTAGGGCGATACAACATATTGCAAGTTTTGAAGGGGGGAGGATCAGCTTTTACGGTGTAGGACTTCCCCTCGTACTCAAATTTTATGCATCTATGTAAGGTGGAGGGAACGCATCCCATAGCCCGGATCCAAGGGTGGCCTAACAACATATTGTATTGGAACTCTCCCTCAAGGACATAGAAGAGTTCGGGTAAAGTACGTGGTCCTACACGAATGTTAAGGATCACGGTGCCTAAAGTAGAAGTAATAGCATCATTGAATGATCGCAACATGATGGGGTTGGCACACATGCAACTAGAAGGAATATTCATTTGTTGGAAGGCTTTTGAAGAGATGATGTTTAGGCTAGCGCCCCCATCAATCATAACACGACGTACCCGGATATCTCGAACGTACGCTGAGATGAAAAGAGCAGGGTCAGGATCTTCGGCACCAAAGTCGATAATTTCGTCTTCAGAGAAACTGACAACAGCGGCTTGCTGTAAAGAGACAGAAGTGGTTGGGGAGATAGATTGTTTAGTGAGTGAATCAATGTGATTGGGTGTTAGAATAGAGGTAACAGGCAATGTTTCATTAGGTAAAACCTCTATCCCTTGAAGGATTTCAACGAGAGCTTGTCGATGAGATTCAAAAGTCTGAATGAGATCATAATGTGTCATTTTTACAGGTGATTGGTGCAGTTGTTTGATCATAGTTCGGTGGACAATGCCATTAGAGACAGGATAGGCGGGTCCGCGAATAACCACTTTAGGTGGTGGTGCAATCGGGATGGTTGACGGAGAAAGAGATGCCGCAGGTGTGTTTTCTTTCACTTTCCCATTGTTATTCTGCCCTCGAGTAGCAACACTAATCATATTGATCTCGTGAATACGAGAGGAGGAAGATGGTAGGGATAGGTATTGGTTTTCGAGAGGTGGGGCTGTAATGATGATAGATCTTGGTGAGGCGGGGATAGGTGGTATAGGAGAGGGAATTGAAACTAAAGGTCTCTCTCTTTGCAAGTTGTCTTTCTTAACTTTTCTGTCTGAGAGAGGTAATGGACGAAGTATGGCTTTCAACGCTTTGCATCCCTCTACGTCATGTCCTGGTGTGCGGTGGTAAGCACAGATTTTAGTCTCATCGTATCCTATAGGTCGAGGTTTAGATGGATCATAAGGTCTAAGTGGGGGTAAGGAAATGGTCGCATTCTCCACCAACATGGCAAGGATTTTGGCGTAAGACCCTTTGAGTGGGTCAAAGTCAGAGGAAAATGAGGCTATTGACTGGGTCGATTCTTGTGATGACGTGGTGTGGTTGGTTTGTATGGGGGGTGGTTTAACCAAGGAGTTTTGATAATGGGTTTTCCCTAACCGTGGTTTCTTTGACGTAGAAGCTATGTTGGATGATGAGGCCACAGATGATGTGGTATCAGAAAACAACCACGGGGAAATAGGAGTGACTGAAAACAAATCTTTTGATGATGGAATTTGTTTAGGGTTGATAGGTGGACAGGATACGCGGGGTGACGGTGTTGCTATACCCTTGGATTTCTGTATGGGTGCAGAAGGCGTAGGTCGCTTTAAAGAAAACGCAGGAGGTATGATATATTGATGTAAGGTAGAGGGATGGGGTCCCAATATGGAAGGTAGGTGTGACGATGATGGTTTTAGTTGTGATAGAGGCATAGGTTGAGGAGATTGAGTCTCTCTCCTAATGGGATGGATGGCTTTATTTTTAGATAAATCAAGCCGCTTAGGTGGGTGTGTTAGACTAGGTATAGGGTGAGGTCCCAAGCGTAGGGGAAGATTTGGCTAAGTTAATAGAAGTAGACGAGGTATTTGGTAGAGGTGAGGGGGGTGAAGATGAGGACATGGGCATTTTAAGCTTCTGTAAACACTTCGGGTATATAGTGGAGGCATCCGGATCAGTCATTTGCATTTGAGTAGAATACGGCGTACTCAAACGTTCCCATAGGACCTGTCTATCTTCTGTGGAATGACAGTCCTCACGTGTGAAGAGGAAATTTTTTATGGAAGAAAGGTGGGTTGTGATTCCAGTCCACTAGTGGGTGTGGTACAAGGGGTATATGAGGCATTGTATCAATGGGCGTTAAGACGATCAACCGGTTGCTGAAAAGATTTAGGTGATGAGGGACTAATAGGTAGGAGAGTGCATGTTTGAGGGGATCTTTCATGTTTAAAGAATGTGGTGATGTCGGTTCAAGAGGTTGCTCGTCTAAGGATGAGAAAAGAAGTGGCGAGTCTTCCTCTTGTACAACAAGAATGGTAGAAGGAGACGTTTGGGAAATAGATAAATTAGATAACATCCGCTCACAGTCTTGCAAGGATGTGGTATAAGAAGGCTCATTTGTGAGAAGGGAACTCTGGGCAGCTAATTCCTTGATGGGTAAAGGAACGGCAAGGATTTCAGTTTGTCTTGATGGTGAGGAAGGGGTTCGGTTTCCTGTGTTAGTGAAGAGGCTTGATTCAAAATTTTCTCGATAGAGGCTTTTGGATGGGAGTCGAAGACTGCATGGATCTCATGAACACTTTCCTTGGCTAAGATATCCTGGTTTACGTTACTATTAGAAGAGTGATTTGGGAATGGTTTGTTGAATATTTTCAGATTTCGGTTGGCAGGGGCATTAGGGTTATCAAGGGTTATATCACCTACGTCAACCATTTCCTGCACTATGTTTTTCAACATTTTGTATTTTTCATGACTATGTCCTTTTACGCGGTGAAAGTTACAGAAGTCATTTTCTTTGTACCAGGAAGGTATAGCGCAGGTAGAATCAAACCCGGAGTGGGGTTTAACAGGAGGCAAGGTGATAGCTCCAGCTTTGAGAAATTTTTCCAAGATGACACCATAAGTTTCTCCCAAGGGAGTGTAATTGATAGGCTCGGCTTTGTACTTATAGGTGGTTTTTGGTGGGGTATTAGACAGTGTTTGAGATTTGACCGTCACCGCGTGGACAGCTCCTTTTGATTTCGAAGAAGTGGATGTGTGAGGAGGGGTGGTGTTTGGCTTATTGGTAGAATCTGGAGTTCGGAAATTGGGGTTTTTGTTGCGTAACCGCAATTTCTCTTCTTCTAAGGCTCGAATTTCTAATTTCTGAGCCATGGTAAAGGCCTCATCAAATGTACGGAAAGTTTGAATTTGGAGGGTAGGAGAGATGTGCTTAGCACAAGCCCGCGTAAAAAGTTTGATAAGTTTGGTTTGAGGCAAGGCATACGTAAGTTGGTTGATAAGGCCCCGCCATCGTCCAACGAAATCTGCGATAGATTCATCTTCGAATTTTCGGATGGCATAAAGGTCGGTGATAGATACTTTCTTGGCAATGTTAATGGAGAAATGATCCAAGAAAGATTGGGCTAGTTGGTTAAAAGAGAAGATTGAGTGCTGGGTTAAAGCACTGTACCACTCCAAGGCGGGTCCTAATAAGGACATGGGAAAGGTACGGAGTAATAAGGCATCATCATGAGCAATCAAATAACAAGCATGTCTAAATGATCGCAAGTGTTGTTGAGGATCCTCTTTACTATTAAAATGAGTAAATTTCGGCAACTCCCATTGAGGAGGATATGAATGAAGGGGGACAGAAGGGTGAATAGGCTCCCGACAAACTTGCTCGTATGTCAAGGCGCTACGAATTCCTAAAACAGAAGCCTCCAGGTTTTGCATTTTGTCCATCATTTGTTTAATTAAATCAGTAGTTGAATGAGATGATGGTGTGGTTGTGGTAAACGGGGGCAAATTGGGCCAAGGGCCACCGCTAGAAAATGGTGGGGTTAAATGTTGATAAGGTATGGAGGACGACTGTGTTGAGGCAACTGAATAGGGATGTCCTATATAAGCTGTTGAGGTTACCGGATATGTGTGTGGAAATGAAAAGGTGGGCGGAGCTTGAGAAGGAAAGCTCATGTGGATAGGTGGCAAAGAGAAAGTCATAAACGGAGCGGTCTGCAAGAGAGATGAGGTAGGGGCAGTCGGTGGTAGTGATATGTGGGGTCCAAGATTAACCAAAGGAAAGCTAATCAGGGTCATATGAACCTCTGAAGCCATCGGATTGGGAGACGGGGCTAAAGATGCGGGAAGCAAGGCGGTGTCATCAGGCGGAGTGGGAGCTAAATGAGCAGCTATACTAATAGGCATACCAACAAGGAGCTGACCATCGGGTGTATGGTCAGGGGCATGAGACAAATAGTATTGTACAACACTAGGATTAGCATCCAGAAACTTGGCAAAGTCCTTATCTCCCACAGGAATTTTAGGAACCTTGCTGGTATCCGTAGGATTCCCCACAGAATGTGAAGGGGGGGATTCAAGAAAGGAAACAGAGCAAGCATGTGAAACCATGGCGGCGGCTTGCTTTCGAGTGATAACAACCATGGACAGGAGTTCACAGCAGGGTTTCAATCTTTCAGGATTAGAAACAAACTCAGACTGGTAAAATTGGTAGGTTGCTGGTTTGTCAGGAATTGGAAAAGACAGTAACCGATGTCGGTCTAGTAACCGATGTCGATTATACTATAGCCGACGTCGGTTAGGTAACTGACGTCGGTCAGGTAACCGATGTCGGTGTAATAAGACTGGTATAAGAAAATATAAGAAGCTGCTGATTTGCTCAGTATATTTATCAAATTGTTCTAAGGTAATCACAAAAGACAGTGTATAACAGAGAAAACAGAATTGAAAACAAACAAGATGCACACGCAAATCCAGAGATTAACCCTATGGTTAATTTTAATTATTGTGGGCTTATGCCTTTAGATGCGGAATGATGTCAATCCTAAACAAAAGACTTAAGGGAAATGTCAAGCTGTTTTGGCTTATAAGGTTACCTCAATCGGGCGGAGGAATACCGCGGAAAGGGGGGATGTTTGAGCTGTTGAGTTAATTGTGAAGTGATTCGGTATGTGTTGTGTAGTGAAAGTAAGATTAATATCCTTTCAATACCATGGATATCACCCCCACATGTACGACCTGTTACTTAATCTACGTTCACTAGAATTGAAAAACAACAAGCAGGAATGCAATGCACATGTTTTAAACCCAAATCGAAAATTATGTTCGATGAAGCAAAAGAGATGACTTTCACTAATGCGGAACTAGGAAAGAAAGACAAATTCTTTACTAAATATATAACAAAAACAGCAATAGAAAGTATGCTTCCTAAAATGAAAATAAACAAGAGAAACAGAAACCCGAAATGGGTCCCACCGGGCGTGCCAAAATGTTTCACTCGGAATGTTTCGGGCTTCTGGGAATAGAGTTACTTCTATCCTTTCATTCCTTTTAGAAACAGATAAGGTTAGGGCTAGGAGGAATACCTGTTGAATGTCGAGATGGTGTACGCGTACCGTTGTGAAAGATCAGGCTGACTGCGAAGAACTCCTTTTTGTCTTGGAAGGACTACTGGTTATTGACGAAGATGCAGGTCTAGGAACTCTGATGACAAAGGTAGAACTTAGGTAAGATGGCTTGACACACAAAAGATGAGAGATCTCCCTCCTGATGATCAGCTGAGTATCACAGGTTTCTGGCTATTCCGTTGCAGTTTTGGGCTTGATCTCCTTTGCTGCAAACTCTTCTAGTTTCTTCACTTGTCTCTACTCGGCCAAGTAAAGATCCGGATTCTCTTGATCACTCCTGCTGATCTCCGTTGATCCAAAAATCCTTCCACCTTTGTTTTTTGTTTGGGAAGCCCATTTACAGGGAACCGATGGCGGTTACGTAACCGACGGCGGTCGAGTAGGAACCGGTATCAGTTAGGAAAAAACAGGCTATTTTTAGTAAAATCGCCCACTTTCCCTGCTTTTCTCCTGAGAGATTAGTTGCGGGCTTGGTCAAGTGACTAGAAGGTCGGTTTTTGGTGCGAGAAAGGAGTCATTAGTCATGGGTGTAGGTGTGGACCAAGTTATAGGTCTTAATTAGGTTAGTTTAGGGTTAGGACTAGGTCATGATGAGGTGGCAAAATGAGGTGGTAGGTAAGGTGATGTGGATTTATCAATTACAAGGTAATTAATAAATAATTGTGTAAGGTTTAGGTGATGAGGTTAGGTTTTGAAATGAGATGCGGGTCACAAGGGGTCGTAAGACACAAATTTGGTGTCTACAAGTTCAACTAAAAATCCTTGCAAAAAGAACAAGTCCAAGTCCTATAGTGAAAAATTATTTGAGGCACTTGCAGAGAAACAAAAAGAACAATCAATGAACAAAATAGTTAACCAACCTAGTGGAAATATATTTGAACTACCTTCAGGAGAAGAGGATCTTAATCTCCCCCCTGATCCTACGTGCATGGAGGATGAGTCCAAGCTATTGGTAGAGGAGATAATAGATGTCAATATTGGCATGGAGGAATTTCCCAGAATAGTCAAGTTGGGACCTTCTCTCTCATATCAAGAACATAACAATTTTGTGTTGCTATTAAGATCATTTAAAGATATCTTTACTTGGTCTTACGCAGACATGTCAAGACTTAATCCCACATTATTGGTGCACAATATTTTTGTACACTGAGATACAAAGCCATAAAACAAATCTATGAAAGATACATCCTTGTGTCACCTTGTTGGTCAAAGTAGAGATAGAAATATTATTAGAAGTAGGCTTCATGAAGCCTATGGACTATTTAGAGTGGATTTCCAATGTAGTCCTAGTTCAGAAGAAACCTGTCGGCATAAGAGTGTGTACTGATTTTAAAGATATTAATAAATCTTGTCCTAAGGATGACTTTCCTCTTCCCAAAATTGACATGATTTTAGATTCAAAAGCTGGTTATGAGATGTTATCACTGGTGAATGGATTTTTAGGATATAACTAGATAAAAATTGATGAGGAAGACCAACATAAGATATATTTTACCACCCCATGAGGGACGTTTTTTTATCAAGTCATGACCTTCAGCCTCAAGAATGTAGGCGCTACCTATCAATGGGAAATGATTTTTATCTTTCATGACATGATCAGTGACATCATGGAAGATTATGTGGATGACATATTGGTAAAATCTAGGAATTGGGAAGATCATCTAGAGATCTTGTGACACATATTTCATAATCTAAGGGACTATAAGATCCACCTAAACCTAAATAAATGTGTCTTCAGTGTGTTATGTGGAAAACTATTAGGATTCATTGTTTTACAAAGAGGAATAGAAGTAGATCTTGCAAAGGTTACTACTATAATAGAAATGCCTCTTCTGACCAATATCAAAAAACTGTGAAACTTATAGGGAAAGATCTAAGAAATTAGAAGGTTCATCTCTCAACTTATAGACAAGTGTCACACATTCACGCATCTTCTCAGAAAAGATGTCATTTTTCACTAGGGAATAGAACAACAACAAGAATTTGCATTTCTCAAAGCATATTTAGAAAAAACCCCTGTTCTAATGCCACCAACAATAGGTGAACCATTTTTACTCTACATTTCTTCCATGTACTTTGCAATTAAGGAAATTTTGGTCTAGTATGATAAAGAGAAGAAATAAAAAGTTTTGTATTACTTAAGCAAAGCGTTGATAGCTTATGAGCTAAACTACCCACATATAGAAAAGGAATGTTTGGCCATAGTTTTTGCCTTTGAAAAACTACTTCATTATCTTCTAAATAATAAGTTCAAGATTATATCAAAAGTTGATCCCTTAAAATACTTTTTGTCAAAATCTGCACTCATAGGAAAGATGTCCAATTGGATCATCTTACTCAGCGAGTTTGACATCGAGTCTGTACACCATAAATTATTGAAAGGACAGGTTTTAGTAGATCAAATATTTGAAGCCTCACTAGTAGGTACTGAACCTTTGATTCTAGAAATCCTAGACACATCCAAAATGTACCTTGAGGAATCTATTATATGGAAGCTATAATTGTATGGCTCCTTTACCTTTCATGGTTTAGGTTCCAAAGTTGTGTTGATCACTCCTTTAGGAGACTTAATCCCTCAGGATTTATGACTATAGTTCCCATGTACCAACAATATAATAGAGTATGAGGCCCTTATTGGAAGGATGAAGTTGGCTATTAACTGTTATCACCGAATCACAGCACCCCTGGATGTTGATCAAATTTCTAGTTTGATCACTCTAAGCATCCAGTGTGATTGGATAACATGGGTACTATCTCCAAGTTGTGGGACTTGCTACTTGAGATAGACCTCCAGAGAAAGCTGGTTCTTGCTCCTAAACTACCTGCCACAATCTACTCTAATGCAGGAGAAACTAGCTATTCTAACCTAAAATTCCAAGGGACCAGAGAGAGAGAATGCATAAAATGAAAGCCTACACTAAAGCGGTGATACACCAGAAAAGGAGGGTGGGAGAGTAATCTCCAAATGTGTGAAATACAGAGGCAAAATGCACACTAGGAGAGGTGATGACAGTTCACCATAATCCAGCAAAATGCATTCACAGCAATATTCCAAGCACACACAATGATAATGGATTCTTACAAGAACATAATAAATAGACACAATATACTTGCAAAAAGATTAAAGGGGCAAGAAGAATGCAAGAAAAACATAGCAGGTGAAGATACATCCACAAACTTGTATTTTATTGCTTTCTGGTATGCACAATTCAGTCTATTACAAGATAAGGGCCTGGATCACCATGCAAGGAGTCCACTACAAGGGCCTGCAACACACTGGCTTCACAAAGCAATTTTGGCAGAGCTTTGCTACCCAAAAACTCTCTCTTACAATGAGCCCAATCACTCCAATTTATAGAAAAAGAGAAGGAAAAGAGAAGGGAAAATGGAAATCCCGAAATCTGTCCTTCAACCACCTGTAAGAGGCATTAAATTGAGTGGAATGGGTATACATTACTTGCAAAAGGCTCCCCATACTGTCCCATGTGCTGCAGCAGAGAAAGAATGATGACCATGCCTCTTAAATGCACTCCCAGCTACCAAATAAAACACCGTTCTGAACCCGGCCACGTTTTCTTAAAAATATCAATCAGTTTCTGATCAAATCCATAATTTCTTTATTGCTGTGCATCGGGCTCGGAACCACGGTTCCAACGGTACCAATTTTGTGCGATTTCGTTGAGAAATGCAAAAGTTATGGCCTTCTGAGTGCAGGCAGCTATTTTGGGCCTGGCAGGCGTTTTCTGTCATTTGACGGGAAAGAGCATCTACTGACTGGAGCCGAACACATTTCCTTTATTTAAATATATCTATCCTCATTAAAATTAAGAAATCTAGTTTTTGTGGCGTAGAGGACGTCGTGCTCGTTCCAGAAAGTCCAATTTTATCAAAATCGGAGCTCGGAGTCAAAAGTTATGGCCGTTTGAAGTTCCACGGGTCAAATGTTGACTTTTCTCCTCTGCCTTCGGCCATTTCGGCTTTTCGCGTCCCGCGCATCCCTTTGTCCCATTTGGTTTTGGTGCTGAAATTTCCCATTTCGGCCGATCCAGCCGGTTCGCGTACTTTTGGCCCGCGCGTCCCATTTGCTTTTGGACTGTCCGGGACAAATTCACCCGGTTCGGCCGGTTCGCGCCTTTTTGTCCCAACTGTCCCGGGACAAAAGTTCTTATTTCGGCCGGTTCGCCCGGTTCACGTACTTTTGACCCGCGCGTCCCAGACTTTTTCGGGCTGCCTTGACTCATTTCGCCCGGTTCGGCCGGTTCGCGTACTCTTGTCCCGCTTGTCCCAAAGGCGACCCTCTCAGCAGTTAGTCGATTTTTTTCTCTGTCGAACCGGAATTTCGCGCCCGCCGCGTACTTTTGTCCCATTTTTCCTTGTTGCGTTTCAGACTGTTTGTGCTGATTTCGCCCGGTTCGGCCGGTTCGCGCTTTTCTGTCCCAAACGTCCCAGAGGCGACCTTGAGCGGGACTTAGCCAATTTTCACGATTTTTTCTGGATCAACCTATTTGCCTTCTGCAACTCTTTTTTTTGCATTTTCTCAGAACTTACTCTCTTCCTCTTGGACAGGGGAGTTAGACAAATATGAGGGGACCCTAGAAACATGACTTTTCGCCCTGAATCAATATAATTGCTTGCATGTTATCAAAATTACCTTGGGGGTGAATTTTGGATAACATTAACTTGGACATAATACAAGTGAATATAATTGGGTATTCCATGTTGATTATAAAACATGTAATAGATGAGTATAAAGTTAAAGATGAGAAATTTCTTCCATAAAAGAGAATGGTTGATTATTTGAAGGAGTTCTTTGAGAAGATTACATTTCAACAAATCTAAAGAGGACATAACAGAGCAACATATGATATGGCTATAATGGGGTTAATGTTGAGTATCCCACCTAGAAACAATGATATGTCATTCTTCATTGAACATATACAAACACCAGCGTATGACATGTCAAATTCCTGTTTAGTATGTGAATTTTTTGTGTATAGTGACATCTTTAATTACCTTCATGATGGAACCTTTCACACAAAAATTCCCATACCAATAAAATAAACCTCATCCAGCGTATACCCTTTATATTCTACTTGGGTGCACTCTCTTTCATTGAGGTTATGACAGGAATATGTTACGTTGTCTCAATTTGGATGAATCCATCCTAGCGGTCAAGGAGGTGCACGAAGGTATCTGCGGGACCCATATTAATAGGATTTTATTAGCACAGAAAATACTTAGAGTAGGCTACTATTGGCCTACCATTGAAAATGATTTATGCAAATATGTAAAGAAATGCTTGCATCGTGAGAAGTACGGAAATTTGATACATGCGTCAGTGTAGTCATTACAACCTATCACAAACCCTAGGCCTTTCTCAAAGTTGGGGCTCAATCTTATAGGTAAGATTAACACTATATCCTCATATGGACATAAGTTAATTATCACTTCCACTGAATATTTCACAAAATGTGTAGAGGTTGTTCCTATTAGCTATGTCGAAGGTGTGCATATATCTAAGTTTATAATGAACCACAAAAGTTTTCAATACAGTATCCCCTCTACCATTGTAGCTGACAATGGTAAGTTCTTTAAAAACAAAAAAGTGAAAGCGTTACAAAATTTTTTTCAAATCTCTCTCAAATTTTCAACCCCCTATTACCCTCAAGGTAATGGGAAATTCAAAGCTTATAATAAAACCATCATTCGTATTATGGAGAAGATGGTGAATACAATAGGCCGTAACTAGAATTTACAAATTCACCCTACCCTCTAGGAATACAAAATGTCTATCCACACTCCTACAGGTGCCACTCCATACTCCCTAGTGTTCGACACAGAATTCGTATTACCCCTAGAAATCAAGCTCCCTTATTTCAATATAGTGTTGAGAGATTACCTGAATGAAGAGGACTATAGGGTAGATTAATTGGAAAAGTTGGAACTATTAGAGAAGAAATGAATTCACACTCTAGATCACCTTAAAGTGTATCAAGATCGAGTGTGGATAATTTACAACAAAATAGTGATACCTCATCATTTTTAGCTAGGATACTTGGTGCTAAAATAAAAGGTAGGAGACTTGGTGCTAAAATAAAATTAATTCAACACAACCAAGGACTAGGATAAAAAGGGAAAATTTGAGCCTAATTGGTTAGGGCCATATGTTTTGGTCTCTAATTTTGGTTTAGGATCCAAGAATATTTCTTACTCAGATGTTGAGGAACTTTGGGAACCCATGAATGCAATTCATCTTAAAATTTTCTACGCTTAAGTGTGGGGTCTTTAAAATATCATAAAAATAAAAAAGTATAAAAATAAAAAGATAAAAAGATAAATACATATGTCCAATAGTGAAAACCACACAATTATGGCACTTTGGAAAATTATTTTGGTGAAAACTAATTTCCCACTCCATTGGGGGGTCCGTTGTTCACAAGAATTTCAGTCCTTGGATTGTGATAGCTTTTTCCTAAGCTATTCTTTGTCTATGTCTGAGGTACTTTTTAGCCTAGCCCTCTTAGCCTTGATCCAGATGATCCTACTTCTTTTTGTGAATATTTTTCCTTTGTATTCCTATCTCACCTTGGGGGAAACTTTACATTGTCACTTATTACACATAACACATGGAAATTTTCCCTTATACATCTCATCTAACGCTAGGGGAATCCACGTTTCTTCATTTCCTTACATTTACCTTTGGAAAACTTCTTGGAAAACATAAAAAAACATTCATATAAATTTTTGAAAATCCCAAAAAATATTCAGATATTTTATTTGGAAAAACTAAAAACATCCAGATACATTTCGTAGAAAACTCCAAAAAATATAACATTGTCTTGAAATAATACCAAAAATATTGAAAACATGTTTTCTTGTACCATTTGTTGTCATTTCATCATCATATCATCTATCATCACATCTATACATCACATATCAATAAATACTAAGCTACATCATCATGAACATGAAAAATTAAATATTTATGCTAAGCTAACATCATATAATATCACTAAGAGGGGAAAGAGGTACTGTTGACGATTATCTTTGTAGATGAACCACCATAGTCATTGGATACCTTAGGTTGGTGGGACATATGCCCTAAGGTAACCTCTAGATTTTAAAGAAGTTGGCTCTTTTCTGAGTGTGAGATGGGGGTTAGGAAGAAACATAAAAATAACCAAGGTGATGTGCTGAAAATGGAAATAAGTTAGTCACGAACGTTGTTTCCTGATTTGGGAAGAGGTGAGCAATGAAAAGGGTGGAATAAATGCACCATAGGTCATAAATAATTCACATAAAGTCTCACTTCAAACTACTTGAGAAAAAATTTGGAGGAAAATAATGAGATTAAAACATGCACAATATACTAACATCTAAATAAAGGCTATCAGAGACAATACATATATACAAAAGATGAAAAACTACATCACAAGGCATATTATATTACTCCAAGAAGTATGCACAATATTATAATAGATAAGAGACAAGAAGAATTCTATTACAAAAGTTCTGAGAGAAGGCCAGAGTTACAGACCTCTTCCTTTTATAGAAGAGGAATTGAGATAGGAAAGAAACAAATTGACTCCCGATCCTTTCCTTTAACCTTCCATTTACAATATATAGAATGGAAAGAAGATAAGAAGATCATTCCCAAACTATTTTCCAACTGCTTGTTCATTATGGTAAACGATGTGAAGTGACAAAAGTAGATTGTCATATCTGTCTCACACTTCCCCATGAGTTTTTTTTCAAGGAGTGAGATCCATACTCATTTAATACATCTCTTAACTATTTTTCTACCGACTCTCTTGGAGCAGACTTATTCTTTCAAATCTTTTTACATTTCTAAAATTTATGCATTGGGTTATGGGATCATGATTCCAATGGAACCTATTTTTATACTATTCTGTCAAAAATGACCCCTTGAGTGCAGATGAAAAAATTGAGTATTCATAGGTTCACACTCTTCACACAAAACTATGCATTAACTTTGTTACTGAAAAGACCAGCCAAATGACCCTTTGTCTTTGATCTTTTGAAAAGATCTTGAGCATTTAAAACTTTTAGGTAGGCTTCATAATTTCCCATACATGGCATTTGGCTTCTCATCAATCCTTCACAACCTATTTTGAACTTATAGCCCATTGATTGCGAGATCCACATGGAGGAAAATCTCTTCTCTAGGGTCTTTACTTCCTTTGTAGCTTTTGAAAGTGCATCGGGCTGACACTTAGTATCGTCCGTGAGCCTACTGCTCTCCTTTGAGAAAGTAATGGAATTTTCGCATATTAATGTGAAGACTTTTTCTTGGGAGGTACACTCATATTTGAGTCCACGTGTAAGTCCCACGGGATTTTGAGGCTTGCTCCCCCCCCTTTTTTTTGGAACTTGCGCTAAGTTGACACTTGGCATCATCCACGAGCCTACTGCTTTATTTTTAGTTGGCTTATCCTAGCTAAGTTTTTAATTGTTGACTCGGCTAATTATTTCTTCCATGTTGCCAAAGGCTTGACCCCTGGTGGAATTCAAATCTACAGGAATCTTAGAGGTTATTTTTTTAATTTTAGCAGGAATCTACTTGTTATCTAATTTTAGTGGGTGGTGGAGGAAATTAGATAACAGTTCTAGTGACTCATGGGGGACCATTAGCCTGCTAACTAGGACAAACCCATTGTCTCCCTCTATCTATTTGGCATAGAGTCTACTAATTCTATCCTGAGCTGATTTGAACCTTGATTTTAGAGTATTTGAAGTGTATTTTCTTTCTTCTAGAGACACTGGTTGATCCTTGCACCTTCATACTCTCACAAGGAAAATTTGTAACTTTGTTTTGTGAGAGTAGAAAATTGAAGAATTAACAAAAATTTACTACCTTGACTGATTTTAGTTGATCTTCATTTGCTTGGATTGAAGCTTTCAACTGTTACAGACAACTGTGAACCCCCTGTTGTAATCATTAGAGAGTCTGGTGAATTTTATTAGAGTAATACATACACACTCCTATACAAATATAAATCATACATGCCTCAAATGAAACGTGTAGAGTGTGCACAAGTACTTATTCTACTGAAAGAAATCTAATCTTACTCCTAGGCTAACCAGACTTGAGAGAAGCTAAAAAACTTGAAAAGGGTAGGGAAAAATAGCTTCCCTTTCTTATAAAGTGCAGCCATGTAATTAATTTAGCAATAGATATGGCCTGTAATTAGAGTGAAAATTTACCTTTCACTCTTCCACCCGTTATATCAACAAAAAAAAAAGAATACCTCCAGATTCTTCTCATTTGGTTGGAGGTGTTGCAGCTGACCCTTGGGGCTTTGAAGAATATCATCATTCTCTAAGGTGAGCATGACAGGTGTTGGCTTCTCCATGATCTCTAGTGTGGCCAGACTCTTGATGGGGCATGACTCTATCCGTTGTGTTTTCCCACTTGTCTTAAAAATTCATCTTTTGAGATGAGACTCTTTTGCATATCTCCCTGAATGGTGTCATCCTTATCTTCTTTCTCCTTTCCCTTTTTAGTAGCTTCATCGACAAATATAGACTCTTTGATTGAAAAAAAAAATCCTTCAATGATATTTCTCTCTAGAGATTTTGAATTTTATTCAGGGGAACTATCGTGAGTAGTACGCTTCTTTGGTTACGGGATTGATGGAATAGAAAAGGCTGTGATTTCCATTGGCTCTTCTTCATCGAGACATCCCCCCAAATATGATAAGCAATCAAGCCTATCATCATCATTTTTTCCAAGAGTCCCTCCTTGTATGATGGTTTTTGAGTCTGTGAATTCTCCATCATGTATAGATTCATTTTGAAATATGAATCGCATTGACCCAAACTCTTTTAGGAGCTCTGTTCTGTGGGGAGGAAAAACAAAGGCAAGATCCACAGCCTCTTCAATAATCATCTCGTGACTCAAACCCCCTGGGTTCATATCACTTCTCACCATATGCTCCTCGTATTTTTGATTTTGAGTCATTCCTTGTTCGTATGGGGGGCATAGTTTCTCTAAGACAAGGGAAGGGTGGAATGGATGAATTGGAGATGGAGAAGAGAACTTGGCATTTGGAGTGGTATGATATGGTAAAAATTGAGGTAGGATGGGAGATGAATTAAGATTCGGTGATTGATCCTCCCATCAATGAGGTTGTCTCTTTCTTTGCCCATATATTTCAATACATTCAATCCATTACATAAGTGAAGGCAATATTTCTTCTAAAAATCTAAGATTCTCCTGTGAGCTATAGTGTCCAGGAATAAGGCCAACCCAATAGAAAAGGTGCCCTGCATCTTATTCTGAGTGCCTTCAATTTTTTGTGGCTCGAGATTGAACCATGTCTTCCTCTATTTGTGTTATCTTCTCTAGTATACCAGCATCCTCCAATTAATTGTATTCACAAAATGCACGCCCATGTCTTTGATTTCTCTTAAAGTTAAACTAGTCTTGGCTTTGCTCATCTAGGTCACCATAGCAGCTTTGAAACTGGTTATGTTGTTGGACCTTGTGTTCCCCCTCAAACATAGACCATCATAAAAATGTGGATTAAACATGATTTCTCATAAACACATAAAGTGATAAATAAACATAATCCATCATCATCATCCATATAAACATAAATTTCCATGTACAAAACAATGTGTCTCGATATGCATCAGATACAATGAGCCATTAGGGACATCTATACAAAAAAATATGCCTTCATCATGAGGCATAATCAAAACAAGGATACATACAGTACATTGGTAAAAAATAATTTTCCTTCATCATGAGGCATGATAAAAAAATAGTACATATACATCATCTCGAAAATTATTCCTTCATATCGAGGTGATACACCAAAAATATACATCAATAAAAAAAGTCAACCCTGGCTCTCTCTCATGCCTGAACTACCAGGTCATCCCCTAGATGGGGACATCTGTTGTGATGGACCATTGGAAGGCACTACACTATGTTGTGTTGAACCATGATGTGCTAATGCTTATTGTACCGATGGTTGTTGTACAAACCTAGCCAATCGTGAGGTCCTCTACGATCTTGACCTAGACTTGCTAATATATAACTCACTAAAAGGAGTGGTCCTTTATCCCTCTAGAATGGTCTCGTTGTAAAAATCTATGTAATATGAGGTCTCACCACTAGAATTCATCACATCTGCTAATATATTCTACATCCCAGTTGTTGTAGATGTTCGTTGTAGAGCATCACACTCTCCTGTAAATCTAGCGATGTCTTCCCAAGCCTCTGTCTACTCTATAATCCATTGAGTCCTCTCAGCAACTACCTGGTCTCTCTCTGTGACTGACTGATATCTATCTGAGACTATCTAATCTCTCTCTGAGGTAGCCTAGTCTCTCTTTATCTACAGTTGATCTCACTCTGCAATCAACTGATCTCTCTCCACAATAACCTGTAGTTGTTAGGCTACTACCTACTATAATTACTACCTCAAGTAAGCTATATCACATGTACCTTGTATATCATCCTCCATATCCTCTCCATCTCTACCATATCATCCACCTTCTAGTGGACTATATGGTGGGATCACATGTAAGGGTGATAGAGGTTCCTATAATGGCACCCGTAGTGGAATATGAAGTGGTATATGTGGTGCATGTGCCTATGGTCACACCACTACCTAATGATGCACAACCACCTGTTGTTGAACCAATACCTATTGTACCTATGGCCCTTCTTGTGGATCTTCCTAAGTATGTGCTCTAGGATATGGTATATGTAACCCATGTGCTGCCATGGCTACCCCTTCATCTAACACTGTCTGTAGTATCATCAACTATTGTGGAAACACTATCACATACCATCTTGGGTAATCTAGAGTTGTCGCTAGATCTACTATATATTATCACTGCATCTAAGCTATGGTACCACATGTGAAAAGTTTGTGTGAGCTCGTCCTAATCAGATCTAAGGCTCAATATGAAAGGTCTCTCTAGATCTCTTCCCGTACCCCATCTCATCACCAAGAATCCCCTAGATGAGATCGAACTACCATTGGACCCTGTCCACTCTATACCACTCAAGGATATAGGCCATGCTCCCAATAACGAAGTTCTTAAATACTACTATGCTGATCTCAATACCATCCTTAGGCCACTCGTATAACCTATATGGCCGCCATGTAATCATATGAGGTTGTAAATCATCAAAGGTTATCCTGTAATATGATGTGTCTCCCATATTTCCATGAATTTCATCCCCATCTAGAACCCAAACCATAATAGATGGCTCGCGGAGAGCTTGGGCTTGCAATGCTCCTCTTTGGCATCCTATGGTAATGTGATCCCAGACCCATATCTGAAGTAAAGTTTCGAGACACATAGTCTTCTAACCATGGTAAGATATCATGTGAAATTATGTGTACATATGGGCTAGTATACACTACCCCCAGCAATAGACCTCCCACTTATGAGTCCACGTTTGACTCTAATCAGGCCCAAAGAAAAATGAGCACCATTCTTTTCAGGAAGAAATATGTCATTGAAAAGAGCCATGAGGTATACTGGAACCCATTCAATCCAAAGATCTACCATACACCTAGTAATGTCCACTAACATACCTCAGTACGGTATGTCTATTACTCCAAAAATCAGGGCAATACTCTATAGGTTATGACTGTGATGACAAGTCATACGCCACCAGATGACCCTAAATAGGCACTCTAAAAATCCACCAAACATCCTCCAAATTAATTCTCATCTCACTTGTCAGAAGGAAAAATGTCTAGCTCTCACTCCACTATCTCTCAGCTAAGGTTTTGAGCAGGTTGTGATCTAAAGTGATCTGTGGCATGCCAACCATGTATTAGAGACCGTAACATCCAGTAACATCTCCAAGTATACGTGATATCATTGACAGAATATCACCTCGTAGGTCTAGAACAACCCATATTGCTCCCTCATCTCTAATCGTGGTAGTTCCATCTGTAAGGTTACCTAGGTCATTTATTATGATCTAATTCTTCTATTTTTATCATCTAATTTTTTTTTTAAATTTCCCAATTCTTCTAAGGCCATTCCAAAGTTCCCTTTTCTTGCCAGCACACCCCAGGTAGTGCCATCACACCCATTATGGATAAATCATGCCCATTATGGCACCAACATGCCTAAGCAAAAATGCCCCCATTTCCACGCAAGCACGCCCCTTCCTAACCCAACCCCAGTTCAACGCCATCACATCCCTGATGATGTTGGAACGCTCATTTTCATGCCTATGCATGTGCGCTTATGTATTTTCAAATATTTACACTGTGACACATCCATTTTAATGCCAGTGTAGTCGTGCCTATGTGAGGTCATGCCAACGCAGCCCCGAGAGAACTTATGCTCCCCAAGGTCCGCACTGGTACTTTCACGAGGATTTCTACTCTACTAAATGCAAAACTAAATATGATTTAATGTTAACAAAATGACACATGTAAATGTTTTTGCTTTGTGTACCTGCAGGACATCCCCAGGAAGCCTCATGTAGTCTCAAACGTGATCTACACGGTGTTTGTGGTTCTGCAACCTCACCATTTCTCCTGTAGGTCAAAGCTCAATCAATAGTAATATTGGTAAGGGTTGGTAATAAATAAACTAACTGCGATGGTTTTTACCCCTCGTGGCATAGATTATATACTCGATTTCCCCCTCGTGTTGTGTCTCTCACCCCCTAACCACCCTAGTACCATCGTGGTTCTCAATTCTTCTAACACTTGTGGTGATTATTTTTAAATAAATAATTATTTTTCGCCTATTTTTGTTATGTTGGGGCATGTTTTTGCTTCCTGGCAACCCTTTCTGCTACATGGGGCATGTTTTTTCCTTACACTAATTTTTGATGATGTCATATAACCTAATTAATTTTTCTATGTATTTTTATTCTATAAAATTAAAAAATTAAAAATAGTATCAATTTTTTCAAAAAACTAAAACATTGGTAAAATCCAAAAAAAATGTAAAATTCATAATTTTTCAAAAATTGGTAAACGGGATGCACGCAGTTAAAGCCTCTATCAAATGTATTTTCCTCAAACATCAATTTTTTTTCTACAAAAACATCTTTCTTAGGTTCTTATTTGTTCTTGTCTCAAATGACTCACACATCATTGTGATCTACCTCTATGAACAAAGATGGCTTGCTGACTATGTCGGTACTCCCATGCAACAATAAGTTGTCAGATACTGTGTCATAGCGCATGAATGATTTTCATGGGAATATTTGTGTCCTCTATTATTCCCCTTGCATGTATCCTTTCTTGGGGCACCACTTTTAACCCTTGTCATTAAAACATGAACATTCGGGAACTGAAGCTTGTTAACAAAAAACATTGGTGTAACTATCTTGAACATTGTTTATTTGAGTATGTTTGATTGTACTTGTTTCTTTGTTAGTTCAACTAGTTTACTTTCTCATATTGCATTGCATTATGTATGTTGCATGGAGTTACACATTTTTAGTAATGAAAAAATGTTAGTAATATAGCTTTTCATGTTATTTTACACTTTTGCTTATTTTAATAAGGGCCGATGATTTAGGTCATAGGGGCAACATGATGAAAAAAAAAATCTTATTGAAATATTGGATGCAAAATCTATTCCTATATTCTTCATTTTTAGGTCTTATCACTATTCATATTTATTCCAAACATTTGAGGCAATAAAAGAATCATTTTTATCCCCACCTTGTTTCTGCTATCCATTTCAATCATATTTTTGATCATCAATTTAGTTATTCTATCACCCCATTGACACTGAAGGGGGAATCCTTCATTCTACTAATTTTTCTTCAAAAATTTACTTATTTATGCTTGTCTACTATATTTGAAGTGACGTCACTTACTTCACCTCAAACAGGGGAAAATTTTGACACCTAAATTCTTCTTTCGAAGTATTATTTCTCAAAGTACACTAATTACCCTTATTCTTACCATTTCCATTACAATTAGTGATTTCCACTAATTAACTAACATTTCCCTCTATTTTGGTTAATTAACAACACTTTTTTGATTACCTATCCTCTTTAGCATTCTGGATGCCAATTTATGACACATTGTAAGTCATAATCCTCTTTCGAACAAGCAATTAGTGATTAGTAGCTAATTAAGCCTATTTACCCTTGTTTTGATCAATAAACCATATTATTGGCTCAAATCCATCTTCTAACCATTGAAAATTACCCCTTTTCTCTCCAAGACATCTCAAAAGGATTCAAAATATTATCATAGCCTCTTAATTGATCCTAAGTGGTTAATTAACTCTCCTCACATGCTACTCATTTGTTAATTCACTGATCATGATTAGCAAGCCTTAATCTACTTTATCCTTTTTATTCCTACATCCACCAACATGCAAACTTTCTTCAAATAGAAATCTATAAAAAGGACTAAGCACCTACCTTCATACTTTACACCATAATCTGATTAGTACATCATATAAGAAATATTATTAAGAGCCTTACTTCCTTCTTGGATTAGCTTTCTTAATCTTTACATCCAATCCTCATGTTGGTTAGTAGAGGGGTATCTAATATGGCCTTGTATCCATTTTTAGATATATCCTTTCACCATTTATGGAGTAGAAAAAAAGATAATTTGATTTCCCTTAGATCTATTTAGGTCTATGTTAATTAGTAATCATCTCACATAGTAAGGATGTTTGTAGATTGAATATTTGATTTCATTTAGTTTCCATTAATGCATTCTTTTAAGCTTTGATCATGATGTTTCATTCTTAATATTGAGCTTAGATCTAGGATATTATGGTGATCCTTTACTATCTAGTCATATTTCAAAATTTTAGGCTTTTATCACCACCCACTTGGTGAAACAGTCATTTGGTTTTAGGAAATAACTATGTTTGGCACTATAAAAATGGTTCAAATAATCAATAAAATCAATCCCCCATTACTGAAAGGGATCATCTATTACCACTGGCCTTATGGGAAGAGCTGCCAATTTGGGACAACCAATGTATTTTTGATAGGCCTTGCACTTTTCTACCCATTTTGATGCCTTTTTGAATAAAGTGGGCCTATAGTACCTTACTCAAAGGATCTTATGAGTTGTAATAGATGCTCAAAAGTGTCCTCCACAAGTCAAGTTGTGATAAGTCTCTAAAATATTACCTTACTAATTTTTGTCAATACAACGAAGAAAAACTCCATTGATTCCTCTCATATACATGCCATTGTCCCAAAGCACATACTTAGTTGACCTCAACTTCACAGTTCTTTTTTCCTCCAGGCTCAAATGTTTAGGGAATTCACCATAAGTGAGTAAGTATGCAATGATGGAATACCACTCATCAGTCATTCTTACAAATAACACCATGGGTAATTATTCCCTGACATCATTTGAATTATTGGTTATCTCTTATGGGTAATTCTCATCAATGAGTTGACATAATCCTCTCCCACGTAAAATTTTAGTAGGATTGATCTCTAGGTTTTATTATTGTATCTTGGTGATATAATTACCTCTATGAATACCTAAATCTTGTTGAGTTAAGGTGTACTTGATAGCCATATCAGGAACAAGAACCAATGTGTGAGACATCATGATGGAATACTTGAAATGTTTGACCACGCGGACCACTACATAAGAATGCTTATCAATCTGCAACATTTTTAGTTCATGATCCTTCAAAGGACAACTCATAAAATAAATAAGGGGTTCTACATCTTAATCATTATTTTGGACCAAAATGGTAGACACAGTATGAGAAGTGACACATGTGTACATTAAAACATCCTTCTCAAAATATAGGCATACCAAGACTAGGGCATGAGCAATGAATTATTATATTTCACTAAAGGTGATTTTTTCATCATTGTTCCACTAAAAGGGAAATTTACCTTTCATCATCTCAATAATTTTTTGAGTCTTGTTAGCAAAGTCAGGAACAAACCTTCTCAAAAAATTAGCACTCCCAAAACATGATTTCACACTATTTTTGCTTGTAGGGAGTGTAAGACTTTGTATGGCATTTAATCATTCATAGTCAATTTTGTTTCCTTCCTTTTTCACAATGTATCCCATCAATTATCCTTTTGTGACTCAAAATATTGATTTATTAGGATTCAAGGAGATTACATGTTGTCTACACATTATCTAAAATTTTTCCAAATGGCTGAAATGATCTTGTATTTTCTTGAATAAAACCATGATACCATCCAAGTATACCAGAATACATTTTCCCATAAAATCCCAAAAATCCATGTTTATTTCTCTTTGAAAAATGACTCCTTCATTTATCAACCCAAATGGCATCCTTTGATATGCAAAATTACCCCAAGGGGTAGTAAATGTTTTCTTGTGTTGATCTTCGACAATAACTTCAACTTGGTTGTATCCTGAAAAAACTTCCAACATGGAAATCATGAAGCAATATGCTGATCAACATTGTAGTGAAAGATATTTTGAAGTTGGTGATTGGTTTTTAGAGCATTTTCAACTATATAAGAAAATTTATTTGAAAGAACAGAAGAAGGATAACAAGCTATCACCTAATTATTATGACCCTTATCAAGTGTTGCAGAAGATTGGTATTGTAGCATACAAATTGGAACTCCCTCAAGAAACATGAATACATACACTCTTCCACATATATTTCTTGAAGAATGTAATTGGATAGAAGGTATCAATCCTAACAATGTTACATAATATATATGAGGAGGGAAGAATATTCTTGGATCCAAAAGGAATCCTTCATACATGTACTAAACAATTGAGGAGAAGGGTCATTACCAAGTATCTAATCAAGTGGAATAATCTCTACAATGAATACGCCACATGGGAGGATGTAACATTCCTACAATAACATCAAAATATTCTCAAAATTGGGGAAAATGTTAGTTTGAAGGGGAAGTGCATGTTATGTCCTTAATCATATATCATATTTTGGATGTGTATGGACAAATTGTGGCTATCATAACTTCTTATCATGTTATAAATTTTTCATATATATTATAATATCATTAGTGATTCAGACTTGGTGTTATCCATAACATATTAATTGTGTGTGTGTGTGTGTGTGTGTTAGTAAGTAGTATTTGATCATAATATTGAGTACTTAAGTGTTATTGTATTGTTTAGAAGTTTCACCTAAAGTGGATAAGTTATACTACTTACATATTGTGATCATTTATCTACATTTTAGTGTCATTTGGTGTTATATTGTTGCTAATATTTAGATCTATCTAAGTATTTTCATTACATTGTTTAATTGTTACCATTGTTTTTTAGTTTTTATATGCTCCCCTTATATGCTATACTAGCTTAGTGCTCAAATTTATCATCAATATATTGAGCATCTTGAGTTGTCATCTCCTACTCACAAGAATCATATTGTAATGGCTTCTTCTATTCTTACTTCTAGTTATCTTCCTGATTCGCCTACACATGAGGTCCCCTTTATATGATACTGAGACATATTGTGAACACTCCTATGAGTATAACCATAATAAGGACAACAATGTTGATAAAAACCAAGTAGAGATCCTATCTCATTTTTGTGCTCAACTCAATGCTAATCCACATCATATTGAGGCTATTATCAAAATTATACTTGTTGCTAAGATTTATTTTGATCAATAATCTAATGACAAATATTTTATAGATAGATCTTATCCCACATCTAGTATACCCATATATTTTGTGTCTATCTCCTTGGGGGCACCCAAAATTCATATGTAAAATGTGTTTAAACCTATCCTTACAGGCACCATTGCTACTACGTCTCCTATATATTATCATAATGGATCACATGTATCTTCATCTAGCACACAAACTCTTGATTCCCTTGTTCATTATCTGCAATCAAAAATAATAAAATTAAAACAAGGTGTCTCTCATAATTCTAATGCTATGGACTCTTCTAAATTATTGCATAATCCACTTGCCCCTGAATTTGTTTCATATCATTTTCCTATGATGGAAAGGGTGATCCTCAAGAATATCTTAGATTATTCCATGTTTCTTGCTTTGACTATGCATCTCATGATATATTTTGTACTAAGCTATTCCCTAGGAGTTTTAAGGACTTTTCTTTACAATGATTTTATGATCTCCCCACACATTCTATGCACTCTTTTACTACATTGGAAAATCAATTGAAAAAAATCAATAAAAATTGGGGATAATATTATTATGCACAGATGTCCAAACTCAAATAAGGGTCTGATGAGCATATCAATTATTGTGTCTTGTGTTATTACACAATGGTTACTAATATGAATAACACATTAGCTAACAGTGAGTTAAAAGACATTTTTTTTCCAAAGTTTCCTTCCTCAATTGTAAGAATAACTCATGTTTGATAGGTTTCAATATTTTAACCATCTATGTCATACACTGAAAGAAAGCAAAGATAATCTATTGCAAATGAACAAACTTAAGTATGTTGTTAGCTCCCCTAATCAATCCAATGTCAAGTTTCAAAGTAAATATGATTTCAAAGGAAAATATAATAACCCTACAAATGTTTCTAAAGATTTTGTCAATGTTGTTGTTCAACCTACTAAGTTGAAATTAAAACTTACAAGATGAAAATTTACATGGTTACTGTATAAAATAAAATCATCACGTGACCTTATTCGCACCCAACTTCCCAAGGTTGTGCCGAGATAACCGATGTAGAATATAAATGGATGCGTGTATGTGGTAGTGATGGATAATCTAATGAGACAACCTTATATCTTCAACACGTAATAATGGTATTTGTGAATCTAAGGCGAAGAATGCTTTCCTAACCATACGTGGTGTGATTTATCGATCTGATTCGATAGTTGATCAGAGACTCCAATCAATATTGAGATTTGCCAAGATTTTGTCTATTGGTTTCTAAACACGTGAAAATTGAGCACCGGGTGCCTTGTATGGATTTCTAGATAAGGTTATGGAAGTGAGAATGAGATACGTAGTGGAGCCACTAGGATTATGAGTGATTTTCTGATCAAATCTAGAAAGTATTAGCTTGATCGGATATTATGTTCAATAATGAAAGTTGTGCAATGATATTAGGTAGAAGTGGTGATGATCTAAATACTGATGTACACAAACTAGTTTTGATATCTAATTGGTTAGTAGGACCATTGGGTTGCATGACCTGAGGATCACAACCAAAAACTTATGGAGGATGTGGTCCTGTTACGGTCATGTGCGTAATCAGACCATGTTGCCAGGAGCAGTCTAATAATCGTAGGCTTGATTACCAATGATTTTTAGCGTGTTTAGTTATATTTTATTAGAGAATGTAATAGGTGTGCGTAATACTTTCAAACGTAAACTTGTTTCAATATCTGTTATCAAATCTGACCCATTGGGTTTTGGGACCAAAAGATCACAATCGTACGTGTTTTCTTGTTGTGGTCCATTGATGGCCATACAAAATGAAATTAAAATGATCTTGATAAAACAAGCTAACTATGAAAGGAAATCTAATCTATGTTTTTGGCATTTTCACAATATATTGGAACAAAGTAGGGAAATCAAACTAATCTAATGAAAGAGAATGTTTTTTTAATATTTTATGGTTTTTAAGTAATGCATTCTAATGTAATAAACAAACTAAAGACAAGTAATCAGTCGGATGTGTCTAGTTACTTATGCAAAGATGTGAATCTAAATCTAAAACAAATAACCTAATCTAAACAAAACCCTTCAAACCCTACCTTAGAGGTGAAGAACAGATCATAAACTTGAAAGAGCTATTGGTCCCCATAAATTCCCTAGTAATGTCAAAGAGCAAACTTTCTAACGATTTGATCTACTTGTAATTACTTTATCAATTGAAATGAATAATTTTGCTATTCTATTTGATATGAAATTAAAACTAATCATTTGAAATTGACAATTTGAAAAATAAATCAAACAAACACAAAATTCCAACCTGGATAAACAAGAACTTTGGTAAATCTGGTTGTATTTATATCTATCCCCTCGGTTTGTTCCTTTCTTTCTCTTAGTGTTCATATGAGTCCAAGGGATTGTGAATGTAAGAAAAATAGCAGGAGGATGGTACTTGAGCAATGGTAACTTGAAGGTAGTCTGGATGCAATGTAAGTAGAAGAGAGATGATCTAAGCCTTGTTATGCAATTCCTATCAATATTGTGGTAGCGATACAATACAAGATACATGAAAATTCTCAGGCCTTTTGCTTGAACACAAACATGGAATATATAAGAATTGGGGCTGGGATGTGCCTTCACGCACAAGGAAAGAAGAGGCATTTCCAACTAACTAAAGCACATGTAAAAATAGAAGAGGGAAGGAGAACCAAGCAATCAAAACTATTTTTAAACAAATCGGTTCTCAAACGCATCCTAAAAGTGAAGTTAAGTGAATCGTCGTATGTTAAAAATACGCATGACAGAATATGGAAAAATCACTTAGGACCGCCACCCTGCCCAGGGCGGCGGTCCTTGCACTAAAGGCCAAAACATGCACATAATGGAGCGGAAAGATGGAAAAAGCGTAGAAAATCTATATAAGGACATCTAGGCTACAAATATACACTGCAAATGGGTTTTGGAACTCAAACATCTTCTGAAAGGATTTGAATCATCATTGGGGACTTTTGTAACTGTTATATAATAATATAACACATGAAATTTTGGGTGCGTACATATTACCCCCTCGGAGAAGCATCTTAGCCATGAAAAAGGCATAAAACGTGGAGTCTGAGTATGGTGTTCTCGAAATGGGGAGTTAGAAGCTATACCTGACATGCCTATGTGTTGAAACGTCATCGTCCAAAACTCCCACTACCTATAAGAGGAAAAGAAGACTCAAGTGCAAATATATAAAATATCAAAAAAATAAGCACTAAATTAAAACAACAAGAGGAATTACCATTTGTGTGGGGATATACAGATATACTTGCACGAATGCTCCAACCCTATGAACATATACACTCAAAACGAGGTCAAAACATCATATATATATATATATATATATATATATATATATATCAAAACAACTCATTTGTTAATTTGTTTGTGTATATTTAATTTGGTGAATTTGGAGCTCTGGACCCATAGTGACCATTTCCGATGAGAGTACAGCTAAAATGACCATTACAAGATCATGATCATGCCTCCATGAGCAGGATATCGACCAGTGTGGTCTAAGGTTGGTTTTTTCACTTTTTAGTTTTTAAACCTAAAATGTAAAATATTTGAAAAGTTTTCCTAGGGGGAATCATTTTCAAAAAAAATTGTCTTAAATGAATCTCTAGGAGGTGCACCCATGGGGTAGTATTTTATTTCATTCAAAATGGTCTCTTTTTGTGTTTTAAGAATTTTTTAGGGTTAAACGCGTATTCATAAAATCAGTCCAGTACTACCACCCTAAGTAGGGAAGCGGTCACGGGACCACCACCTTGCACTGGGTGGCAGTTCTAGACAGAATGACCAAAATGCGTGTTAACTTGATTTTTTTGGATATTTGATGTTTTTTCATATTTTTGGTGAGATTATATTTTTATATACGTTACTAACTTGCTCTTTTTCCATGTTTTGGTGAATGTAGAATGAGGAGTACATACACTGGAGTCATGAGAGGGAGTGTGATTGGCTCCCAAGGATTTTGGATTACTTGACCTAGGGTGAGATGGATGTACTTGAGAGGGTGGAAATTTGGAGGATTGCACAGGTGCCCCATGTTGCCCCTATAAGTAACATCATGTGTGACTTATTTTCTTACTAGGATGTAGATCTGAACACTTTTCGGTTGTTAAGTGCCACGGGTGAGGGGACCATTATCCTAGAGGACGTATACAGCATTCTCGGGCTCCTACCACTTGGGAGGAGACTAAATCTGAAGTCAACAGAATCTAGATTTGAGATCACCCAGTGGGCTACATACATGGGAGAAATCGTTGTATCATTTGGTTTGAAGAAGGGGGTGAAGGTTCGGTCTATTTCCACTGCTCCTATTCCTATCCTCCACAGAGCCATCATGGGCATCTTGTCCTCACAATTGATCAGGGACAAGGGGGGAAACCCTCCTTTACTATTGGGCTCCCATTATTGTGCAGATTGAGGGGCATGGCCGTATATACGCCTGGGGATTAGATATCTTGGGGACTACCTATCATGAATTGTACATGGTAGTTAGCTTACATGAGTAGTCACTAATCCACCCCACTCTTGTTATGAGTTGGGTCTATGAGCGCATCACCCCTTATGGAAGGGGAATACCAGTGTTGGAACTAAGGGTTGTATGGGAAGCATGGTAGACAGTGATGTCAGATCTTAGGATACCACATCGTCCAGTGGCCTCCTTGACCACAACATATATGGTTACCACAACTTACCAGGATATGTCAGGATTATAGGGACAAGAGCTGACAACAGTGGTAGCCTACTCTACTATAGGAAAATTATTCGACAGGGTAGGGAAATTTGAGACTCATTCTTTTGACCAGGTTCCCTAGTAGTTCGGCCTCCCCTACATTGACATGCTTCCTCTAGCAGTGATGGTTTACAGGACTATCTAGGAGGCCGATAAGGGCCCTAGAGGATATCCTAGTTAGACTGTGGTTATCCCAGGTGTACATATAGCAATCAGGAATGTGGTCCATGCTCGATGGGAAGTTGGTGCCCCTCGAGCACCTTTACTTTAGATCGGGGTTGCTCCTGCTCACAGAAGAGAGGAGGATGAGCCTATAGATGTTGAATTCAACTCTAAGGAGCACACTAGAGATGAGGGATTCAGTTGGAGAGGAGACAGAGGATGAGGGGTTCAAGGGTGAGACTGGTGAGGAAACCCACATAGAGGAGGAGGAGAGTGATCCTGAGTGGCATGACACTCAAGATATTCTGAGAGTAGCACATGAGGAGGCAAGTGCCAAGAGAGAGACTTTGGTCTCGAAGACATCACTCCCTCGAGATGGAGAGGGATATGATGAGTCTATGATAGGAAAATGTCTCACATATGGCTTTAGGGAGGTACCACAGCCATCACCAGTAGCAGCAGTAGCCCTCGATCTTACCAAGATTCCTGGAGATCCGAGTACGTTAACAATCTTCTCTCACCTTTGTTAGCTAGAAATGTCAGTTGGTACTTCTTTTTACCTTTTTATTTTTTTGGAATTTTCTAACTCGCATTTTATTCTTCTTTTCTTTCTTCCATCGATTTCATAGGAGTGGCGAGAGCTTATTTGAGGAGTGTGCATGGACACCCTATTGATCCCCTCGAGGAAGACCTGAGATGAACTGACTGAGGATTCAATCCTGCCGCTAGCAGCCGACAAACATATTGATGTGTTTGCACATGTCTGGAGAGTAGCATAGGTGATGAAATTCCTTCGTAATCAGGTGGCTAGGTATGAGGAAGTTGAGTTACTGATGAAGAAAAGCCACTCTTGTAGCGAGACCACAACCAACGGCCGTCACCATGAGCACTCACACCACTCGGTTCATTCCTGCCATCGTCATAGTCGCAGCAGGAGTCCCAGACGTAGTCACGTACCATCCAAGGGATCCTAGAGGGATTGATAAGCTTCTTGGAATTTTATTGCTTTGTCATGATTTTTCTAATCATTATACGATTTTTTGTATATTTTGGGCTCATTGAGATCATTTTTACCACGCCTAGGGTGTGATGGCATTGTATACAAACTTGACTCACCATGATATATACAGACTCTTATTTTTTGTTTGATAATCCATTATATATGAGTTGAGTTCCTTTTTCCTTATCTTACTTGTGTACTCTAGATGTTTAGAATTTCAATTTTTCTATGCTTTTCAGAATGTATGCAGTGAATGTGAATGATAATAGAATGATTTAATTTTTTTATAATGTAGATATATGATAATGCAAACACATTGTGATGTTGAAATTTAGTTTCCTTAAACAATTTTTTTGTACTTCATATTGTTTTGGCAATATGTGGTGATACAGTGATATAATAAGCAAATGAACTTGGCCCACTCCTGACTCCAAGCAACTAGTAGGATGCGAGGGCTCAACACCAAGAGCTAGAAAGGTCACAAGTTATAAAAAATTGTTGAATCGTAATGATGAGAGAAAGACAAGGTTTCGACAAAACAAAATTAGGACACTACAACCTCACTCTACTCAAGTTTTATTCATATTTTAGAATGTGAATTTATTTCTAGTTTATCTAGACTTACATCTGCAGATGCCCACTTGGTTGACAAAATCTGGTTTTGAGTTTTTAAGCTCTTTTGGAATTTTGGACATCTGACTCACTTTGTTTTGATTTATGACTTCAAAATATTTGAATGAAATGGTTCTAACTTTTAATTTTTTCAAAGAGACTGCCTACACCTTTCCCCATGCTACCAGTAGGAAGTATGGGCTTATCACCATGGATAAGGCATACGTGAGTAAGGGAATTTATCTCCTTTCCCAACCCTACATCACCAGTAAGAGACATAGGCTCAACATCGAAGGTTGGTAGGGAAAAGAAATGTGTAAAATAAAATTATCTGTGGATTTGCATTTGAATTATTTATCTAGGGAAAATGAATAGAATATTCTTATTTCTAAAGAGATGTTTATGGGATAGATGTGACACCATGAAGCTTCTAGAATAAAATCTAGGCAAATACACCTAATCTAGAAAGAGACTATAAGAAGAACCAAGTATGCAGGCCTTGGTATGGTTACAATCAAAAATTTGTATTATCCTATTTGGAATGATGGAATGAATCATAAACAATTGATGATACCATGAAAATTTGAAGAGATATGATTTGAATGTTTTGCCATTGTTTTCAGAAGTTTTTAGGAGTTGCTATAAGAATAAGTCCCTTGATCACAAATTTTACAAAATGAACTGGTAGATGAAAATGAAATGCAGATGTAGTTTTATACATATGAAAATGCTAATGGATCAGACGTAATACCTTTTCAAGTGAAGATATTTCACAAATTCATTAAAATCCTCACCCTCTAGTGTACACAGGTGAAATTCCCCATTTTTGGGGTCTTGTATTACTCGATATGGACCCAAACACTTGGGTATGAATTTCCTTCCTTCGTTGGTCTTTTTGTCTATTCGGATGTCAATTCTTAGAACCAAATCTCCCTCATATATTTCATGCTCATAGAATTTCTTGTTGTATTTCCGAGCCATCTGGTCAGCGTAAACTCTATGTCATTTTTCAGCATTGAGTCTAGCCTCATCAATACTTTCTAGCTGAGAGAGTCATGCTTCTCGATAGCCTTCCTTGCAATGATATACAGAGACTAGGTATCTCGAATTCAAGTGGTTAAACCACTTCTGCACCAAATACCAAAGAAAACAGGGTTGCCCTTGTTGGTGTTCTTATCGATGTTTGATAGGCCCACAAGGCCTGAAAAATCTTTAAATGCCAATCTTGTTTCTTTTCCTTGACGGTCTTAAGGAGAATGGACTTCAATTTCTTATTTGTAGCCTCAGCCTGTCCGTTGGCCTGAGGATAATAAAGAGAGGCCATGTGGTGACTTTTTTTTAATTTCTCACACAGCTCATATACCTCATCATTTTTAAAGGATGTGACATTATCCAAGATAATGACTTGTGGGACCCCGTACCTACAAATAATTTGGTTTAGAATGAACTTTGTGATTACTGATCTAGGCATGGCTTCTACCCACTTGGTAAAGCACTATAGGGCCATGATTATGAAGTTATGACCATCTATTGATGAGGGATAGAATTTCCCTATCAAATACAGTCCCCATGTGGAAATGGGCCATGGTGTTACAATTGGCTATAGAGCCTGTGTTGGTATGTGGATATCATGGGAGAACTCTTGACATTTATGGAATTTACACACAAAATCTACCACATCATGCTCTAGCATGGGCCAGAAATAGCCCATCTGGTGTATTTTTTGAGTGGTGGCATGGCCGCCAAAGTGACTTCCACATACTCTGTAATGTGATTCATAAAGAATTTTTTCAGATTCTTCCTCGTCAACACATCTTAGAAACATTCCATCAAAGGCTCTACAATAGAGCACTTTCTCTAAGATGACATACTTGGCGGTTATTATATGCAACCGTCTACTTTTCTATGAGATTTCCCCTTCTGGATATGTATGGTCCACTATGAAATTAATGATATCATTATACCATGGACATGCAAAAATGGGAAGCTAGTTTTAATGAAATACAAACACTCGTCAGGAAAGTCTAAATTTACTAGATCACCTCCATCTAATGGGTTAGCGACCAACCATTCCATAATGATTAGTCCTTTGAAATATTTCTAATTAACAAATGTTAACTCAAACATGCCCATTAGAGTTATGAAGTGTCTAACCTTCTTAGATAAGGATCCTTGTGTGAGAAACATCCGTAGGTGATCTAATTTAATAATAACCCTTGTTTCTTGGTTTAGAATGTAATTTCTTAAGAATTTTATCATAAAGACTATAGCAAGGCATTCCTTCTCCACTTTTTTATAATGTCTCTCATAATCAAGAAGTGTATGACTAATGAAAGAGACTACACGCTCTCTTTTATCAATATCTTCTTGAGCCAACATGTAGGCTAATGAGACATCCGTAGCTCATGAATATAGAATCAAAGGGAGATCTAACCTAGGCAGCATGAGTGTGGGAGGAAAAAACAAAAACCATTTAACTAACTCAAATGCCTCATTTCATTATTTCATTCACTCAATGCTATAATATTTTTTCAACAAATTATTGATTGGGTGAACAACAAAGGTCAAATCAGGGATAAACCTTCAGATTGCACCGAGTTTTCCAAGAAAAGTTTAGATGCTATACTTCTCTAACGGTGGATTCATTTCCATTACAACTCATATTTTAGCTGGGTCCATATCAATCCCTCGTGGAGATATGATGTACCCCACAATATTTCCTCCCATTACACCAAACACACATTTTTGTGGATTCAACGTGACGTTGTATTCGATTAAGTGAGAAAGGATGATACAAAGAACCTCAGGGTGATCATAACATTTTCTATCCTTAGCTATAAGATAATCCATATAGGATTCCACAATCTTATGTATAAGATCATAAAATATGTAAGTCATCATTCGTTGGTATGTGGTACCAGCATTCTTAAGCCCGAATGACATAACAACATAACAGTAAGTTCCCCAAAAATTTATGAATTTATTTTTTACCTGATCTTCCTTAGATATTCTGATATTATTGTACCTAGAAAACCCATCCATGAGAGATAACAACTCAAAACCGGTTGTTGCATCGACAATAACATCGATGGATGGTAACAGGAAATCATCTTTGGGACAAGATTTGTTGATATCCCAAAATTCTATACAAATATGGATCTTTCCATTCTTTTTAGGGACAAGGATGATATTATGATATTAGATCCCCACTGTGATTAGTCAACTAGCTTGATGAACTATACATCAAGCAGTTTCATCACTTCTTCCTTCACCATGAGGGCCACCTTTGGCTTCATGGGCCTTGAATTTTGCTTAATTGGCTTAGCATTTAGCTTGGTGACAAGATTGTGAAATACAATGTGTGATGTTATTCCCATCATTTCTTTATAGCTAAATATGAAATCTATTTGATGCTCTTTCAGGATACGGGTATGTATTTCAACTTCCTTAGGAGTTAAAGAGGATCCTAGTTTCAAGATCTTTGGTTCTTCCTCGGTCCTGATGTTTATATTGATCATTATTTTGATTAAGGAGGCATTTCCTTCCTCAAACTCAGGTAGGGAAAAAGGAAACTCTAAATCCCCTTCTTCTCCTACCTTATAAATTTTGAGTTCCTTCCCAGGGGAAGATTCTATCATGGGATTTCCAAATTAAGAAAAAGAGTGTGGAATTAGGGAAATATCAACCTCGTGATGAGTAAGATGTAATTCTGTAAGAGCATTTAGATATCCTAGAGTTTAATTTTCAATGTCAACATGATCTGCAATGACACACTCACTCTCAGTTTCTATGTCTATCAATATTGGAGTTATCAATGTCTTACAAACAAAAGGCTTACTACGAATTGAGATCATGAAATTTGTATCTTCCAAATCACTACTTGGAGTAAAGTGGGAATAAGAAGTTGCTATTGAGTCTGTGAAGAGGTTTTTCTCTCGTGGAATTTCTTCAATCGATATGAAGTCAACTTTCTTTGTTAGATTTAACACTGATGTTTTGTAGAGTTGTAAATGCTCAACTCTAGTCTCATATACCTCAAATATCTGATTTACAACAAGTTGTGAATCACCCAAGACCCTAATATTAAGAGCACCCATTATTTTTACTATAATGAGACTAAGTCAAAGGGATTCATAGTCAGCCCCATTATTCTTACATTCAAAGTTTAACTTGAAGGAAAAAGGAAAAATCCTTCCCTCGGGAGAGGTAAGAATCACACCTGCCCTGGCACCAAAATGAAACTTGGCTCCATCAAAATGGATAGTCCAATAGTTACTTGTAAAAATGGATGTTAGATCATTCTTTTCATCCTCTTCTTTTACCTCAGTTACTTCAACCATACAAACTTCATCTGCTGGAAGAGAACTAAGTCCTAAAGTATGTCCCATACCCATAGAATCGAAAGAAAGGAGGATATGTAAATCCTAGTCCAATATCTCAACAATGCTTATTATGGTTCCCAATGAAACTATATCTATGATGACATTTTCATCTTTGACTGCCAGAATGCCTTTGATCAAACCTATGACTTCTAATTCTGTTATAGGAACCATATTTTCCTTTGGTACTGAGCTTGTAGGTTTATTTAACTAATTTCTAAGAAGATCAAACTCAAAGTTGATCCCTGACCTCTTTTTCAAGTTAGCTAGGTGTATATCGAGGGGGTTTTTATCACCTTACACCAAAAATACATTCCCTAAATATAGGAACCTGACTTCCTGAAATAAATTAGATGGAATCATCTTCATGTGATGAATCCAAGGATGACCAAGGATCATATATAGTTGGTTTCCCAATCTATAATATAAAACTTGGTTAAAAACATCTTAGGACCGAGGGTGATTGGCAACACTATAGTTTTGATTGATGTTTCTTTGAGGCTATCATATCCTCTCAGTGTATTTCACACTAAAGAGCAATTAGTCTCTCCATAACATAAATTTTGAAGGAAAGAGAAGGGGACTATGTTAACCACTACCCCGTCATCAATCATCACACACTTTACATAGTTATTGTAAATCCAAACTTGTAAAAACAATGTCACATCACCTCTATGAGCTATTTCAACATCCGTGGGAATCTTAGTGATGTCAAATAAAAATCCAACATCTCTTTCAAGATGCCCTGGAGGATAAAACAAAATTCCATGTGGTTTATCTGCGCCTTTGGAGGAGGGGTGACATTAATCACATGGTCAAGACCTAGTGCTTCTAATAGAGTGGCTATGTGACCAAGGGAATTCTTCCACAGATCCAACAAAGAAATGTGAGAGAAGGTCTTGGTTAAATCACTAATCAAGTTATAAGCTCCTACTGGCTTGCCTAATGTGTCAAGAATCTCATCTGATATATTTTGGTAGATTGGGATTCATTGCAAAGGATAATATTTGGTTCTAGTGGCAGCGTTAATCTGAGGTTCAGTGTCTAACTCCACCAACCCCATAATTTTTGTTTGCTGAAAACCATCCAAAGGAGGTGTCACTTGTGGTTTTGATGAAGTTGAGGCTTCATGATCATGGTTACCTATTACAATACCTTTGTTCAAACCATTGGGATCTATTCTACTATCCTTTGGTCATGTGGGGAGAGGATAATTAAATATTCCAAGTAGTGTGTTCTATGGGGATACCGGTCCCATATAGGTGTTCTAAGTTGGTGATATTGGGTTTGCCAAAAACATGTCAACAAAAAACTATCTTGATCCTCTGGAAAATGTTGTAGAAACTTGTTACAATCACGGCATGTTCTTGCATCATGTCTATGAACCCTATGAAAAATGTAATATAAATTAGGATCATAATCTCAAGGCCTTTGGTTTGCGCCTTGTTGTGGTCCAAAATTATGATTATTGTATATTTTTTTATTGTTATAATTAAAATTTGGGAACCCTTTCCCCTGTTTTAAGAATTGGTTTGGATACCTACCTTGGTATTGACTGGGGCCTGAGGTTTGTGTTTATCTTTGTTGCTGAGGTTGTTGTTATTGAAAGTTAAAATATACAGTGTTGACTGAGGGAAATAAGTTATTGTTTCTTTGATTGTTATCATTGTTGTTGTTATTGGTAGTATTCATATTGGGATGACTAACAACATTAGGATTCTTGGGCTGGTTAGTAACTCCATCCATCATGACCCCACAATTCTTATTGCGGACCTTTAACCCTTGATTATTGCTTGTAATATTGGATTAACAAGGTTATTTTGGTTATGGGTGACTAACCTTCCATTAGCTCCATAAGTCTTACAACCACTATCAATGGCTATTTGGTCAATTCTAAGAGCACCCTCTAGTACCTCTTTATATCTCCTTAGTGGGAAATTTTTAACTTCTTCCTTTGTCTCCCTATTGAGGGAAGAGAGGAAAAAATCACAAAGCTTCATCTGATCCATATGTGGAGCACTTGCAAAGGAGTAGAGAACATGTCACCACCTTTGAATGAAGTGGGATGCAGACTCATTGTGCTCTTATTTGATATAAAGGAATTCCCTGATTCTTATTCTCAAAAGTTTGTTCATATCAAAATCCTTAATAAATTCTGATACGAGTTTCTTGAAGGAGTGTATTGAAGCCTCTGGTATCCTATAGTATCGATCAAGAGCAATACCTTCCAGCGTCTTAGGGAAAATATTCACAACAAATATGTCTCATGGGAGTAGCTCTCGAATGGATATCGCGTAAGCTTTGATGTGGGCATAGGATTACCCTCCCCTTTGAATTTCAGAACATCTAGAAAGGGTCTTGGGAGCATGAATTTCTAGATGGAGAAGTCTAGAGGATCCTTAATATATTATGAATAGGTCCCCATTGCATACGTTTCCACCATTAAAGAACCTTGTTGGGGAGGTGGAGGTTTCATCAGTTGCTAAAATGGGACAATGTAAACATTTTTTGGGGCGTATGACATTCCCTACAGCTATCCATACGGACTTGGGTAAGTGTACATATCCCCTTGTGGAGATTTAGAATACATGTGTATGCAAGGGAGTTGATTAATTTGATATGGAATCGAAGGCATGAAGCTAGGGAACATTGCATTTCTATCTTGTATGGTGTTTGAGAATGCACTTCCAACTGGTGCTTGTTGTAGATATCTATATGTGGCATAAGGGTGCATACCCAAGGTGCCTGTCCCAGTCAACAAATCTCTAGGGTTTGGAGTACCCGTATAAACTAGAGGATTATGTGTAGTAGGTATTTGTCTATAGTTCTGTGGATGGGGAGAAATTATTTCTTTCCCTGTGTATGAACTTTGAACATTTTGGGAAAGCTCTAGCTCCTTGAATGTCTACTAATGATGAGATGACAACACCTGTTGATGGGATGGTTCCTTGCATAGGTGCTTTTTGTTGAACTTTCGGAGGTTTTTGAGGAGTGTGGTATCCTACTATGAATTTTTAATTATACTACCACCCCTCATTGGCAATGTTTTTGGTTAGTGGAGGGGTAGTGTTATTGTTTTGGAGAAGAACATCACCTTGTCCTTACAACCTATCAAAATCTTGGTTCATGTTTTGGAAAAGTTTTTCATTCCTGGCATATTGTGATAAGTATTCCTCGTCTAGATACAGGAGTTGGTCCAACTGCATGCTAATGGGTTGTCAAAACAATACTCGAGGAGATGAAATCACTTCCCCAGTGAAATTTATGTTGCTTGAACTTGATTGTTCATGAGGATATGTTTGCATTATTTGGTCAAGTTCCTCAATACGTATAGAGGAACCAACATTGGTTCCCTGAAGAAGAGGGTTTTGAGAAATTGAGCGGTTTTCTACCCATGTTGAGAGTGAAGGTGATTATTGTGGTATACATGTTTGGTAGTTGTACATGTCAAAATCTGGGATGGGTCAACCATACTTGTTGTATCCTGATATATTCAGGGGGTATACGAATACCTGCAGAATAAAGGATGGATGAAAAAAAGTGGAAATGGTTAGAGAGTAGATCTTCACATCAGGCTCACCAATTTGTACAAAAAAAAATCAACACGTGACCTTCTTCACACCCTACTTCCCTAGGTCATGACGAGACAACCGGTGTAGAATAGAAATAGATGTGTGTATGTGACTGTGATGGATAATCTAATGATGCAACCTTATATCTTCGACATGCAATAATGGGATTTTTGAATCTAAGGTAAATAATTCTCTCTTAACTTGAAGTGGTGTGATTGATCAATCTGATATGATAGTTGTTCGGAGACTCCAGTAAATAACGATCTCTTCCGAGATTCTGTCTACTAGTTGTTGAACACCTGTAAAGTGACTTGCAAGCACCTCGTATGGATTTCTAGACAAGGTCATGGAAGTGAGAATGTGAGACGTAGTGGATCCATAAGGACTATGGGATAGTTTCTAGTCTAGTCCAAAAATTCTTAGCCTGATCAGTTGCTATGTTCAATAATGAAAGCTATGCAATGATATCGGGAAGAAGTGGTGATGATCTAAATACTGATGCACACAAACCCATGTCTATATCTAATTGGTTAGCATGCCTATTGGGTTGTGGGACCTAAGGATCACAACTGAAAACTTGTGGAGGTTGTGGTCATGTTATGGTCATGTGCGTAATCAAACCATGTTGCTAGGAGCAGTCTAATAATCATAAGCTTGATTAGAAATGATGTTTAGCGTGTTTAGTTGTTCTATTTTCTCATAGAATGTAGTAGGTGTGTATAATACCATCAAATGTAAACTTGTATCAATATATGTTATCAACTTTGGCCCGTTGGGTTATAGGACCAAAGGATCATAACCCTATGCCTTTTCTTGTTGTGGTTTTTTTATGGTCATACATAATGAAATTGAAATGATCTTGATAAAAAAAACTAACTAAGAAAGGAAATCTAATCTATTTTTTTGTTGTTTTCACAATATATTGGAACAAAGTAATGAAAGAAAACTATTCTAATGAAAGAAAATGTTTTTTATCTTTTCTGGTTTTTAAGCAATGCATTCTAATCTAATAAACAAAATAAAGACAAGTAATCATCTGGATGTAGTTGGTTACTTGTGTGAATATGTGAATATAAATCTAAAACAAATGACCTAATCCAATCAAACCCCTTCAACCCCTACCTCACATGTGAAGAACAAATCATGACCCTGAAAGATCCATTGTTCCCCACAACTTCCCTGGTAATGTCAAAGAGAAAAATTTCCAATGATTTGATCTACTTGTAATTTCCTAATCAATTGAAATGAACAATTTTAATATTTTATTTGATATGTAAAGAAAATAATGATTTGAATTTGATAATTTGATAAATAAAGTAAACAAACACACAATTACAACCTAGATAAGCAAGAGCTTTGGAAAATCGAGTTATATTTGTATCTGTCCCCTTAGTTTTTTCCTTTCTTTCTCCGAGTGTTCATATGAGTCCAAGGGATTGGGAATGCAAGAACAACAGTAGGAGGATGATGCTTGAGCAATGGAAACTTGAAGGAAGTCTAGATGCAATACAAGTAGAATAGTGGTATCATAAGAGATATGAGCTTGGCCATGCAATTCATAGCAAGATTGTGGAAGCGATACAATACAAGATACACGAAAAATTCTTAGGCCTTTTTCTTGAACACAAGCATGTAATATATAAGAATTGTGGCTGGGATGTGCCTTCATGCATAAGGAAAGAAGAGGCAGTTCCAGATAACTAAAGCACATGTAGAAATAGAAGAGGGAAGGAGAACCAAGCAATCAAAACTATTTTTAGACAAATCGGTTCACAAACACATCCTAAAAGTGAAGTTAAGTGAATCGTTGAATGTTAAAAAAATGCATTACAAAATCTGGAAAAATTGTTAAGGACCACCACCTTGCGCAAGTTGGAAATTGCAAGACCACCACCCTGCCTAGGTGGTGGTTTCAGAACCACCATCTAGGAAGGGCAGCGGTCCTAGCACTAAAGGCCAAAACATGCACAGAATGAAGCAGGAAGCTAGAAAAATTGTGGAAAAGCTATGTAAGGATGTCTAGGATACAAATATACACTTCAAATGGGTTTTGGAGCTCTAACATCTTCTGAAAGGATGTGAATCGTCATTAGGCGATTTTGTAACCATTTTATTACAATGTAGCACATGCAACTCTAGGTGTGTATAGTTACCTTGTCTTCCACACATGGTTTTAAAATAATTACTTGAGTGCAATCTCATTTTTATCCCTCCACCATTTGAGGTTGATACATGAAAGCCTCAAAGTAAGAGCTTTGATTCTAATGCTTCTTGTGATTATCATAGGTGTATTGGCCACTCTATGAACATATGTTTTAAGTTATGAAACATCATTTAGGATCCTATTAACTCTAATGCAATTGAATGGGATGTTCCCACATAATCTTCTAAGCCTACTAATACCAATTCTAAGTTGAAAATATTCAATGATCCACTTCTTAAGCATACTAATGACACATATCCTTTAGAATTAAATAACACTAATCGTGTGGTTCCACCACTACCCTCTTATGATCATCAACTTTATGTTATTACTGGAACTATTAGTCACACATCATCCTCTACACCAATCATTTCCTTTTATGGTTCTAATATGGATAACTCACTTATCTTTGACACATTATTTATTCCAATATCTATTCCTCATATTCTTATTTAGGGTGTCTTGATTAGCCCACATAACAAAGATAATATTTATGCATGGCCATTACTTCAGTTTATTGGCATTCCTTTTGAGAGTCTAGCACTTGATTCTGATCCAAATTTTTAATGTGTTACCCTACCAATACAAGTTCAATATATAACTACAAAAAAACATTATTGGTTGTTAAATTTATTCCTTCTAGAGTATTGCATCTAGGTTTCCCTTGGATATATTTTCTTAGGGATGTTCCATTTATTGTTCATTAGTGTATCAATTTTTTTAGTCATCTATAAGTTGTCATTATTTTATTTATTCATTTTCAGGATTTCTCTCCTAGCATACTTCATCCTCTTACAGTTTCTAGTACATCTACATACATTTCTATTATTTCACACACCACTTCACATATAACTAGGACTCTTAGGTCTCATATTAGGCCTTTGCTTGTATATACAGATTCACAAAATTCTAGGTCTCATGATAGGCCTTTCTTTGTACATGTTTGACCACATCAGTCTAGAGCCTCTAGGTCTTCTCCTTGGCCTTCTCTTATACACATTGTCTATAGTAGGTCACACTCTCACAAGACTTTAGGAATATGTCCTATATTTAAAAATCAATCCACATTTTCTCATAGATCTTCTAGGAGCTTTCACTCTTCTAGTCAACAACATAGGTATAAAACATTATCAGATTCTACTTAATGTAGTGTTATTTTTAGTTCTCTTCATAGTCCTTTTTCGGTACATATCACCATCATGGTTTTATTTGCACTTGAGTCATATTCTATGACACATTCAAGGCTTAAACCTTCATGATATTTGATAGTTTTTGTACCTCCTCACATGGTTATTTTAATATGTATCTCATGATATTACGCCCTTGTTTCTTGGTGACACACTCTATTTATGGAATCCATTTCTATATCCTCTCAACCCAAAATCTAATTTTGAAACCTCATGTGCCCAAAAATTGTCAAATTACTGAAACTCAAGGACACATTTAGTGATTGGGTAGACAAATGTTCTTTTCAATCACTAATTTACATGCCTTAATATGAGATTGATATTAGTTTGTTGTAATTTATTTTATCTAATTATGACACATCCAATAATATCTTCACCATCAAGTTGTTATCACGAGAAGTTTCTTTTGAAACATATCCATTGTTTGATAGGACTTCAAGACAGGAATGTAAACCTTGTGAAGACAATATTTAATCTCTAACCAAGATAAAAATTATCTAGATTCGTACTACAACTTACAGGTTGAAGGTAATAATATCTCTTGTTTCCAAATGTTTATCTCTATTAACATCAAATTAAGATAATAACTTGTTTTTTTGTTGTGTAGCTAACCAGAATAAATAAAAAGGGTATTATCTATGCAATATATCTTACACACATTTTTTTAGGTCATGGTTGAATTATTTCAGTCAAGGATATTCTTGCATGGAAGAGACGCTGATATTTCGTATTGGGCTATTGGCTACATCCTCTATTCTCTAAATTTCCAAAAATATGATTGGTGTACATATTTATCCAATATGATAAGAATTTATTTGTCATATACTATTTTTAATGACAGTACAAAATTTCCATCTTGTAATTATATAATTCCATTATTATATGACGCCTTTTATAAGTTACAATCAAAGAATAAAAATATTCCAACTGAACTTGATGAAAAAATGAAAGTAAATTATTTTTTGATTGGGGATGGAGAGATAACTTTAATTATTAGAAAAATATATTTAATATTCTATTCACTTATTTAAGAAGAGAGTGATTCTATCATATATAAGAAGACAAGTTGCACTCAAAGTTCATCAACCTTCTGAGCATTTTGTGAGTCAGAAATGGATGTATAATCATCTCCTATTACATTTTTTAGACAAAAATTCATGAGGAGTTCTATTGTACCCCCTCCATTGCAACATATAAATTTTTCAATTTTTCTAGGTATTACTACTATCATTCTATCAAGATATGAATAATGGAACATACATTATTTTACAATTTAATTAATGGTACTATATTTGTTTTAATCATTACTCAACATTTTTAGATTCCTCGAATAGTTTGCATTAAACTTACCCACATCAACATACACAAACCACAAGGTTTCAACCAATGACCGAGGAATAAAATAATCCTCTTAGACAAACATTGTGTACATTATTAGTATCACTTTAAAATTTATATGTTATATTTTTGTAAACAGTGAATTCTAATTTCTATTTACCTTTTATTGTTCACATTTTATTTTTCCAGTCCCACTTCCCTCTTCACAAAGGAAAATAGTTATAGGGCCACCACCACTTAGAAAAGTTCAAATAAGGGGGAATGAATATCATTTCCAGTCAAAATTGGTTGCATGGTGCATGTGATAGCAACATAGTTTCCAAGTTTATATTTTGGTAGTATCCCTAGTGCAATGTGCACCACCATTTTACATCAAATTGATCTTGGTGATGATTTTTTGGGTATTAATAGAGGTTCCCCAATGACTACTTTTAATCCACATGAAACGATTTAGGGCTCATAAGTTTCCAGATCCTATTTTACAGATACTGACACCCATATCATCATACAAATCACCCTCTCCTACAAAAATACCACCATATTATGATTAATTAACTACTTTTTCATTGCATAATTTGTTGGAAGAGATATTTTATAAAACTATTTATGATAATTTTTATGCATGATATAGATACTTTGAAAACATGGTAATTCTAGGCCAAAGATTTGATGAAGGAAATAAATGCTTGTTTTCACAATCATTCCCAAATAAAATGTTTATATACTTTAGCTCATAATGAGACAACAAAGATAGATGTATTACTTAATCAAGCTCTCTCAAGTGCCAATATTGTAATTAAAGGCTATAATGATTATTTTTTGGATGTCATGTTAAAAAAATTAGAGAATTTAAATGGTGAAGCCCAAGATTACTATAAAAAATGGGCTAGAGACAATAACCTTGTTGTCATTGCAAATCTTGAAAAGGATAAAATTTTCATAAGTTTAACTCTTGTTTGCATTTAAAATTTATATATTTTAATTTTTAGCTAATAATATTTCTTTTTTCAAATTCAATCAAATATGAAAATTTAAAGAATGAAGTATTGGTCTTAGATCTTAATCTAAAAAATGCATGCAACAGTTTAAATTTTGATATTTCGTTGAAGGAAAAACTTATGCTCCTAAATAAACAAAGCAACACATTGAAGAAAATAATTAAGGAGCATGGTATAGATCCAGAGATATTTTCAAGTAGAAATTAGACGCGGATCCTAGTTTTCTTTCAACATTTGATTTATCTAATAAAGATAGGGAAATCCTTACTAGTATCAATGTCACAATAGATGATGAAATTAAATCAGGAGCACTAGTGATAAAAGATACAAGACCAGAGGGAACATCTACAGTAGTGGAAATATTGAGTTCCACTCATTGCCAACAAGAATGACAGTTAGATGTGTTTCCTTATATTATAATACTGAGAATTTAATTGAAATGTAAATCTCAATTGAGATATTTTACACTTTTGTAAATTGTTTTGTGTTTATATTTTCTTTTTGCTAGCATCTTCGATGCTTTTTTTTTCATAATAATGTGAAGTGTAATATTAGAGTTCTATTCATAATTATTATTTCCATATCTTCTATTGCACACGATAAAATCATAAGAAATAAGGATACTGAAATCATTTTACCCAAAAACATAAATATATATATATATATATATATATATATATATATATATATATATATATATATATATATATATATATATATATATATATGTAACAATTTCATATGAATTTTTATATCAGAATAAATGTTTATAATACATACGAAGCTAGAACTTGGGAAGCTTAAACAATCCTTAAGCAACAATTTTTTCATAAATGACATTGTATCTATTGTGTCACTAAAGCATCCACTTCCTGGGTCAATATTAAGATCATATTTTTTCACATCGTATTAGTGAATCATCTTCTTTCAATAAGTAAATTCCAAATAGCAAGTGCCCTTTCATAATAAAATGTGTCCATGGGATAATGAAAAACATAAAATCTAAAACATATCTCTAGATTTTTATTCAATTTATCCTAAAGTTTTGATTTAAAAAATTTTAATGCACTAAATAAATCGTTTATCTTCCACTAAGCCCAAAATCATTATTTGGAGAAGAGCATATAATCAAAAATATTCACTAATATTTTCCTGCAGGACACTGTTGGGATACAATTTTTTTTGTAGCCTTGTGATAACTCCATTTTCCATTGGTTCATTTAGACATTGATATTAATCAATCATTGTAATTCAAAAATGTGTTGACTAATATGTTAGCAACTCCTTTTATCTGTAAAAACTTGTTGAAATGCTTAATCACAGCACTCGTGTATTTGAGAAATAAATTACTTGCTAGTTCTTCATGATGACCATTAAAAATGTTCCAAAATATAGGATTCACTACTCCAATGGATTCAAGTATGTCATCCCTTTTAAAATGATCTCAAATTTCTGCGGATAAGCTTTATGAAATATTTATCAATTTCATCTGTGTATTAAAAATAACAGTGTCATATAGAACACACACTACATGAACTTCTTAAATTTGTATTCCTATCAAATAAACTCTTTTTTGAAAAGTATGCAGTGGTATCTCCTTGCCATTAATGTCATTACAAATATAATTCTTAATATTAAATTTCAAATAGCAATTAGGATCCTTGTATTTCCAATTTTCAAATATAATCCCTTTATAATTGCCTTGGGACAAGTATAAAAATCTAAAGTTTGACATACTTGTTTTCTCAACCATATGAAATCAACAATATATATGGATCTCTCTTGAGCATCTTTAATCAAAAAAATGATTTTCTTGAACATGGGTAGAATACCACATAATTTAAGTAATGTTTCGAAATCTATTAAATGGTACAAAAAATATTTTGCCTTTTCAACTTATCTATGATATTTATTCATAAAACCATCCAATGATGGATACTCTTCAAAAAATCTTCATGCAGAGGTTCATACAAGGAAATCCACCTTGTATCAACATCTTTTAGAATATTTTTACCAGTAGTCACTCCAGTTGTAAGTTTTTGGAACTCTAGAAATCAGTTTGAGTTGTTAGAGATATATGAATGCAAGTCGTAGACAATCTCTTCCACTTCCGTAAGAATTTTGAATTTACTAACTATTTTATATGAAATATTCATTCTCTGAGCCATGAAATGAATCATAATCATATATGGCACAAAAGTGGTTTTTATTAAAAAAAAATACCATTTATGTGCCCCTACATTACTGATGCACCATCTATACCAACACACACTAACTTAGTAGTGATAGTATAATAATACATCCCAAGTATATCCATAAAACTTGAAATAACCAACTTGTAAAGGTTCTTTGTTGTAATTTTTTATAATTTTATGGACTTATAATAAATGAGGTTGCCTTAAATGGTTCTTAAAAGTATAAACTTGAATGAAAACCCATGATGTGTTGTCAACTGTTTTGACCTCATTAGTAGACATTGAGATAAACCATGCATTTTTTAATTTATCTTTCAAATCCTCCTCAATCATCACTAGACATTTTTTCATTTCCCAAGAACTTCTATCTGACCAATGTGATTGTGGAATATTAGTGAATCCATTATGTTGAAACAAAATTTTATAATCCAGAAAATCAGAAATAGGTCTCTACCTTTCTTTAGAATGTGGTGCATAGTTGAGTACTGTATATTTTTTGGCACATAGATTATACTCAATAACTTTTACTAATTGAGTTGTAACTGCTCCTCTTTTCTCAACAAGATTTTGTAGATGTTTTTTTTCTCATTTTTATAATTGGTTTCATATATTATATGCATGCTTTATTTTACATACATGATGTAGTGCCACCATTTTCCCCCTTAGATGATGTGGACTCCATGTGTTATTCATGATTGACACATTGGAATTAATATTATCATGGATATTTAATTTGAATAATTGTGATTTTATAGTCATGTTAATGCTTTGTTGATAAATTGTTCTTGGCAAGATGATGTGTGAGGCATATGATGTTGATTCACTTCTTTTGTCAATTATCACTTGGTTTAGATATGATGTTAGGAATATGTTGATCTAATATTTACATGGATTATAATTTGAATATACATTATGTTGTCGTCTCTTTATCGTATATATACTAACTTGATTTAGAAGGTTATTGTAATTTACTCATGAGCATGGTTCATGAGCATTATTAGTATCATCTAATTATGATGGTTTAACATACATATTTTGATGGATTTGTAGATTAGCATGCATTTTGTAATAAATTGTGAAATGTGTCATGGTTGATTATATAAATTTCTAACATATTGTATAATTAACGAATAAATTTGTAACTATTTAGATAGATTGTGGATGTATGGATTAATTTAGCATATTTTATCAAGTAGGTATGATGTTTTCTATTGAGTGTGCATGCGATAGGTTCACGCCACAGGAGAATGTGGGACTCAAGGGTTGCACCTATAAGATTGCACAATAGGCCATTTGGGCCAAATCCTCACCTCTTGATAGATTGAACTTACCTTACTTGTATTTATATTGGATGGAAATAAGAAATCCATCATCCTTGTATGTTTTTTGTCATTTGGCTTTAGTCACGTTGGTTTGTTATATCCTTTTGTTTCATTTTGGTATTAATTACTCTATTCACATATTTAAACCAATCTTATGGGTTTAATTGTCCATACTTGGATTAGAGATGAGTTAATTAGTTTTATCTTGGGTTAAGGAGGTTTGGGCCACCTAATAATGAACTATGTGGGACCCACCACATCTCTAAGTGTTCCACTTTTCCACAATCCCGAATTTTGGTTATAAGTGGAATTTTCAAGGGGTGCTTTACTTGTTAGGGGTAACTATTACACCAGAATAGACCCCTTGAACCCTACCTATGGGTAGGGAGACTCTTCCCAAGTTTCAAAAGGGATTTTACCTCCCATTTGAACCTATCTTGTTCCCATATTCATTTATGATTTTTTCTTAGGGAGCCACTTGGGAATTTCGAGAGGATTCAATTTTTTTGTGAGATTATCCTCCATTAAGAATATTGTATTATGATTCATAAGGAAATGGATTTGAAAGGGGATGGGTGAGACATGTCACCATCTGATAGGTTGGAATATTTTATCTCCTCCTTACTTAACCCTCTATTTTGGAGGGGTTTGGGACTTTCTTGGTTCAATTTCACTTAGATATTTAGGGGGGGGGGGGGTCTTGGAAGAGAATGGAGCTTACAAAAAATAAATTTATTTTTGGGTGTAATCATCCTTTGCTTGTGAGGTAGACCTCACAACTCTTATTTTTGTTTGTTGTTACATTAGAAGTTCAATGTGTTATTGATTGTGTTTGAGTACTCGGAGAAATAGGTGGCATTTATTTTCTTTTTTGTGATTAACTAAAAATAGGAATATATGTGGATAGCTAATCTAATCTAGAATGACATGTAAATACAATAAATAAAAATAGTAAATGACTATATAAAATAACATAAACAACTATGAATATGAAACTGCTAAACCCTAGAGTGCAAGGAAAGTTAGAATGAACTCAGCTAATTAAAGGATCTTGTTGGAATGTGTCACAAAAAAAAAGAATAATCTATAAGTATGATTAACTATGAAGAGGTCCCAAAAAGAGCATATTTAGAGTGATTCTTTGGACTAGAGTGCCTAGAGAAGGGTTGGGGCACCTGCGGGCACTCTGGTCTGTGAAATGAGCGCCCCAGTCTGTGAAAAAGGTTTGAAAATGAGTTTCATGGGTTCAGAAGGTGATTTGAAACCCTTGTTGTGTGTCACATCAAGTTCGTTGCACTACGCCAAGTGTCACTGACGATCCAAGATGAAAGGAAGTCCTACAAGATACCGCAAGAAGTATCAAAACTCTAAAAAAAATGCAAATGAATGGGTGAGATTGACCTCAACTGTCACAATAATGGGCTTAATAAATTGGCATTGCACTAAATTTTTGAACCAAATGTATTTCTGGTGTGTGTGTGTGCATCATGTGTCCTAGGTGCTTTTGTGCCAGTTACACTTTGTGAAGTAGCAAACAATAACTAGATGTAGAAAATGTAATAGAATGTGTGCATGGAAATAATAGACTCCCCTCCTATGAAGTGTTATGTAGATGAACCAACTTTATGCCTTTTTATGGAGTTAGATGGATGTTAATGATCTCCAAATGGATGCAACTCTAGGTGGATGATAATAGTGACTAGAGCTTGGTCCATCATTATGGTCTCATAAATTTATATTTATAGGGTTCTCTTGATCTATTTTCATAATTAACCCTTAAATGGCTGACCAATAAAAAGACAAGAAGCTAAAATGGCTAGAAAGTTCCCAAAAAGTGGCAGTAAAGTTCAAAACGCTCGAGGTGCCCCTGGTAGGATCAGGGTGCCCATGGGCATCCCAGTACTAGCCTGGGTACCCCAATCAAAGCTAAAATAATGTAAAATGACAGAAGTTGACTAGGCATGTGGGTGTAAGATGTAGGGAATGAAGAAAGAAAATAAATCAAGATGGCCAAAATATGGGGGTTAATTAGTACTTTCTTCACTAAATAACCTTCTAAATAGTAGTATGAGACCAAGACTAAATCATTTCTAATGTGCATTATTTTGTGACTACATTTTCCCCCACATTATGATTGTGAGCAAAAAGATCAGTAACATAAAGTAGATACAGATGTGTACCTGATGTCCATAAATATTTAGTAGAAAATGTGTTGAATGTGATGCCCACTAAAACAACCCACTTGAGACCCAAGAAACAACCTAGGGTTAGTTAGGAAAATTATGGAATAATTTATTTTTATTTAAAGGAACCAATAACCAGGTTGCAAGAAAAAAGTTGTCACTAAAAGTTTCTGGAACATGTTTAATCTACTAGGACATAATTTTCTTTTATTAATAATTATCAGAGGTCACAAGGTTCAAAATTTAGTGTTAGAAGTTTCAACTAGGTTTAGGGGGTAAATTATCACTATACCCACTCTCTAATAGGCTCAAAGTTTCAACATGATTTTTCTCACACTTAACACATTTAAAATTTTCCTAAATCATTCCCATTAGATAGGAAATTTTCTCACCTTTTTGACAATATAAAAAAGTCCTCCTAACTCCTTGTAAAACTCCAGTTATGGGCCGGTGGGCCTTGGGGTGAAAATTTTCTCCCAAGGGTGGGTCCACGGGCCCATGGATAAAAAATTGCCCAAAGGGGCGGGTTGGCGGGTTACGGGGTGACTTATCAAATTTTAATTATGCGGGAAAAAAATCTAACTTGCGTCGCGCCCCCGCGGGTCCTCTAGGGACACGTGGAGCCCATCAAGCTAAAGCAGTGGAGAGAAATTAGGGAAGGGTGGGGCAGCAAAGGTTTGTGGGAGAATTCACTGAGGGGGAAAGGGGGTAAAAAGCACACATGGGCCTGCGCACCGGCAGAGGGGATTTTTCCAAAGCTAGGGGCCGCGGGGATTTTTATGAAAATTTTCCAAAAACTAAAAATTTCAAAAAATGATAAAGTCTTGTGGGTTTTGCCCCCTCCGCTATCACCCCATGTTGCCATGTGGTAGTACCCGATGGATGCAGAATTATGGTCTGGCAGAGGAAAAAGGTAAAATTTTCCAAAAATTTTAAAAATGCCCAAAGAATAAAAAGATGTCGCACCTCCATCGTTGCCTCATGAGGACACGTGGCAGCCTCTGATAGGCTATGGGCCGGCTGGGAAAATTTTTCTGAGGGAAATTTCCGAGCCGCGGGCCTGCCAGGGAAAATTTTCCCAAATTTTCCCGCCAAGGAAGGAAAAATTTATAGGGCCATAAATTTTTCTAGGAAGCTCAGTTTTGGAAAAACAAGGACTTTATGGAAAGCTCTCAATGCCCTTTTTGCACAAGAAACATAAATTTTAGATTTTGATAAAGTTTAAGGGGTCAATTTTAAGAAAATGTTTTGCAGGATTTTAAAAAGCCAACTAGTAAATTTTAACATATAAAATTTATTCAGTTTGGTCTTCTCCTTCACTCCACATGCCAAATAGACATGGAGAATTGTTCTAAGAAGTATTTAGGATGTTTTTGGAAGGTGATTTTTCTTGATTGATTCCAATTTGAATTTTTTTCCAACAATTGAAAGAAAAAGACTATGGAAAGGTTTGGGCCCGATTTTTCAATGTTTTGATTTATTTCCTTAAGTGTTTTTTTGTCAAAATGAGATATTGTATCATGCTGAATTTTATGGTTTCAATGTTAATTATTATTTGCATGTCTGAACTATGCATTTTAAATAAATTATTTGCGAGTTTTAAATTTACAATGACAAGAATAAAATCTTGAGGGATCTATTTATCAATTTCATCATTCAAGTATGTAAATTCATTTCTCATCTAGTCTAATACATTCAGTTGTTTTAATCAAACCATTCTAAATCAAAATGCTACATTGAATTCAATTTTATACATTTCCAAAAGAGACAGGAGACTGTATTACTCTCACATACATTTCTTCCTTTCAAACCAGAGATTCCAAAACATTGGTACAATCAGATTTAACTTAACAATATAGTTTAGAAAGAACATTTCATTCATTAATATATTTCCAAAGGCAATTTTTACAACTCCTTTCTTTATTTCCTTCCAAAATCATTTATTGATTACACAATAGAGTGTTCTATTTTCTTTCTCATTCTTTCAAGAAACATAGAGTCTATAAATTTGTTACATTTCAAATTTACAACTTTCATGTCTTTCTTTCAAAATCCATAAACATGTATGTCTCATTCATAATTTGAATTACAGCTTTCATATCCAAATACAAACATCTTTCCTTCACAAAAATATTACAATTTCTTCCACTTCAAAGTGGGAAAGGTTACAATAAAATATATTTCATAAGGGAAAGTCAAAATTCTTTCTCCTCTGCTCCAGAACAACAACATGCAAAGTTCCCTTTTTCTTCCAATTTGATCACAACAAAAGTGGGGGAAAGGCAACTCTCTCCACCCAACCAAGACATCCAATGAAAGGATAAATCATCCTTCATCATTTGCCCCCGAGCCCCAACCACAATGCAATAAGAAATGGATATCAACCCATGGCAACAACAGGCTTCCACAACACACAACATTCTTTCAACATGCATATTTTAATATAAAACACAGCCCAAACAAAAAAAATAGTTTACAACTGTATTGAAAGACAACAAACAAAAACTCATGCTTCTTCATTGCAAGCTAAAGGAGCAAGGACTATGGGGAAACTACTTATGCCTCCTAATGGGAATCGAGCATCCACCTGTAACAAACCACCAAAATAATTCATCACACATGTCCTTATGCCCCCCATAATCCCTCCTTATGCCCCCCATAGATTTCCTTATGCCCCCCACAAAGTAAGAAATGCAAGCTATTTATTTTCCTTGGTGGATCCCAAACCCAAACTCCCTCCAAAAGAATTTTGATGCCACAGGCATTCCCTTATGCCCCCCCCACATGAATTCCCCATAGCCTTATCCTACACCATTCCTATGGCAGTCTACCGAACCAGCCAATAAACACACACAAAGCATTCACCATTCACACAACACAAAAGAAATAGAACATAAATGAAGAGTTGATCTCCTACCTCTCCATGGTAGAATTTGTTTCCAAACAAAAAGATTTCAATGCCCAAAAACATAGTCCCAAAATCAGCAACCAATAAGCATGCCAAGTTATCTAATCTCCTTCCAAAAGCAAGAGCTCCAACCACAAGAAAATTTTCCCCAAGGAAGCATTCCAAAGTTTCAACAACAACCCAAAACAAGGAAATGAGTTTGAATTTTATAAAAGGGGTAAGAGAAGAGGATGTTGTGGATCCATGTAGGATGCGACATCACACATCCTCAACTCCAACAAAAAATTCTAAATTTCATTATCCAAAGCACAATAAAGATGTGGGTGAAAATATGACAATTTACTTGCACATTCCAAAAAGCCCACATCCCAAAGGACTGAATTAAATAACATGTAAGAAGAGTGCAATTAAAACATGCAACATGATTGATTTAAAAATGCATTAAAAAGGGATAAAATCAATCCTCCAACCATAGGTATGGTTGTTAAATTAAATTTAGAGGTATGGGACAAGTTTTACTTGTCCCACAAGCCTCCAAAAACATCCTCCAAGGAAAAATTCGAATTTCCAAGGAGGTGGAGTATTTCATACTCCAAAATTTGACTTACACAACTCTTACACATACTTACATATTTAATACAAAGAGCCAACAACTTCCATTATTACTTTCTTATATCCAAATTTAATTAATTAGCTTTTAACCATATGTTTTGCTCACATTAATTATCCACAACTTAAATAAAAGAAAGGGACACATCACTAATAAAATACATACAACAATAAAAGAGGAAACACATTAATAAAATATAAAAAATCCCTTGGTCACATTCAAAGGTGATTCCCCCCCATGGGAATTGCTAAGAAAATGACACACCCACACACAAAACATGTTCCCATGGTGACCGTGTTGAATTCATCTATAATTACAATGTGGTTTGTCTCCAATCCCCCGATGTTTATTGTGATATTTAACCTACAAAACACAAATACCTCCTTCGGCCCCGTGGCTATATCAAAACATCCAACATGATATAAATATAATCACAAAATCATCTAAATATGTGAATCACAACATCAAAGAAATTTAACAAAATCACTTACAATTTATATCAACAACATCAAAGTAACAACTATATCATTTGTAATTTAATTAACCACTATATCATCATCATATAATGTCTATTTTCTAGTCTACTCACAATATCCAAAAATCACATGCCCGAACAAAATTCACCATATATCCATGTCAAATAGTATATCATCATCCACATATGATTGTCTCTATTAATCATCGTGCATCATAACCAAATCAAGATCACAATAATCCATGGTCCAACATCTAACATCATACTAAATAAAAGCATAATAATGTCCATAATATAATCAACAGTATCAAGATCAATATCAAAAAGGTGTCAAAGGGAAGTGGGCACTACATCCCCCTCCCCTTAGACTCGACTTCCTCCTGGAAGTCACTGGAAAAAATTTGGAAACCGAACTCATAATAAGGTAGCATCCTCCCATGTAATTACAGTCTCATCATATCTATCCCACTGCACCTGAACTTGATCAACCTCTCTATCTTGAAGGCCCAGGGTCCTATGATCTAGGATGTGAATGGGCTCCACCATCACCTGCCCCTGATCCTACACCTGCAATGATGTCCAATCTAACACATGATAAGGATCTGAAACATATCTCCTAAGAACTGAAACATGAAAAATATCATGTATGCGAGAACAGCTAGTTGGAAATGCTAGACGGTAGGCCAAAGGGCTGATACGCTCCAAGATCTCAAAAGCACCAAAAAATTTACGAGCTACCTTAGAACCTTTTCCATAATGGATAGGGATCTTGTGTGGCCTGACACGAAGGAACACCTTCATGCCCACATCAAAAATACGGTCGATCCTATATTGATCTACATACTTCTTATGCCTGTCATGTGCCTCCTGTAGTCTCTTCCTGATCAACACCACCTGTTGCTCCATGTCATGTATAAGAGCTAGTCCAAGAGATACTCTCTCCTCTAACTTGTCCCATCTAAGAGGTTTCCTACACTCTCTACCATATAAATTTTAAAAAGGAGTCATGCTTATAGAACTCTGGAAACTATTATTGTAGGAAAACTCTACTAAGTACAGGTACTCCTCCCATCTAGACTGTTGATCCGTCACATACATCCTAAGCATGTCCTCTAAAATCTAATTCACTTGCTCAGTATATCCATCTGTCTTAGGGTGATATGTTGTGTTGAAGTTTATTCTCGTCTCAAGGACATACTACATGGTAGTCCAAAAATGTGAAGTATATAAAGGATCACAGACACAAATGATCTTCCATAGAATCCCATGTAACCTAAAAATCTCATCTAAGTATACCCATTCCACTTCTCTAGTTGTATAAGTGGTCTTCACTGGAGAAAAGTGAGCCACTTTTTTCAATTTTCCAACCGTGACCATGATGGCATCGTGGTGATATCTCAACATCGGTATCCCAACAATGAAATCCATGGAAATGGTGTCCCACTTCCATTCCAGTATAACATGGGGATAAAGAAGGCCATCTGGATGTTGATGCTCATCCTTAACTCTCTGGCACTCTAAACATCATGACATGAACTAGGCCACGTCTCTACAAAGTCCTCTCCAATGATACAACTGTCGCAAGGTGGCATGCATTTTCTTCACCCCGGGATGGGCTGAATAGGGTGCATGATGTGCCTCTACCAAGATGTCCTACCTCAAGCATCCATATTTGGGAACATAAATCCATATTCTTTTCCTGATAATACCATCTACCTCTAAATAAAAACCACCAAACTTCCCCTTAAGGGGTCTCTGAGACTCGATCTCTACTCCAACTACAATGTAGAAGCTGTCAAGAGGAAGCTGTTGAAGAATCCTGCTCCGTAAATCTATGCTCACTGAGGTAGCCATAACCACATTCCTCCATCTGCTGAGAGCGTCTAATACCATATTCTCCTTCCCCCTCACATGCTCTATCTCCATGTCATACTCACAAAGCAACTCCATCCAATGCCGCTAACACGTGTTGAGATTGGGCTACGTGAAGAGGTGGCGAAGACTCAAGTGATATGCCTGAGTGTAAATCTCCGACCAAGAAGGAAGTGTCTCCATTGAACCAAAGCATACAAAACTTCCGCAAGGTCAAGATCATGAGTCAGATAATTAAGCTCATAATCCTTGAGTTTACGAGACTCAAAAGCCACTACTCTACCCTCCTGCATCAACACACCTCCAAGTCCTGCTAAGGAAGCATCTGTGCAAATGAAAAACTCACCCTGAGGATCTGGTACTACAAGAATAGGTGATGTGGTGAGGCATTCCTTCCATTTCCTAAAGGCCTAATCGCATCTGTCTAACCAAACAAACTTATTCCCTTTCCTATGAAGGGAAGTGATAGGGTACGCAATCCGAGAGAAGTCCTAAACAAATCTCTGGAAGTATCCTTCTAATACCATGAAGTTACATACCTCAATCACCATAGTGGGTGTTGGCCAATCCATAATGGCTCTAGTCTTGGAAGGATAGATGGTGATACCTTCCCCAGAAATGATATGACCCAAATACTACACATCTATATGAAAGAATGCACACTTCTCCAAGTTCCCATAAATTTGTTTCTCCCTAAGAAACTAAAGAACCTTGTGAAGGTGCCCCTCATGCTCCTCACGCATATGTGAGTAAATCAAAATTTCATCAAGGAAGATGAGCACAAAGTGATCTAAGAAGGTCTTGAATACCCCATTCATCAAACTCATAAACACTACGGGGGCATTAGTCAAACCAAAAGGCACTACTGTGAACTCATAGTGCCCATATCTCGTACGAAAAGTGGTCTTATGAATGTCCTCATCTGAAATCCTAAGCTGATGGTACCATGACTTAAGATCAATCTTAGAGAAAACCATGGATCCCTTCATCTGATCAAACAATTCATCAATACATGGAAGGGGATAATGATTCTTGATCGTTACCTTGTTCATCTGGTGGTAATCAATACACAGCTGCAAGGATTCATCCTTCTTCTTCACAAATATCACCAGTGCACCCCAAGGGGATACACTAGGATGGATAAGGCCTTTCTCCAAAAGTCCCTCAAGCTACAACTTGATCTCACAGAGCTCTGGGGTGGTCATTCGATAAGGTGCTCGTGAGATAAGCTCTGTTCCAAGAACTAGATCTATATGAAAATCAATTTCACGTGGGGGTGGTAACCCCGGTAGCTCCCCTAGAAATAAATCTACAAACTCTCTCAAAATGGGATGATCATCTGGAGATGGTCCACTAGACCCATCCTTTGATCTATCACTAACTGTAATAACATACATATGACAACCCCATCGCACACACCACTTAAGCTGCATAGTGGAAATGGTACAAATAGAAATGGGTCTCTTGACCCCTGAAATCACCAACTCAACTCCCAAATCATCTACAAAAGATAAATTATTGTGGTAACAATCCATCCTGGCCCTGTGTGCGGATAACCTATCCATACCCAAAATGACTCCATACAAGCCCAAAGGAAGGATATGGAGATCTGAGGTAGTGTTGAAAGGTCCCAAAACCACTACACACCCCTTAACTAAGGATTCTACAAAGATCTTGGCTCCAAAAGCCATCTCAACATCCCAACTATGACCCTACCTAACTGCCACCAGCTTGTATCGCTCTACTAAAGATGGTGCAATGAAAGAATCAGAAGAACCAGAATCAAGCAATACAGAGGTAGGAATACCACCAATGCTACATGTAGTCTCAATGACTATGCTCTGATGCTTTTCCTAGCAATTCTCAACCACTGCATAAATCTTGTGGTTATGTCCCATGTCACCAATAGTTGGCTCTAAGATCTGTGTCTTCCCCTTGTTGTTAGGGTTCTGTGGGTAGTCTCTCCAAATGTTTCTAGTAACTCCATGACCAAAACATCCTCCTGATCCTCCCCAATGAGTAACACCTATAGTAGGTGCTATGGAAGTTTGTGGCATGGATCCTGACAATCTGGCTATGGTCTACTAATCTCTCTGGTGGTGAGCTCCCACTGACTAAGATCTAGGTCCACCCTGTGTCCTGATGGGACCCCTAGGAGGAGGCCTCATACTTTGACCTCTCTGTGCATCAGCTCTTTGTGGAGGTCTATGAGCTGGGTGGGACTACTTCTGCTGCTACTATTGTTGGTGTTGTAGCCTAAAGGACGACTGTGTTGAATCCTAGCCACCACAAGGAAGAGGTACTGACCCCCTCGATCTATTGTCCTACATCTACTGTATGTGTCTCTAGACCTGGTCTCTATCCTAATGGGTCTTCCCCGAGTCTCATTTGCTATATAGTCCTTCTCGACGGCCTCGGCTAATGTCTGTGGACAATGGATCCGCATTGCACCTCCAATATCTAAATTCAAGCCTCGGATGAACCTGTGAATCCGCACCTGCTCATCCTGCATGTACTCAACATATTGGAGCAGGTCCAAAAACCTACTCTCATACTCTGCTACTGAAAGAGATGTCTGTCAAAGGTCATGAAACTCATCTATCCACTGTTGTATGAACCTCCATGACAAATATCAGCTCCTGAATCTCTCCTCAGAATCAACATGGAGCTTTTACTCCTTTTTCCTCCACCATACTCCTACTCCATCCCTCAGTAGATGGATTACAACATGAGCTTTCGTGTTACTATAACAAGGATAGATAAGAACCACACAGATTTGGCTTTCTTCACACAAAAAACACATGAAATGGAACCTGCAAGTAAGAGAGAACACACAACATGCCACGAAATTCAATCAGAGAGGCAAGGAGATATAAAACATGAGAAAAGGGTAGAGAGATATCCACAAAATCTATTTTTATTACTTAAAGGATGCATAGTTAATTACATTCATGGCAGAAGGTGATATACATTGCAGAGACAAAATACAAGGTTTGAAACATCATGGGAAGTTGGCCACCATTTTGGCATGGTGCCCTAACAACAAAGAGGGGTCTATTTTAATGATTCTAGCTCTTACATTTATAGAAAAATAAGAAGAGAAGGAAAGGAAAAAGGATAGGGAAATTAGATTTCAAATTTCCCAACCACCAAAAGCAAGTAATAAATTTTATGAGAAAGTTGGGCACCTCTAGTTATCTACTATCACATGCCATCTTCCTTATTAGGCATCCATAATGCATTAAATGTTGGTAGTTGTGTCTCCTATAACTGCACCTTTTTGCATGTTAGAGAATTATTCCACCTTTCTGCTTATCAATCCTTACTAAAATCATCCATTGCAAAGAGGATCTTGAGACCTTTCCATTGATATTAAGTTTGCAAAGATCAGATCATCCAATCAAAATTTATAGCACTTTTAGTCCCCCGCAGAAAACTGTCATTTTCTTCAATATGCAGCTTCTCCTTTCATTTTTGTGTGGTTTCCTCCTCCCTTCCACTTTAATTTTTTGGCTCTCAATGTGGTGTGACTTTGTGTCAACCTCCATGGAATTATTTTCCTTCACCTTTTAGCTTTTTTCTTTGCCTTTATCTATGGCTTCTCAAGTTTTTGTAACTTATCTTCATGATGTAGCTTTTGATTTTCATCTGCAGACCCTTTACTTAATCCATGGATTTTACAACCTCTGGGGCATGCTTATTGGGCCTTGGAATATTTTATAAGTACCAAAGGGTGTGCACGTGCATAGAACTAGTAAAGAGAAGGGCGCACATGGATAAGGGCGTGGGATAAAGAGATTTAAAAAGGGTTTAGGAGAAACCAAGGTGCACTTGGAAGGTAGACCCTTGGGTTAAAAATACTTAGCCATATTTGGCATTCTGGAGGCACTTGAGGAAAAATGTGACCTGGCTAGGCATGTTGAGTAGATAAGGTACCAACCTAGAACCTTGGAGGTCTAGAAAATGATATTCCATGTAGGGAATATTCCCAGAAGACATCATTACAGAGAATGGAGGGTTTGCAAAGGGATAATCATTCGCCATTAGAGGAACACATTGACACTTGGCATATGAAAAAATGCATGGTGGTGGGTGATGATCCTATAAAAATAAATGTTCTAAAGAAAGGAAAACATAGTGAGATAGAGAGAAGACAGAAGAAGAACAAACACAGGTGCTTAGCAATAGAGGGTTGCAGTAATGATAAGTTTTAGAGAACCTGGTGCTAAGGGTTGTGAAGGATGTAATAGGCCTCTGTATAGCACTAGGGTCTATAACAAGGGTTGAAATGGGAGGGTATAGCTAGGATCTCTCATTAGGGAATATATGTAGGGATTAATTCTTTGTCATTTAACATGTATGGTCTGAGATGACCTCTTTTGATTGTAATATGGATACTAGAACTATCCTGAATGAATATATATAAGGGTTTTTTCTGTATATCATTCTTAAGGGTGAAAACCCTTGTGTTAAATGGTTATCATGGTTCAGAATTGATTTACTATGCTTATTAATTTGTTTATGTAATGCATTAATGTGTGATCTGTTAGATGCTTCTTTTACCTTGCTAACTAAAGTGAATGTATTTCTCATTCTACAAATCATCCTCCATAAATGGAAAAACCTTCTCACAATGATCACATAAAGGAGGGGCTTGATGCACGTGCATGCCTTGGGTGAGCACCTAGCACCCACTAGGTGATAGGCTAGTGTGCTTGGGATTAGAAAGTTATATTGAGGGTAGATAAAAATGACTGCATCTTGGTTCCGTTATCAAAACCTCTTTTCAAAGCTGTTGTGAGAATGATGTGTGATGACTGAGCGTTTGACCTTGGAAAGTGTCGAAGCATGGTTTATGAGCATGGAGAATGATTTTTCTTAGAGATTTAGTACTGGACCTAAGTTTGATGCATGTAAATGGGTAGAAGAGTGACTATATCATGAGTCATATAAGACCTTCTTTTGTTGCTTTCCAGTGGAGTTGTATGAATGGCTTTCGGCGTATGCATCTAGATCAAGATGGTATTATAGATCTTGTGTGTGGACCCAAGATGAATATCAGAGGCTGTAGGATGCTGATCTGACTTGGACATGTGTTGTTGATCATTGGTGGAGAAGAGTGTTGACCATTTATACCCTACAATACGAAATTTCTACATATTCTTCTCTGGAAGTTATTGAGTTTGAGTTCTTAAGGGAGCCTACAAGATCATTTTTTTGTGTTATGCCTTTAGCTATAAATATCTTGATCATTACCAAAAGTTTGGAAGCATTTCCTATTCCTAGCTAAGCTTCTTCTTAGCACTGGGTGAGGAAGCTAGGGTGGACAAGCATGATGAACCTTACAGCTGAAAAGGAGAGGGATGAAAGATGACTCAAGTATAATGAATCTTGTGAAAGGGAACTAGTTAGATAATGCAAAGTTGCAGGAGTGATGGATTTATGGAGGTAGATGTTGCAAGAAGGAATTAAGGTTCACATAGAGGACATATAGCCTGAGAAATTTGTGCTGCCCCATCTTGGCAAGCATGGTAGAGAGACCCATTCAATTTCAAATGAAATTTATTCACTTAGATAAAAGAGATTCGTCAGCGCACATCTGAATCCACCTGGTGACCAAACCCTAGAGCTTAGTTTTCCAAATCAAGAGATAAGTATTACTAACCTAGTTGCTATTGGTGAGAGTGACCGATCTACACTTAGAAGATATAACTTTTCATTTGGCACATCTCTGGCTGCATAATCATTCCCAGTGTTTAGAGGTATATTGTTTGGAATGAAATTTGGGAAAAGTATGGGTACACAAAGCTTGGGATTAGAAAGTTATGTTAAGGGTAGATAAAAATGACAACATATTAGTTCCATTTTTGGGACACAAATCTAGTAGTGTTTCCATATCACATAATATTGGCACACAGTTTAGAACAGTAGTTGGGACATTAGGCATAGCCACTTTAGGGCCTTTACTAGCTACGAGATGTGGATCTAGATGAATAGGAGACAGTGGACCTAGTGTACCTGACAGATGTGGAGGATCTAGTGGATTAGGAAGAGTAGGCACTAGTGGATCTAGTGGATTTGGTGGTAGAGGAAACACCAAAGGAAATCAAGGTTTTGGATCAAGCGGAAATGGGCCTCAACCACATTAGCAAGTATTCTTTGAATTTTATTTACATCTACCAGACTACAAAGGTGTTGAGGATGTTGCAGAGCATGTACACAAATGTGAGTTGTTATAAGGTTGAAGGGGATCTCTAACCTGAAGTAGAAGGCAAGTCAGTTTGCAACAACTTTACAAGGATGCATGCATAGTTGGTACCATAATTATGATCCCCATCAGACAATGGTAGATTACACTGTGCTATAGAATTCCTTCTTAGCTGAATTTCATATCCCTGAGTTTGAATAGAAGAGCATGAGCGCGTTGAAGGAGATTCAACAAGGTATGGCAGAGATTTTGTGGAAATATGACATGCATTTTAAGACTCTCTTGTCAAAAATTTCTTATGATATTCACCCTTCTCAGCATGCTCAATGGTTTTTCAGAGGGTTGATAACAACTTTTCAGAGATCATTTTCGTAAAAGACTTTAACAGACCTGCGTGCGACCTTGGAAGCTACCCTACGTGCTGAGGTTGTTGGAAGCATGGATATCTATGTTAGCCCTTTTCTTGAAGATAAAATTGTTGTAATGGAAAAGCATCTGGAAAAACTATCTATGAACTCAGCGCATGAGACTCACAGTGGCCTATGGTGCATAAATTGTGAGGTGGAGGGGCATACAAAGGATAGTTTTCCTTGGAGATCGATACGTGCCATGATAGTGGAATGTGATATTTTCCATGGAGATCATGATGTAAGTAGATGTCCACTACTGTAGTGCACAATCTGTAAGAATGTGTCTTACTATTGAAATATTTTTACCTCTACTACTCATGACACCAAGGATTGTATATTGACTGACTAGATACATGAATTCATTGATATTGGTGTATGCCAAACCAGCCTTGCAAACAATTCCAAGGCTGATGGTCATCACTATGAAGGGATCACAGATGGAGGGGCATGTGGAAGAGGTTTTAGAGGAGGATTTTGTGGTCATGGAAACCACGGAGGATGGATAAGTGAGTTCCTGGGTGGAACTTGTTACAACTGTGGATCTAAGGAGCACTATAAGCGTGAATACCTTGATCTGTTGTAATACTCTTATTGTGGAAATAAGTGCAAGATGAGGAGTGCCAAGAGATATTTGAACATATGAGACAATAACACCGAAAGGAAAAAGGCATCGAAATGGTAAGCATAAAGAAGGTCGACTAACGATGGATGCCAAGGGTGGCACATGAGTCAGAACTAGAGCTTGTACTAGTGATGACACAAGCTGAAGCTGCGCACACCAAGGAGACACCAAGGAAAAATCTATTGGTTACAAAATAAGAGGTGGTGTATGGTAAGTATCTGGACCTTAGTCATCATAAATAGGTGTATCAAGAGACCATGGATGTAATTTTAAGCCTACAAGGAGAAATCTAGTGCCTAAAGGAGTAGTAAAGGTAGTTAGAATAAAGGAAGAGCGTTGAGTCTTCACAAAAGGATATAGATGAGGTCAGGGAAGTATGCAAAATTTTGAGGTAGGAGAACATCATTCCTTTTCTAGGGGAATGGTTACGGGAAAAATTACCACGTGCCAAAGTAGAGCACGAGAGGAAGGTTTTGCATGCTAACCTTCCTCCCCACAGCCTCAACTATGATAAGGAGATTAACTATGTTGTTGTGGATGGGTTGCTCCTAAATAATATTCTAATTGATGTGGGTGCGAAATTCAATATTCTCACTCTAGACACCTGGAACCAAATGGGAAGGCCCCCATTACAACCATCTTCACTCGTCTTATATATGGCCAAAAAAATAAAGGTGATACCCATTGGTGTTTTGAAAGATGTTGTTATCACTATCTAAGGGGATAAATTCACTGGATATTTCTAAGTCTTAACACTAGCCAAGGCAGTTGTTGGGGTTAGCACACCGGTTGTACAGACAATATATCAGATCTAAGTATACATGCAAATAAAAGTGGATATTCTACCAAAATAATTATACAAAACAAGAGACATAAATCAACACCATATTTAACGTGCTTCACCCAGTGTGGGCTACATCCACCAAGAAACAAGCCGATATATTATCCAAAGCTTTTACAAGATATACAATGAAGATTTACAATATTCTACACTTCTTATATGTTCATTAATTTCTTCCTTCAAGCTTTTTGATTCTTCACCAAGAATTCTCTCTCACATAATTATCTTGTAATTATGATCAATCCTCCTCTTCTAAACCCGAGCTTTATGCTTTAAATAGTTTTTTAAGACTTTAGGGCACTTAGCCATGCAATTACATTCATTAAACCTATTCCAATGCTAAAAATATAAATAAATCTCGAGAGTTAATTAAAATCTCGTTGCACAGGTAACCGATGCTGGTTCTACCCAACCGTCACCGGTTCCAACTTGCCCTGACTGATGTTGGTCAAACCCTAACCAATGCCGATTACTGTCAACTTCTAGCAAGTTCTATTTGCATGCTAAAACATGAGTAATTTAGCTCCATACTCAACAATCTCCCACTTTGATTTTAATTATTGCACACTATACCTATACATTGCCATTCTTGGATCCTCCTAAGCTTTGTTTCTTCATGTTCAAGTCTCAAACTTGAAGACCAATAAAAGTGGAGTGTAGCTCCAACTTCTCCTTATCTAATGGCTTCGTTAGCATATCTGCAGGGTTCTTGCTTATATGAATCTTTTCTAGATTCAATTTTCCATCCTCCAATACCTTCCGTATGAAGTGATATCTCGACTGAATGTGTTTCGTTCTCGAATGAAATGTTGAGTTATTTGCCAAATGAATTGCACTTTGACTATCACTAAACATTTTACAATTACTTTTCTCCTTTCCTAACTCTTCCATGAACCTACTCATCCATATCATCTCCTTGCTAGCCTCTTCAGCTGCAACATATTTTGCCTCTGTAGTAGACAAAGCCACAACCTTCTGTAATCTCAAAATCCATCTAACTGTTGTTCCACCTATTGTGAAAATATATCTCGTGGTGCTCCTCCTACCATCCAGATCTCCAGCCATATCTGAATCAACATAGCCACGTAAAGAAATATCCGAACCTCCATAGCATAACTGCATGCTATATGTCCCTCTCAAATACCTGAGTATCCATTAGACTACTTTACAATGCTCTTTACCTTTATTAGCCATATATCTACTCAAAACTCTCACTACCTATGCAATGTCTAGTCTTATACAAACCATAGCATACATGATACTTCCAATTTTTGAATAATATGGCACTCGTGTCATGTATTTGACCTCCTCTTGTGATGGACACTGATCTTTACTCAATTTAAAGTGTTTTTCCATATGTGTGCTAACAGGTTTTGCATTCTGCATCTTGAACCTTTCTAACACCTTGTAGATATAATCCTCCTGAGACAAATACAATTTCTTGTTTTTCTTGTCTCTATGTATTTGCATGCCAAGAAGTCTTTTTGTAGCTCCCAAATCCTTCATTGCAAACGTGTGAGCTATATTTCTTTTAAGCTCACCAATATCATGCATACTAGATCCTGTAATAAGCATATCATCCACATATAGTAAAAAAAAATATAGCTCCAATTTTCAAGCTTATTGAAATAAACACAATGGTTAGATTCACTTCTCAACTAACCATGCTCATGCATTAAACTATCAAACCTCATGTACCATTGCCTTGGAGCTTGCTTGAGCCCATATATGCTCTTTTTCAACCTGCACACTAATTTCTCCTTACCCTTGACTTCATACCAAGTGACTACTGCATATAAATCTCTTCATCCAAATCACCATGAAGGAAAGCCATCTTCACATCTAGTTGCTCTAAATGCAAATCTTCTACTGTAACTAAACTCAATACAGTATGAATAGAAGTCATCTTAACAACAGGAGAAAATATTTCACCAAAGTCAATACCTACCTTTTGTACAAATCCCTTTACTACAAGCATTGCCTTGTACCTTTTCTGTCCACCCTCTTCTTCCTTAATTTTATAAACCCACTTGTTCTGCAATGTTCTCTTTCATGCTAGAAATTTAACCAAATCACAAGTCTGGTTCTGTTCCAAAGAGTTCATCTCCTTATCCATGTCATGCTCCCACTGAACGTGAGTTTTATCCTACATTGCTTCTTCAAATCTTTCTAGTTCACCACAATCAGTCAATAATAGATAAAATAGAGAAGGTGAAAATCTTTCTGGAAGTTTACTTACCCTTTGCGACCTTCTCACAAGAGTTTGGGGTACCGGAGGCTCAATTTGCACCTCCTGGAAATTAGTATCAACTTTTGATAGTCACTGACGCCAGTCACCTATAACCGATGTTGGTTCAGCTAACCAATGTCGGTTCTAATCCTCTGTAACCGTCAGTGGTTCATTTGACCATTGTTGGTTAAGGCCTAACCGACCACGGTTACTATGTATTTCTGAAGGTGTTTCTCTAAAACCTGAGAGTTCATTTTCATCAATAAACTTCTCAATTTTCTCATCCTTTTGTACCAAAATTTGATCCCTATACATTCTCTTATCATTCCATTCAACATCATGACTATTAACAATTTTAGAATTCTCTAAATCCCAAAAACGAAAACCGAAATCACCAGATCCATAACCAATGAAATTTCACCTCTTGTATTTTGCATCCGAATTTTTTATACAACATGCATAAAAGCTTCTAAACCAAAAAATTTAAGAAAAGAAAGATCTACCTCTTTTCCGGTCCATGCTTCCTCTGGTATTCCTCTATCTAGTAAACTTGAAGGGCCATGGTTAATCAAATAAACCACTCTATCAACTACTTCTACCCAAAACTGCAAGAGAAATACATAATGTATCCTCATACTTCTAGAACATTCCATGATTGCCATGTTCATTCTCTCTATAACACCATTCTCCTGTGGTGTTCTTGGAATTGTTCTTTCTCTACATATCCCATTCACTAAACAATAATAATTGAAAGCCTTGCTACAATATTCACCACCATTGTCAGATCTAAGGCACTTTAACTTAGAATTTGATTCATTCTCAACAAGGGATTTTCATCGTTTAAAAGTTTCAAAAACAATAGATTTGCGTTTAATAAAATAAACCCATACCTTTCTTGTAGCATCATCAATGAAAGTAACATAATACTAGGATCCACCATGAGAAGCTACCTGAGCTGGTCCCCACACATCTGAGTGTACAAGCTCCAATTTTTGCTCCTTCTTAGTTGCCCCAACTTTGAGAAATCTCACTCTCTTTTACTTTCCAAAGATATAATGCTCACAGAAATCAAGATCTAAATCTTTCAAATCCGATAACTTACCCTTAGCCTTTAAGATCTGCATTCCTTTTTGACTCATATGACCCAACTGATTATGCCACATGCATGCATCTAAATCTGAAGTAGATAATATAGAAAAGGAATCAATAATACAGGTAGATAAATATAATGTTCCTACCTTCTTACCTCTTGCCACAACAAAAGCACCCTTGGTGACTTTCCAAGAGTCTCCTGTAAAAGTAACCATGCAACCAGATTCACCTATTTTCCCTGCAGAAATAAGATTACTCTCGAGGCTTGGCACATGCCTCACATCTTTCAATACCCATGTATTTCTATTTTTCAATTTTATATGAACTTCCCATTTACTAGTAATACTGAAAGGTTCATCATCACCCAAATAAACATGCCCAAAATTTCCCTAGACATAATTTCTGAAATAACCCTTATTAGGGGTTACATGGAAAGAAGCTCCTGAATCTAAAACCCATGATTTAGTTCTACTATCTAAATAAATAATAAGATCATCTTGCATTACCTCTAATGCAACAAGATTTGCCTCTTTACCTTTGTCTGGTTGTAGGTTCTCTTTATTCTTTGACCAACAATATTTCTTTGCATGTCCTTTCTTTCCACATTTCCAATAAGTAATTCCCTTACTTCTGGATTTAGATCTACTATCCCTTGACTTTGATTTCCCATTACTCTTACTCTTGGATCTCTCCTTCTACCTACCCCTGCTTTCTACATTCAAATCATTTCCAGATGATGTTTCCTTTATACTTTTCCTATGAATTTCTTCATTCAAGATTATACTAACCACATCATCAAAATTCAAAATATTATTAGCAGATGTTGTATTACTAACAGCCATTACCAAGTTGTCCTAACTATCAAGAAAAGGACATAAGAATAAAAGTTCCTTTACTTCATCATCAAATGGTATTGAAACCAATTTTAACTGATTTACAATAGATTGGAAATCATTTAAATGACTAGAGGCAAATTCACCTTCATGCATCTTAGAACTAAAAATTTTCTTCATCAAATAAACTTTATTTGAAGCACTAGGTTTTTCATAAAAATTAGCAAGATATTTCATTAAGTCTACCGTAGAAGTTGCTTTTGTAGTATTGGAAGCCACGGATGCTGCCAGGCTCAATCTTATAGATCCCAAATCCTTTCTGTCAAGAATCTTCCATTCTTCATCAGTCATCTTCGTAGGTCCAGACTTCTCATCCAACGGTAAGTAAAAATCTCTCTGATACAAATAATCCTCAATCTGCATCTTCCATAATTGATCATTTCAGCCGTCAAACTTCTCTACCTTGTATTTATTATCTTCTGTCATTGTTGTAGCTCCCACTCAATTAGAAAATCCTATGTGAGTAAATCTGTCAACACACAAAACCCTCAAACAAAGTTCTGATACCAGTTTTTGGGGTTAGCACACTGGTTGTACAGACAATATATCATATCTAAGCATACATGTAAATAAAAGTGGATATTCTACCAGAAGAATTATACAAAACAAGAGACATAAATCAACACCAGATTTAATGTGGTTCACCTAGTGTCGGCTACGTCCACCAAGAAATAAGCCAATCTATTATCCAAAGCTTTGACAAGATATATAATGAAGATTTATAATCTTCTACACTTCTCAGATGTTTAGTACTTTCTTCCTTCAAGATTTTTGATTCTTCACCAAGAATTCTCTCTCACATAATTATCTTCTAATTATGATCAATCCTCCTCTTCTAAACCCTAGCTTTATGCTTTAAATAGTCATTTAAGACTTTAGGGCACTTAGCCATGCAATTACATTCATTAAATCTATTCCAATGCTAAAAATAGAAATAAATCCCGAGAGTTAATTAAAATCTCATCACACAGGTAACCGATGTCAGTTCTGTCCAACCATCACTGGTTCCAACTTTCCCTGACCAATGTCGGTCAAACCATAACTGATGCCAGTTACTGTCAACTTCCAGCAAGTTCTATTTGCATGCTAAAACATGAGTAATTTAGCTCCATACTCAACAACGGACAAATTTCCCACATTACTTGGGTGCCCCTAGCATTATAATAACAATGATGGCCTATGGTTCAATAAAGTTTACATAATTTTTTAGAACAAGGAAGAACAAGTAATCATCCCCTTAACCGAAGAAAATTTAGCAACCTATACTGAGCCCTTGGTAAAACAAGTTATTGATAGGATCTATGTGCGCTCTATTAGGGACCCTGAGGTGATTAACCCTACGGAAGGAGTTATTCAGTTTGAAGATGCTCAATCTATGAGTGATACAACTAGTGTGGCATGTGACAGTTGGGCACAAAAAACATATGAGTTAATTGAGTGACAATTAAGAGGATTTATTATAAGAGTAACAAATGTGCGTTCATTCAAGCGCCTGGGATGAAATAAGTTTCCAAGTTACTCTAGAGGGGCCAACCCTGATATTTTCTTACAAGAAATGGAGATCAACTAAAAAAGTGAGATCGAGACAAGAAGGATGCTTAGATATAACGTGCTCGAGACAAGAGCACGTTGGTGAGAAACACATCACAATAGCCTTATAGATTGGCACGAAGTAAGAATCAAGTTATTTGTTAGATTTTCATGGAGTAATGCACACAAAATCATACAAGTATATCATGGGAAAGACCCACCTCGTTTCACATCCAAGCATGTGAGAAGACCTGATGGAAGGCACGGAGGCACTACCACCTTCTCTATGGGTGCATAAGTTGTACTCCACTTTACAAGGTTGTGTGCATGCATGGTACATTCACTCTGAGATGTGCTATCAGACAGGAAATTGGTGAGAATTGACAATTGACATCCTTCAAGCTTTCAAATATCAGAGCACCAAACCATAAGTGGACAAGGCGTTGTAATTTGTTAAGTACCTAACAATGGGAGACAATGTTGTGGAAGAAGATAAAATACTAGAGCTATTGGGTGAACCTATTTTGGAAGCATGTTTTGATGAGGAAGAATCAGAAGAGACACAACTTGAGCATGCATGCATGGAGAAGGAGAAGGGAAAAATGGTCTATGTGATAGATAGCGAAGAGATGGAAAGTTTGGATGTTAAACATACTGAAGGTACATGTGAAGTTGTGGATAGTGCTAATGAGAAAGCACACACCTATCATGAACCCCTTAAAACAAATAAATTTAACATTGGCTCAGGAATGGAACCTAAGGAGGCTAGCATTGAGGACTATTGGTCAAAAAAGGATGTTTCAAATATCATTGACCTATTGCACAAGTTTTAGGACTTATTCCCATGTCGATACCATAAGCTTAAAGGCCTTCACCACTCCTTGGGGAAGATGAAAATAAAGTTAAAGGAGGGTGCATGCTAAATTTTAAGGAGACCTTGCCAAATGAATCAATGTTTGTACATCCAGATCAAGAAGGAGATAGATAAGATGATTGCATTAGGCATCATTTAAGCTATAGAAGAATCAGAATGGATATGCCCCATGGTCATCAGTATTAAGAAGGATGGAAGGATAAGGATCTGTGTTGACTATAGGAACTTGAATGCGATATGTGTAATTGATACTTCTCCTAAACCTTTTACCGAGTAAATCCTGGAAGGAGTAGCTAGGCGTGAGATTTATTCTTTCACAAATGGATTCTTGGGATATCATCAAGTTAGAATCACAAAGGAGGACCAAGAAAAGAAAAAAATTTCCACTGAATGGGGAATTTTTTCCTACATGGTTATGTCATTCGGACTAAAGAATGCGCCTGCTATGTTTTCAATCATAGTGGTCCAGGAATTTCAGGATTTAATCCATAAGTTCTTGTAGGCTACCTTGATGACTGGACGGTGTATGGACTAGTTAAAGATCATTGTGACAATTTATAGTTGATGTTTGAAAGATGTTAGTAGTTGTGAATAACCATCAACATCAAGAATTGTATCTTCACTACTCCATTTGGAACCATGTTAGGGCACATCATATGTAAAGAAGGTTTTTTGGTGGATCCCACCAAAGTTGCCATTATTTTAGGATTGGGGGAGCCTACTAGCCATAGCACAGTGCATGGATTCCTTGGGCATATGGGTTACTACCAGAAATTTATCAAGGGGTATCCCAAGATCACCATGCCATTGGAGAAGTTACTAAAACACAAAAGTGCATTTCACTGGGGAGAGGCGTAGCAGACAACATTTGATACATTGAAGAATAGGCTTATCATTGTATCCATATTACACTTTCCCTCTTGGGATAATCCATTCCATGTACATGTTGATGCTTCAAGGATGGAAATTGGGGCAGTCTTAGCACAACATGGAGAAGGGATTGTTGACCATCCATTGTGTTTTGCTAGAAAGAAGTTGACACCAGCAGAGTAGAAATATACTACTATTGAGCTCAAATTACTATCAATGATCTACATGATTCAAAAATTTAGGAAATATCTATTAGAAACACCCTTCATATTCTACACAGACCACGTGGCATTGAATTACTTGGTGAACAAGCTTGTTTTGCAAGGGAGCATATGTCGGTTGGTCTTGTTGTTTCAAGAGTTTGAGTTTACAGTTGTTGTGAAACCAGGAAAGAGTAAATCAGGACCTAACCACTTTTCAAGGATTTACTTAGTGGAGGATGCACTGAGCATTGAGGATAGTATGCCAGATGCACAACTGTTTAGGTTACGGTGCGCACCCTCTAACTTAGAAGATATTGTTGTGATTCTCAAAATGGGTGTGGCACCAGAGGGATTTAAGACTCTAGAAATAAAAAATTTATCCATACACATCATGCCCTACATGTTAATCGATGGAGACCTATAAAAACTAGGCCGCAATGATATTTTGCATCGGTGTATATTGGAACATGAGCGCGTTGTAATCATGGAGTAAGCACATGGTGGGATTACAGGAGGACACTATGCATGTAATGACACCACGTGAAAGATTATACTCGTAGGTCTTTGGTGGGAAAGTATCTACTAGGATTGCATTGATTTTGGCAAGTCCTTTGACCATTGTCAATGTGTAGACACCAAATTTGTGTCTTACAACCCCTTTGTGACCCGCATCTCATTTCGTATCCTAACCTCATCACCTAAACCTTACACAATTATTTATTAATTACCTCGTAATTGATAAATCCACATCACCTCACCTGCCACCTCATTTTGCCACCTCATCATGACCTAGTCCTAACCCTAAACTAACCTAATTAAGACCTATAACTTGGTCTACACCTACACCCATGATTAAGGACCCCTTTCTCGCACCCAAAACCGACATTCTAGTCACTTGACCAAGCCCGCAACTAATCCCTCGGGAGAAAAGTAGGGAAGGTGGGCTATTTTACTAAAAATAGCCTACTTTTTCCTTACCGATGCCGGTTCCTACTTGACCGCCGTCGGTTACGTAACCGCCATCGGTTCCCTGTAAAATGGGCTCCCCTAACCAGAAACAAGGGTCGAAGGATTTTTGAATCAATAGAGATCATTGGGAGTGATAAAGAGCATTCGGATCTTCGCTTGGCCAGGCAGAGACGAGTGAAGAGATAAGGAGAGTTGCAGCAAAAGGAGATCAAGCCCAAGATTGCAACGGAATAGCCAGAAACCTGTGATACTCAGCTGATCATCAGGAGGGAGATCTCTCATCTTCTGTGTGTCAAGCCATCCCACTTGAGTTCTACCTTTGTCATCAGAGTTCCTGGACCTGCATCTTCGTCAATAAACCAGTAAGTTACACCTTGCATGTCCTCTTTAATAACGTTTCTTAGACTTTTTGAATCACAGTCCCCAAAAATCCATTCCTAGATCCACTACCCAACGTGTCATTGCATCTAACTATCATTCATTTACCTCTCACCATCTCATTACCTAATATCACTCATATACTAGCCTTACCAACAACACTGTTACCCTACAACACGACCACCCCACAAAACAACCAACCTACAGATCCTAGACTATACCGATATCGGTTATCAGCAACCGGTATCGGTTATTGTGACTCAAAACCAGAAATCAGCCTTTCCCCTACCCGTCTCAACGAAGCAATTTAATTGATATTTTACAGTCTTTTGTGTTAATTCATATTAGCAGGGGAACTGACCACCTTCGAAAGGAAGTTTTATATTTCCTGGGCCCAAGGCAGTTCCCTCATTTATTGTCTAATCAAAATCTTGTGGTCTTGTGTTCTTATTTGCAGGTAGTCCTACCAAGACAAAAAGGAGTTCTTCACAGTCAACCTGATCTTTCTCTACGGTACGCGCACACCATCTCGATGTTCAACAGGTATTCCTCCTAGCCCTAACCTTATCTGTTTCTAAAAGGAATGAAAGGATAGAAGCAACTCTATTCCCAGAAGCCGAAACATTCCGAGCGAAACATTTTGGCACGCCCGGTGGGACTCATTTTGGGTTTCTTTCTTTCTTGCTTGCTTTCATATAGGGAGTATACTTGTTGTTTTGTTCTTCTAAAAGATATTCACAAGGTTTTGTATTATTTTGATAAAAGAACTTGCTTTGCTTTTACATCTCGCATTAGTGAAAGTCATCTCTTTTGCTTCATCGAATATCATTTTCGATTTGGGTTTAAAACACGTGCATTGCATTACTGCTTGCTGTTTTCAATTCTAGCGAACATAGATTAAGTAACAGGTCGTACACGTGGGGGTGATATCCACGGTATTGACAAGAAATTAATCTTACTTTCACTGCACAACACATACCGAATCACTTCACAATTAACACAACAGCTCAAACATCCCCCCTTTTCCGCGGTATTCCTCCGCCCGATTGAGGTAACCTTATAAGCCAAAACAAACTTGACATTTCCCCTAAGTCTTTTGTTTAGGATTCTGACATCATTCTACGTCTAAAGGCATAAGCCCATGATAATTAAAATTAACCCTAGGGTTAGTCTCTGGATTTGCATGTGCATCTTGCTTGTTTTTAGTTCTGTTTTCTTTCTCATACTCTGTCTTCTGTGATCAATAATTGGACAAGTATACTAAACGTTGTTAAAAATCAAATTAGCAGCCTTTTATATCTTGTGAGCCCAGACTTTTTACACCAACATCGGTTACCTGACCGACATCGGCTATAGTATAACCGACATCAGTTACTAGACCAATATCGGTTACTGTCTTTCCCAATTCCTGACAAACCAGCAACCTACCAATTTTACCAATCTGAGTTTGTTTCTGTTCCTGACAGATTGAAACCCTACTGTGAACTCCTGTCCATGGTTGTTATCACTCGAAAGCAAGCCGCCGCCATGGTTTCACATGCTTTCTCTGTTTCTTTGCCTGAATCACCCCCTTCACATTCTGTGGGGAATCCTACGGATACCAGCGAGGTTCCTAAAATTCCTGTGGGAGATAAGGGCTTTGCCAAGTTTTTGGATGCTAATTCTAGCGCTGTACAATACTATTTGTCTCATACCCCTGACCGTACGCCTGATGGTCAGCTCCTTGTTGGTATACCTATTAGTATAGCTGCTCATTTAGCTCCCACTCCACCTGATAACACCGCCTTGCTTCCTGCATCTTTAGCCCCGTCTCCCAATCCGACGGCTTCAGAAGTTCATACAACTCAGATTGGCTTTCCGTTGGTTAATCTTGGACCCCACATATCATTACCGCCGACTGCCCCTACCTCATCTCTCTTGCAGACTACTTCGTTCATGACTTGCTCTCTGCCACCTATCCACACTAGCTTTCCTTCTCAAGCTCCGCCTACCTTTTCATTCCCATACACATATCCAGTGACCTCAACATCTTATATGGGACATCCCTATTCGGTCGCCTCAACATATTCATCCCCCATACCTTATCAACACTTAACCCTACCATTGTCCAGCGGAGGCCCTTGGCCCAATTTGCCTCTGTTTACCACAACCGCACCATCATCTCATCCAACCACGGATTTCATCAAACAAATGATGGAAAAAATGCATAATCTGGAGGCTTCTGTTTCAGGAGGTCGTAGCGCCTTGACATACGAGCAAGTTTGTCAGGAGCCTATTCACCCTTCTGTCCCCCTTCATTCATATCCTCCTCAATGGGAATTACCAAAATTTACCCGTTTTAACAGTAAAGAGGACCCTCAACAACACTTGTGATCATTTATACATGCTTGTTATTTGATTGCTTATGATGATGCCTTGTTACTCCACACCTTTCCCATGTCCTTATCAGGACCCACCTTGGAGTGGTACAGTGCTTTAACCCAGCACTCAATCTTCTCTTTTAACCAACTAGCCCAATCTTTCTTGGATCATTTCTCCATTAACATTTCCAAGAAAGTATCTATCACCGACCTTTATGCCATCCGACAATTCGAAGACGAATCTATCGCAGATTTCGTTGGACGATGGCGGGGCCTTATCAACCAACTTACATATGCCTTGCCTCAGGCTGAACTTATCGAACTTTTTACGTGGGCATGTGCTAAGCACATTTCTCCTACTCTTCAAATTCAAACTTTCCACACATTTGATGAGGCCTTTACCATGGCTCGGAAACTAGAAATTCGAGCCTTAGAAGAAGAGAAATTGCGGTTGCGCAACAAAAACCCCAATTTCTGAACTCCAGATTCTACCAATAAACCAAACACCACCACTCCTCACACGTCCACTTCTTCAAAATCAAAAGGAGCTGTCCACGCGGTGATGGTCAAATCTCAAACACCGTCTAATACCCCACCAAAAACCACCTATAAGTACAAAGCCGAGCCCATCAATTACACTCCCTTGCGAGAAACTTATGGTGTCATCTTGGAAAAATTGCTCAAAGACGGAGTTATCACCTTGCCTCCTGTTAAACCCCACTCCGGGTTTGATTCTACCCGCGCTATACCTTCCTGGTACAAATAAAATGACTTCTGTAACTTTCACCGCGTAAAAGGACATAGTCATGAAAACTGCAAAATGTTGAAAAACATAGTGCAGGAAATGGTTGACGCAGGTGATATAACCCTCGATAATCCTAATGACCCTGCCAACCAAAATTTGAAAATCTTCAACAAACCGTTCCCAAATCACTCGTCCAACAGTAACGTAAACCAGGATATCTTAGCCGAGGAGAGTGTTCATGAGATCCATGCAGTCTTCGACTCCCAGCCAAAAGCCTCTATCGAGAAAATTTTGAATCAAGCCTCTCCACTAACACAGGAGTCCGAACCTCCTTCACCACCATCAAGCCAAAGAGAAATCATTCCTTTACCCATAAAAGAGTTAACTACCCAGACTTCTCTTCTCATCAATGAGTCTGCTTACACCACATCCCTACAAGATTGCGAACGGATGTTATCTAATTTATCTATTTCCCAACCATCCCCTTCTACCGCTCTTGCTGCACAAGAGGAAGGCTCGCCACTCCTTTTGACATCCTTAGACAAGAAATCTCTTGCACCAACATCACCAAATTCTTTAACCATAACAGACCCTCTCAAACATGCCCTCCTGCCTATTAGTCCTTCATCGCCTAAATCTTTTCAACAACCGGTCGACCTCTTAATATCTATTGATACAGTACCTCATCTACCCCCTGTATCACACCCACAGTGGACTGGAATCACAACCCGTCTTTCTTCCGTACCAAATTTACAATTCATGCCTGAAGATTGTCATTCTCCAGAAGATAGATGAGTCCTATGGGAACGTTTGAGTACCCCCTATTCTACTCAAATGCAGGTGACCGATCCGGACACCTCTACCATATACCCTAAGTGTTTACGGAAACTCAAAATGCCTATGTCCTCATTCTCGCCCCCAGTATCTATACCGAGTAGCCCATCCACCTCTATTAACCTAACCAAATCTTCCCCTACACTTGGGACCTCACCAATGCCCAGTCTAACACACCCGCCTAAGCGACTTGATTTATCCAAAAATAAAGTTGCCCCACTACCTAGGAGACAAACTCAATCCGTGCCTCTATCACAATCAAAACCATCATCGTCACACCTACCTTCCATATTGGGACCTCATCCCTCCACCTTGCATCAATATATCATACCTCCTGCGTTTTCTTCAAAATGACCTACGCCTTCTGCACCTATACAGAGATCAAAGGGTATATCAACATTGTCACCCCATGTATCCTGTCCACCCATCAACCCTAAACGAACTCCATCATCAAAGGATTTATTTTCTGTCACTCCCCTTTCTCCGTGGTTGTTTCCCGCTACCACGTCATCTGTAGCCTCATCATCTAACCAGCTAAATATAGCTTCTGCGCCAAAGAAACCACGTTTAGTGAAAACCACGTGTCAACACCCCTCGGCTAAACCACCACCCGTATGAACCAACCACGCCCAAACATTACCAAAACCCGCACAACCAATACCCTCATCCTCCTCCGATTTTGACCCACTCAAAGGATCTTACGCCAAAATCCTTGCTATGTTGGTGGAGAATGCGACCATTTTACTACCCCCACTTAGACCTTATGACCCGTCTAAACCTCGACCTATAGGTTATGATGAGTCTAAAATCTGCGCCTATCACCGCACACCAGGACATGATGTGGAGGGATGCAAAGCTTTAAAAACCATCCTTCATCAGTCACCTCTCCCAGATACAAAGGTTAAGAAAGACAACTTACGAAGGGAGAGATCTTTAGCTTCAATTCCCTCTACTATACCATCTGTCCCCACCTCACCAAGATCTATCATTATTACAACCCCACCTCTTGAAGACTATGATTTATCCCAATCATCTTCCTCATCTCAGGTCTACGAGATTAATATGATTAGTGTTGCTACTTGAGCGCAGAAAAACAATGAGAAAGCAAAAGAAAGCACACATGCATCCTCTCTTTCTCCATCCAGCATCCCGATTGCACCACCACCCAAAGTGGTTATTTGTGCACCCGCTTACCCTGTCTCTAATGAAGTTGCCCATCGAGCCATGATCAAACAACTTCACCAATCACCCGTAAAAATGACACTATATGATCTCATTCAGACTTCTGAATCTTATCGACAAGCTCTCGTTGAAATTCTTCAATGGATTGAGGTCTTACCTAATGAAACCATTCCTATTGCCTCCATTCTAACACCCAATCACGTTGCTTCTCTCACCAAACAACCCACTGCCCCAACCACTTCTGTCTCTGTACAACAAGCTGCGGCAGTCAGTTTCTCTGAAGATGAAATTGTTGACTTTGGTACAGAAGATCCTGACCCTGCCCTTTTCATCTCAGCTTACGTCCGGGACATTCGGGTATGTCGTGTTATGATTGATGGGGGCGCTAGCCTAAACATCATCTCTTCAAAATCCTTCCAACAAATGAATATCCCTTCTAGCTACATGTGTGCCAATCCCATCATGTTGCGGTCATTCAATGACGCTATTACCTCTACCTTAGGCACAGTGATCCTCAACATTCGGGTAGGACCACATACTTTACCCAAACTCTTCTATGTCCTTGAAGGAGAGTTCCAATATAACATATTGCTAGGTCACCCTTGGATCCGGGCTATGGGATGCGTTCCCTCAACATTACATAGATGCATAAAATTTGAGTACGAGGGGAAGTCCTACACCGTAAAAGCTGATCCTCCCCCCTTTAAAACCTGCAATATGTTATACCACCCTAACGATGTGCTTGTACCAATCAAGACACCCATTCATTCAACCCAACCGTCCTCTTCAAATGTACCTCAACCATCCACCTCAACCGCACCTACGCCTTCAACTGATGAAACCACCGTCGCAAAAACCACTTCCCTTCCCACAGCTAACATCCCAACCATAGACCCCTTAGTAGATGTTTTTCAACGCCTTACGCTGGGGGAGTATCGCCTATATAACATTAGTTCTTTCCATACCCCACAAGAGTACGGACAGGTACATGCACATCCTACCTATGACCGTCGTGTGGGGGAAGTAATCTCTTACGGACCACCCCATTGCCGCACCAACCTAACGTATGGGGGTGTTGACACATCCTCCATTACCCCTGAACCCCCTCTTGGTGTGGTTCCCTTCCAATCCGATTTTCAATACTTGACAAATCGTCATTTCGCCCTCACCTTCTTGACTCGCTGTGCTTGGAAAGGCTTTGGTTTTGGTCTTTATGAACAAGGCCGACATACACTCATTCCCGTGACTACACCCAAACACAATGATCGCAGTGGTCTCGGTTTTCCTGAAACACCTACACAGGAGGAACCTCGTGTCAGTTGTCTTCTAGAAGACAACGACGTCACCCCTACCAAACCATCATCACCCATTTTGCCTTCGTCACCCACAGAGTCGATAGATCCCGAATCTATCCCTCCTAACTTTTTTTTTTCATAAATGCTATCTTCCTAGGTCCTCTCAATTATCAACGCGATAATGAGGACCCCTCTTCTATCCCCCTTCTGTATCCAGACATGATTGAAGAGGACTCACCTTCAATTAACGTTGTTGAGTGTCAGGATGATGACTCCATCCTCACTTACCTTGGCGCGGATGACTCTTATATTCAACGCGCCTTACCATCTGAAACTCAAACCATGTTGAACGAATCTACTATAGAAATCAACATCCACACGGAGGAGGATCCTCACATTGTGAAGATCGGACAATCCCTTAACACATCAAAACAAGTCACCTTTACTACCTTTCTCCGTGCTCGCAACCAAGCTTTCGCTTGGTCCTACGCTGACATGCTAGGAATTGATCCTGACATTGCCGTCCATAACATTACACTAAAACCTGATTCCAAGCCAATTAAACAGAAATTGAGAAAAATGCATCCACGCATTGCTCTCTTGGTCAAAGAGGAGCTTCAACGACTCCTTTCTGTTTCCTTCATTCTTCCTATTGACTATCCTCAATGGATTTCTAACATCGTACTTGTCACTAAAGCGACGGGTGGACTTCGGATATGCACGGATTTCTGGGATCTTAACCTCGCTTGCCCTAAGGATGACTTCCCCCTACCTAGCATTGACCAACTTGTAGATCTCACTGCAGGCCATGAGATGCTCTCTCTCATGGATGGCTTCTCGGGATATAACCAAATTTTGGTTACCCCTGCCGATCAACATAAAACTGCCTTCATAACTCCTTGGGGAACCTTCTGTTACCGTGTAATGCCATTTGGCCTTAAGAATGCTGGTGCAACCTATCAGCGGGCTATGACCTACATTTTTCATGACATTATGCACACTATCCTTGAAGATTACGTCGACGATATTCTTGGCAAATCTAAACATCGTAGTGAACATCTCGATGTTTTAACCATTATTTTTGATCACCTGTTACAATATTTTGTCCGCCTTCAACCAAAGAAATGTGTCTTTGGTGTCCTTTCGGGGAAACTTCTTGGCTTTATCGTCTCTTTGCGTGGCATCAAGGTCGACCCATCTAAAGTCAAAGCTATCCTAGAAATGCCCCCACCTACCAATCTCAAACAATTGCATAGTTTACAAGGTAAGCTCCAATCTATCTGACGTTTCATCTCCCAACTCTCGGATCGATGTCAACCTTTCCATCACCTTCTTAAAAAGGACATTGATTTTCAATGGAGTGAAGAGTGCCACCTAGCCTTTGAAGCTCTCAAAACTTATCTCTTGCATACACCGGTGCTTATCCCACCTCAGGACGACCGCCCTTTCTACCTTTACCTTTCCGCCACTGACCACGCTGTAGGGGCCATGCTTGCACATCGTGACTCTGAGAATCAAGAACAAGCCGTTTATTATATAAGTCGTACTTTGGTGGACTATGAGACTAGGTATACACATGTAGAAAAGTTATGCCTAGCCCTATCATTCGTGGCTACCAAACTCCGACACTACCTTTTGAATCACAAAACTTTCGTCATCACCAACACGGACCCCATCCATTACATGTATGCCAAACCTCATCTAAACCAACGCATCGCCAGATGGCTCATGCTCCTCACCGACCTCGACCTTGAGTTTGTCCACCAGAAATCAATCAAAGGACAAACCATCGAAAATCAACTTGTGGAAGCCCCTTTACCAGGGGAACAATTTACCAATTTTACATTCCCCAACTAACTCATCGCCACTCTTTCACTCAGGGAGGAGTCGTATCCAATGACCCTCTTCTTCGATGGATCCAAATGCCAGCACGGCGGAGGAGCCGGCGTTGTTCTCATTCCTCTCGACGTTGAGCCTATGCCTCTCTCATTCTGACTCGATTTCCCTTGCACTAATAATACAGCGGAATACAAGGCCCTTGTTCTGGGTCTCCAAGTTGCGTTACACTTAGGTATCAAATCTATCAATATTTTTGGCGATTCTCAATTGGTAGTCAATCAAGTTATGGGCATCTACCAATGCAAAAATGAGGAACTTCAAAAGTACAAACACTACGTGGATTCACTTCTAGCCTTATTTACTCGCTATTCTATCCAAACCATTCCTCGCTCCACTAACAAGTTTGCGGATATTATGGCTTGCTTAGCCCCAGCTTCATCAACTGACTCTGACATTTTCGTCTTGGTCTAACAACTCTTTACCCCATCTTATTCAGCCTCGGTTGTTTGTACGATAAATAATGTGTCTGTTAATTCACAGGATACCTGGTATCACCAATTTCACGACTACCTTACAACCTCTGTTCTCCCATCTGACCTTACTAGTACCGGCAAACGCACGTTTCTTAAATGCGTTTCTCGTTATCTTGTTATGGGAGGACTCCTTTATAAACGTGGCTTTGATGGCATCCTCCTTCGATGTCTCACCGGTGCGGAGGTCACCCATACCATCCAACAAGTACATGACGGTATTTGTGGCGGGCATTTTAGCGGCCTTGCCATGGCCAAACGAATCCTTCGCCTTGGTTATTATTGGCCTACTCTCAATAACGATTGCTATGAATATGTTAAGCGTTGTGTTATGTGTCAACAACATGCCAACCTTCAACATACTCCTAGCCACCCCCTACAGGTCGCTCGAGATCTTTGGCCTTTCTCACAATGGGGTTTAGACCTTATTGGTGAGATTCACCCGTCCTCTTCACAACGTCACCGATGGATTATCACAGCAACCTAATATTACACAAAATGGGTGGAGGCTATTCCACTCATTTCAACCAAAAAAGAAAAAATTGTAGAGTTCATTAACCACCACATTATCTGTCGTTTTGGTGTTCCTCATCGCCTGATAACAGATAATGGAAAATCTTTCAAAAATAAGTTATTGCCAGACCTTTGTGACAACTTTGGTATAGAACTTAGCTTCTCATCACCCTACTATCCACAAGAAAATGGACAAGCCGAATCCTCTAATAAAACCCTAACCAAAATCCTCATGAAAGTTGTCAATGAGTCCAGAAGAAATTGGCACGAGCACATTCCCTTTGCCCTTTGGGCTTATCGTACTAGCATTCGTACCTCCACTAGTGCTACACCTTTTTCTTTGGTATATGGTACCGAGGCCGTCTTGCCTCTCGAAATACAAATACCCTCCCTCAGGATATCTCTTCAGGATATTCTCACCAATGATGATTTTCGCCAAGAGCGGTTAGCCCAATTGGAGCTTCTTGATGAACGCCATCTTACAGCTCTCGATCACCTTCAAATCTATCAAAAACGCATCAAGCGTGCTTATGATAAGTGACTTCATGAGCATACCTTTAAAGTTGGTGATCTTGTCCTCAAAGAGAATCAACATGTAACCAAACTGGAAAAGAGCAAACGTGGAAAATTTGCTCCTAATTGGATTGGGCCTTATATAATCACTCACACTTATGGATCAGGTACTTATCGTTTAGCTTTGCTTAATGGTAAGCCTGAGCCTGAACCCCTTAATGCCTTGCATCTTCGACCATTCTACTATTGAATTTAGTGTTACATCACTTCCTATCTACCTACTCCTCATCCCTTGAGCTCATTTACCGCTACATACACTTTGTTTCCTACATCTCCAAATAAAATCAAGCTCACTTCTCACCTCCCCTTAACGATGCCTTCCCCTTTTTAGTCTAGTCCATGACTTCAAAGTATTAAAATAACACCTTCTTATGGGATTTTCTTGAGTCAAACTTCCTACCAAACTAGATGCTTCACGCCAAAAGAACATCTAGCTATCTAAATTATATATAGACTGCTCCCTCAAAGGACAGCTATATGCCAAACTATTGCTGCTATCATATATAGACTGCTCCCCCGAAGGACAACTATGCACTAAAATCACAGCTGTTACTATAAATAGACTGCTCCCTCGAAGGACAGCTATGCACAGTTAGCCTTTTCTCAGAAGCTTCTCGCATTGATCAGCTTTGTGAAGACCTCAAGAATAATACAATCAATATCCCTTGTAGACTTCCCGCATCGATCAGTCTATAATTCAATAAAATAAAAGCCTCATTCAAAAGAACTTTTGAGTCATGGACTTGTCTATTTAGGGTAGGTTCTCTTTCGTCAGAACACTCGCTTTGTTACAAGTTCTCTGTACCTCCGTTATATCATCCACCTCACCTCACCATTTGTTTCAACTCAAGGGACGTGACGTACACCCGATATATTGTGATTATACAACTCTTTTCACCTATCGACTTCTCGTCTATGTAAGGTACCTAGGGGTTCAAGCTCATTCTACGTTATTATGTGGTTTGTTTAGTTCTTTTCACCTATGGAGCAGTCTTTCCTCTTTGCCTCGCATCTAGGATTGTGTGTTGATCTTAATCAGGACATGGTTCCCTACTACTTGAGTAGGCTAGCTTTCGCTTCCCTTATACCTTTTACAACATCACCAATTCATTACCAACACCATCAACCTTACCTTACCAATATTAATATCAACATTTTTACCAACCAACAAATTTCCTAACCATACCTAAATTCACCTCTCCCTGGTCCTAAGGGAGAACTACATCGGTCTGAGGCCCCTCCTTGCTTTGTGCAATGGGCTATGTAGGCAGCACTTCGGAGACATGGGGTCTCCCAAGGTTAGCTCGACCATCCCCTACCATAACCTATCATGTGTGGTAAATATAAATATTTTTGTGTATTTCTATTTAATCACATTCCTCTTTTATCCTTTTTCAAAACACCAACAGTCAAAACGAAAACATTCTTATTATTATCATAACTCGAATCAACATACATGTTCAGTTTTATTGAGATGTTAAACAAATACATCTTCTCTATCATCGACACGCAGGTCAGCATCCTTATTTATTCTTATACCTTGCTAACATTTATTCAGACCCTCACGCTTCATCCCGACCCAGGAGATGATCGTGATCGTCGACGCCTCTCGCCGAGCCTCTCCATCCTCAAAGGTACCGCGGCTATTGGTACCGCCCACTGATCTGCCAATCTCTCCTGTAACATATGAATACGCCCTCTCACATGGAGGAATCCAGCCTCTAGTCTCTCCGCCTGTGAATCCACAACCGCTAACAATCCTCTTGCCTCATTCACCTGCATTTGGAGCTGCTGAACTAAACTCTACAGACGATCCCTCTCTGCTGTAATCATAGCTATGTTAGGGTGATCACATACACCTCGCAGCTCTGATACCCACCATAACCTATAGGCCTCTGTCGTTCCTGCATCCATTACCCTGCGATCGGCTACTATCTCTTCTGGCCCTTCTGGAGGTGTTGGCTGGGGAGGTGAGAATGTTACCTCGGCATCGATCCTCATATATGGTCTATAAGCCAGGGGTATATCCTGCACAAATCCAAATTGTCGCTGCACGCGATCTATAGGAATCCTCTCATACTCACCTGGCCTGTGCCCCGCGATCCACCTCAATCGCTCTACACCCCTCAACTCCTCAGCTATGTTCTCTGTTACCATATAGTTCCCGTAAGGCCTCCAACAGATATCCGTAATCGTCACCCTCTCCCATACCTACCTGTAATACTCAATGTCACCCGTCACAGCCTGGGATCTTGCCTCTTGTTCTGTCTGGACCCATCGTCTGAACCCCAACCTCTATACTCCGGTCTCTCCTGACTGGATGGGTCGGCCTATTGGTCACACACAAACAATGTGCTCATAGGCCCAACAGTGTAATAAGTATGAACAATCCAGTGTCGTCCTGTGATTTCACCTACAAGCCCATAAACCCCTATATAGCTCCGCCAAATATGTAGGTGCCCATGTAAAAGTCACGTTCCTTTCTATCATCTCCCAAATAACACGCATCAATGCTTTTGGAAACCTTCCCCCATCCACCCTCGGTAATGCATAATACCCTACCGCTATCATTAATATCACTGCTAACCTTGTCTCCTCAGGGTGTGTTGCATACATTATCCCATATGTGAATGTCAAACCTTGCTGTGTCAAATCTCGTGCGTATGGACCAAATACTGCTGTTATCGCTCCCCGCGCTGCGCTAGGTAATGCCTGATATACTGGTTTTCCTGTAATAGGGAGTCTCAAAATACGGAACACATCTTCCAATGTTACTGTCATCTCCCCTGTTGGCAGATAGAAGGTATTCTTCTCTAGATTCCATCTTTCAATCAACGCCTGCAACATAGCATGGTTATGTGCGATTCATGAATAATAGCGGATTCCACTTAACCCCAAACGATTTATCAATGTCCATTCAGCTGGTGTTACATCCGCTCGGATTCGTGACAAAAGTGCTGGTACACTATCATTCATCCTCGGCCCTGCCTCTGCCTGCACACGTCACAACAACAAATAACCATTCAATCCATCGAATCCCTAAAGTTTTTTTTCTTACATTTTGGAAATTCCCCCAGTAACTGGCATCGGTTATAAGTAACCGGTACCAGTTGAGTAACCGATACTGGTTATCCCTAACCGCTATCAGTCACTGTCAATTACATACACCTTGCCTAAACAACCTCCTACGACAATAAATTGATCGTTTTTTCCTCTCTGTATACACAGACATACCCGAAACCCCTGCTTACCTACCCCATAACACTCACCTCACCTATAACCCTTGATATCACGTTTTCTTTCTCATATTTACCCACTTAATCTTCCTCCTCCTATTCACAAAACATGCAAACACCAAATTACAACCAAATCGTTTACCTCTTGGGCTGCAGCAGCTTGCGGTGGAACTTGTCTTCCCTCTCGTCCATGCCTGCTGGATGCTTCTCCTCATTCAGCCATGCTCACCACCCTCTTCAAATATAGCTTGGATTTCTGTCTTCTTGATCTCAGCCCACAATCACGTTACCTGTCTCTTTCCTCCTTATCACTCAAATCTCTCATGCAATTGCTTGTCTCAGTCGTTAAAACAGCGTCGCATTCGCGTATTTAACATCTTGCATGCCTCTCAAAATTAGAACTTAAGTTGCCACCCTAGCTTTTTCTATTTTTAGAAAAGCTCATACCTAAATAACCGGTATCGGTTACATAACTGATATCGGTCTACTAACTACCGGCATCGGTTACCTAACCGATATCGGTTACACACCTGCCTTTTTGAAACATAGCTCTTTTCTTCATTTTCTACCTAATTTTTCATTGCGCCCGCCTCTTTTCCTGCATAACAACACCATTATCCATATTTTTCCATCAAATCCACATCTCATTACGATTTCATCCATATCATCTATCTACATTACCAAAACAAACAAATCATCAACAAACGATATCAAACACCATTACTCTATACACCATTTGGATCCAAATCAACAGCTACAACCATTTACTATTCACACACCAGCGACCAAACACACAACATTTCATAAAATAACATGTCAATTAAACTCATCATTTATATTTATATACATCTCATCAACAAAAGACATCAACATCATTAATATATAACACCATGTAAATCCAACCCATCATACATCAAATATCACAAACCATCGACAAAACATTTAACGCATTTTTAAACACATCATGTGGATCAAAACATCATATCTATATATATATACAAGGTTTCAAATATACAATGTGCCCTACATCGGGGCCTCTGTGATCTCATAATACAACAAAGCCGGCGCGCAGGCCGCAATAACCGTCAAAAACCTCAACACGGCTCGCAGGCTTGTCTCTCATATCAAAAACAGACTCGGCTCGTAGGCCGGTATCAACTGTACAACCCGTACTCGGCTCGCAGGCCAGTATAATAAATAAATGAATGAATCAATGAATAATATGTAGGCACCCAGGCCTCTATCAACACAACCGGTTCGCAGACCGGTGCCCATGTCTAATATACAAAAAGTGCAGGGACCCCTCAGCTCTCTCCACCTCCCTCTGCCTAACTGCCTGCTGGTCGCTGTCCTACCTCTCGCCTCCTACCTGTGACAGACCCACCAACTGTGGCTGCACCTCCCTGAGACCTCTGGCTCTGAGAGGTCTCTGCTCTATGTGCCGCATAGGGCTGATAATCAGCCCCGGTACCATCAAGAATATCCTGATAGTATCGGGCCTCCGCTCTAGCCTCCATGTAATGCTCTCGAGCCACCGTAGGTACCGAGGCTGGTCCCCTGTACCTGTACCTGTGCCTGGGGCTATAGCTGTACCGCTGCTGGTGGTGGTGCCTGTACCTGTACCTGTGCCTGGGGCTGTGGTTGTACCGCTGTTGGTGGTGGTGCCTGTGCCTGTACCTGAGCCTGGGCTAGCTGCCCCTGTAAAACACCTATCTATGCCTGTGCAGCAGCAAGCTACCCCTATAATAACTGTACCTGGCCCCTGAGCTGATCTTGCTCTGCTGTCACTGCTGCCAAGTCTGGCTGTGCAGGATGTGCTATCCTCGCTGCTCTCTGACCAGCCCACCAAACCATATGTGCTCCCGTACAGCCAGCATCATCTACAGTGTCATCTGCCGGCCTCTTAGCAACCCAATCTGGATCCACAGGCTGTGGTGCAGGAAATGGGGCCTCTACATCATCCCTCCTATACTGAGGGAAGGGAGGTGGCTCGTCCTGTCGCAGCCCCATCTACCTGCGTACCCTCTCTAGGGGTATCCTCTCGTACTCTCCCAGCCTCCGTCCTTCTATCCAGAAAGTGTACTGGATCCAGTGTAACTGTACTCGGGCTCCTCTGTGTGGGTGATGACCTCTGTAAGGTCTCCATACGATGTCTACCACTGTCAGGTCCTCTAATAAATACCTATAATAGGCGATGTCCCACCCTGCAAGCACTGCTCGTGGCTGTCCCATGACCCCCAACCACCTCTGAAAGCCGTATCTGTATATGACCTGTGGCCCTGGCTGTTGGGGTAACCCTACTGGTCTGATGCATATGATGTGCTCATATGCCCAACAGTGAAGTAAAAATGTCGAACAAATCCCGAATCACCTCATCCGGCGATAGCCCCACAGCTCCCTGTATAATTGCACCAGATATACTGGTGCCCAAGCATAACAGGTGTGCTCCTCCACCATCTCATGAAGCACCCCCATCAATGCCCATGGAAAGCAGCCTCCCTCTGAGTCCGGGAGGGTGAAGCAGGTGATCCCGATCATCATCAACATGGCAAGTTGTGTCTCAGGTCGTTGTGCACGGTACATATCACCATACCTGATGCTTGCGCTGTGATATGTCACTAGCGCAGCTGCATCCCCGAAAACCTATAGGATGTTGTCCATGGCTGTCTCTGCATCCACCTGAAAAATGGCCTCTCCATCAATAGGTAATCGAAGGATGTGATATACATCCTCCAATGTGATGGTCATCTCTCCAGTCGGGAGATGGAACACATTGGTCGCCGGATCCCATCTCTCGATGAGGGAAACCATCAAACTATTATCTCTGTCGATAGCTCTGTACCGCTGGACTCTGCCGAGTCCCACCTCGAGCATGATCACCTAGTGTGCTACAGATACATGTGGTCGCATCCGCACCAACAGCGGGGGCATCCTGTCCCGCATCGTCAGCTACTGACGTGCCTGCAAAACCAACTCACAACATTAGCTCTACTCTTTACAACAACAACACCACAACCCTCTACACCCACTTTTCTTCTCCACCTAGCCACACCATGACTCTCTAGCACACCCCTCTACCCACCTACTCTCTACGCTATTCAACTCCCTCTTCTACCCAAAACAACCCACCCCAAAACACCCCATCCCAACCCAAACAACACCCCACCCCAACCCAAACAACACCTAACTCACCACCACAAACTCAACACAACACAATAACTTAACCCAAGGCCTCACCCTACCCATCCGGCCCGACCCACGGCCTCACTCTACCCTTCCGGCCTGACCCAAGGCCGCAACCCAACAACTTGGCCCGACCCAAGGCCGTACCACTTCGATACCTTGCCCAACATCAACACCATACACTTTTATCCACCCATCCTATAGCTTTTTGTTCCATCGAGCTCACATGTTCGTGTTTTAGCATGATTAGGGTCCTTGACTTGATCTATCGACCAACTTTGCCTAGACCTAGACCGTGACGTTTATCTCAACCAAACCAACCATTTGGTACTGCCGAACATGCCTAAACGTTCCTGTACCTTACCTGTTATATACCCTGGAGCTACTTCCTATGCCTTGGATACTAGGATTATATCACCCTTGTTTGGATAAACTATCGACCTTTGCCTATGCATTGCCAGTTTGCTAGTCAAATCATGTACCCTAGTCGCACTATTACATTTCAACATGCATCTGCTTCCTTGGACCTACCCCACCATCTTACCATCCTCTCTATACCATTCACCCTTTATCAACCCTATCCCTGATTTCCCGTTCTCTCAATCTGTGATAGATTTGAGGGGGATTACCTATATCCTTAACAGGAGAAACCACTTCATATTATTGTCTGCGCAGCTTTACAAAACAAGCTACACGACAATAAGGGGCTAATGTAGACACCAAATTTGTGTCTTACGACCCCTTTGTGACCCGCATCTCATTTCGTATCCTAACCTCATCACCTAAACCTTACACAATTATTTATTAATTACCTCGTAATTGATAAATCCACATCACCTCACCTACCACCTCATTTTGCCACCTCATTGTGACCTAGTCCTAACCCTAAACTAACCTAATTAAGACCTATAACTTAGTCTACACCTACACCCATGATTAAGGACCCCTTTCTCACACCCAAAACCGAAATTCTAGTCACTTGACCAAGCCCGCAACTAATCCCTCGGGAGAAAAGCAGGGAAGGTGGGCTATTTTACTAAAAATAGCCTACTTTTTCCTTACCGATGCCGGTTCCTACTCGACCGCCGTCGGTTACGTAACTGCCATCGGTTCCCTGTAAAATGGGCTCCCCTAACCAGAAACAAGGGTCGAAGGATTTTTGAATCAACAGAGATCATTGGGAGTGATAAAGAGCATTCGGATCTTCGCTTGGCCGGGCAGAGATGAGTGAAGAGACAAGGAGAGTTGCAGCAAAAGGAGATCAAGCCCAAGATTGCAACGGAATAGCCAGAAACCTGTGATACTCAGCTGATCATCGGGAGGGAGATCTCTCATCTTCTATGTGTCAAGCCATCCCACTTGAGTTCTGCCTTTGTCATCAGAGTTCCTGGACCTGCATCTTCGTCAATAAACCAGTAAGTTACACCTTGCATGTCCTCTTTAATAACGTTTCTTAGACTTTTTGAATCACAGTCCCCAAAAATCCATTCCTAGATCCACTACCCAACGTGTCATTACATCTAACCATCATTCATTTACCTCTCACCATCTCATTACCTAATATCACTCATATACTAGCCTTACCAACAACACTGTTACCCTACAACACGACCACCCCACAAAACAACCAACCTACAGATCCTAGACCATACCGATATCAGTTATCAGCAACCGGTATCGGTTATTGTGACTCAAAACCAGAAATCAGCCTTTCCCCTACCCGTCTCAACGAAGCAATTTAATTGATATTTTACAGTCTTTTGTGTTAATTCATATTAGCAGGGGAACTGACCACCTTCGAAAGGAAGTTTTATATTTCCTGGGCCCAAGGCAGTTCCCTCATTTATTGTCTAATCAAAATCTTGTGGTCTTGTGTTCTTATTTGCAGGTAGTCCTTCCAAGACAAAAAGGAGTTCTTCGCAGTCAACCTGATCTTTCTCTATGGTACGCGCACACCATCTCGACGTTCAACAGGTATTCCTCCTAGCCCTAACCTTATCTGTTTCTAAAAGGAATGAAAGGATAGAAGCAACTCTATTCCCAGAAGCCGAAACATTCCGAGTGAAACACAATGCCTTGGTAAACGATGAAGAATGGATTATATACCCTTGAGGCCGATAGCTAGCGTAGAACCATTTGAGAAGTGGGCCATTGATTTTGTAGGACCAATTTAACCTACCACACGAAGGAATGGTTCACGCTATATCATCACTTGCACTAACTACTTAACAAGATGGAAAGAGGAAGCACCTACAAAGGATTGTATAATGGAAACATTAGCTAGTTTTTTGTGGGAAAATATAATCAGCAGATATGGATGCTCGTTGAGCTTAACAAGTGATAGGGGTACCCATTTTTTGAATGAGATAGTTAGAATATTGTTGGAAAAATTCATGATAGCCCACCATAAGACTACCCCATATCACCCATAAGCTAATGGAACTACTAAGGCATTTAAAAAAATTCTGAGTCACACGCTGATGAAGATTTGTGATGTGGGAAGACAAGATTGGGATGACAAAGTCTCAGTTGTACTATGGGCATATAGGACTACCTATAGGAAATTAAACAAGGCCACACCATTCTAATTGGTTTTTGGCATGGAGGCTATGTTACCAAAAGAATTCATGCTACCATCCATGTGTATTGCACACGCAGTAGGGTTAGCTGATGAGTAATCACTACAATAGCGCATGGATAAGTTAATGCAGTTGGATGAAAGGTGGTCACTTGCTAGGTGGATTTAGAAGACTGAAAAGGTGCGAAAAAAGCATGGCATGATCTCCATATTAGAAACAAACAATTCAAGGTTGGGCATATGGTCCTGTTTTATGAATCCAAATTTATACGCCATCCTGGGAAATTGAAAGTTCACTGGTTAGGGCCATATATCATCTCTTACATCCTTAATTCAAGTGCATGCCAATTACAATCACTAGATGGGATGAGGTTAATTAAAGTGTGGGGTGGAGTAATGTGATAAGTAATGGAAGCTGGTAGTGGAAGCTATGATTCGATGGTCCGGATTGAAGAATCAAAAGTGTGAAGTTTGGAAGAGCGCACGTAGAAAAGGTGGACATAAGGAGTTTGGTGTCAGGATATCTTTACAAAGACCATGTACAAGTATGAAAAGTGTAGGAACAACATGAGGTAGGTGATGTCAAAAATTAGGGTAAGGACAGAAGAAGTGCCTTTGGATCTGTAAGTGCACATGTAAGGATCTTCGTCCAATAAGGATTTTTGGGCACCATAAGGTTGTAGAATTTTTTTGCACAGGATTGGGTATGGGGGTAAAATCGCTAAAGGTTGGCTTATGAGGAAAATTCACCTTTATTGTGAAGGTACAATGGTAGGTGGCATTTCATTTATTACGGAAAAGAAGAAAAAACTATGAGCGTGAGGTCAAGATACATTATTGTTACATTACATTTGTGATATTGAAGACCTCTTATGAACTGGGGAATCCTTGATAAAAGTTATGAAAAATAAGGTTGTGAAGATCTGAGTGCATAGCGAGTTTTATTAATGAACCAGGGTGGAAAAATAGTACACATGTGTGAGGGAAAGGTTTGTTGGAGTTTTTGAAACCCACAAGGGAATACGCCATCTTGTGGAAGGAAGGTTTTTTCCAGGTTAGGGTTTCATAGGTAGGGCACATGATTAAAGGGATATCTCCCATAAGAGTAGAGCCGTAGAGTTGAGTAGGGCCAGAATAAAAAGGAAGAAATAATTTTTAATAAACAGACAGGAGAAATGGCACCAAGTAAAGTAACCACCATTTTACCAAAGAAGGGAAAGGGAAAAGGGAAACAAGTTGTTTCCACCAGTTTCAACGAGGAATGGTACGCGGAAATGTAATACCCGGATGGTCTATTGTTGGGAAAAGAATGGGTGTCTCACACGATAAAAATGGTTGTAAGTGACTACAGCCATCAAATGAGCACCACAGAGAAAGAGATGGCATTGGAAATGATTAGAACTATAGAAAAAAGGACACCAAATAGAATGTCAATCTACGACAATGAAGTAAAGGTGAATATGGATCAGGCCAGGTTATCGTAACTCTATGAGTTTCCCTATTTTGGAAAACTTGAGATGTTGTACCAATGGCTAATGTCATGCGTGCATGAAGACCATTTCTACTTTGTAGGATGAAGGATGAGGATAACTCCCCAACTTATCTCTAAATTTACTGGTCTTACCTATGAGGGAGATTCGTTTGATGATGAATTAGATGAAAAGGAGGCCATAAAGAAAACTTTGGAGGCCTATGACTATAATAAGGGATATCGGTACTTTGACATATCAGCAATTTCTGACCCTATGATGAGGATGGCCACGTGCCTAGTATCCAAAATGAATGGATAGGAGAGGTGCACACAGGTCAACAAGTCCTGATTGAAAGTTTCCCGAAAGATATCAGAAGGAACCATCTACAGGCTCTTAGCATTCATAGAATAAGATATCATCATTTTCGCACATGATGGATAAAGAATCATGTTTGGTAACGTCCTCCTTACCATCATCTTTGTAGAAATTGGAGTGCCCGATGGGCCAAAACAATTTGTATGGGAGTACCCAGATGAGAACCCTTCCCCTGCAAAAATATTTTAGAAGTATACTTATGAAGCAATGAAGAACACCCACAAGGTGTGCCTAGAGAAATGGTATAAAAGAATGCGTGAGGTGTTTGGGGCCAAGTGGATAATACCAAAGAAATTTCAATCTCTAGTGTAAGGAGAAGCTAATTTTGTAGTATACCAACATTTCTATATTGACAAGTTCACTTTGGAAGACAACACCAAGATCCCATAGTGCAAATTACCTTTCTCCTTCACTATGCAATACTTCCAAGCCAGGGTCAATTGATCTCAGCATAGTAGACCAAGACTACCACGAGCTGTGCAAGACTTTGATATACACAAAGAAGCATGCCTATGATGATATGTATGTCTCCCATGACATACACGTGATGAAGCCAAGGACCTTGTCAATTGCTGGAAGTGGTTTATGATCCTATAAAAAGAGATGCTCAGAAGAAAGGAAAACACACTGAGATAGACAAAAGACAGAAGAAGAATAGACACGAATGTTGAGTAATAGAGGGTTGCAGTAGTGCTAGGGTTTAGAGCACCTAGTGCTAAGGGTTTTGAAGGATGTAAGAGGCCTCTATATTGTACTAGGGTCTGTAACAAGGGTTGAAATGGGAGGGTATAGCTAGGATCTCTCATCAGTGAATATCTGTAGGGATTAATTCTTTTTCCTTTAACATGTATGGTCTAAGATGACCCCTTTGGATTGTAATATGGATACCAAAACTATCCTAAATGAATATATATAAGGTTTCGTTTTGTATATCATGATTAAGGGTGTAAACCCTCGTATTAAATGGCTATCATGGATCATATCGGATTTAGCATGCTTATTACTTTGTATTTGTAATTCATTAATGTGTGGTCTGTTAGATGATCATTTTACATTATTAACTAAAGTGAATGTATTTTTCATTATGTAAATCATCCTCCATCAATGGAAAAACTTTATCATAATGCTCACATAAAGGATGGGCCTCAGGTGAGCACCCATCACTCGTTGGGTGATATGCTAGCATGCTTGGGATTAGAAATTTATATTGAGCATAGATAAAAAATGACTAAAATGCTCTAATTTGGCCACAATTATTTTTAGACTTTGGCGGCTTAATCTCCTTAGCAATGGCTTTTTCTTCTCATCTGCGGCATGCTAAAGTGCTTCCATGGCTATTTTTCCTTTACCCATGGCTCTGTTCTAATTCCATGGTTTGCTTCAAATATTTACAGGCTTTACTCTAAGTCCATGGAAATCCAAGTTGCTCTATTTTTTGAAGGGGTGCAAAAATAAACAACATAAACCTATGGTGGAAACACATGTGTAACTACTAATGTTTGTAATGTACTTGCATGGTTAGTATGGTGTGTGTTGCGACAAAATTTTGTTGTTGATGCCATTTTTTTTATCATTTTTTGTTTCCACCATTTGACTGCTTGTTTCTCATATGACCGGACCTTCAAGGAGAAAATGATAAAGGATTAAAATATGTATGTATGTATGTGTAAAAATACAATGTAAAACATGCATGTATATGAATGTAAAAATCATGTGAATGTAGAATATGAAAATGAAAAGTTTAAATGGAACATGTGCACCTGATCTATGTCGAGAAAGAGAGTGTAGAAGGATATCCTTTACTGTGAGTTTTTTGGGTGATCTCATGCCACCATTATTGAAGAAGTGTAGGGAGAAAGTTGCATTATTATCCTTCATGTAATTACTTACCTAAATATGTGTGAAGATATCTATGTACATGTTGGTTTTTTAGAAGATCTGACGCTACTGGAAAAATTATTTCAGGGAGGCACACCCATTGTAACCTCCAAGCCTCTAATTTCTCCCCAGAATGCTAAGGACACCATATCTTGTAAAATTTGTTGAGTACTTGGTTCATAGACTGGTCTAAACCCACTCAATTTATGTAACCCACAATGCTAAGGGTAGAAAGTGTACTGAAATGAACTAGTGTAGAAGCACTGTGTAGAATGTAAGAACCCCAAATGATGCCCCCCTCTTTGAGGGTGCATGTGACATTGCTGATAGGAGAATACAGCCACAAAAGAGGACCAACCGCATGAACTCTGAAACTCTTCCCTATAGGGGAAGGGAAAGTGATTGGTAGAAACCAAGGTGCATACAAAAAAGAATGCTATCCAAAGACAAGTGTTAGTATGAACAAGCATGCATATAGAAAATAGTGTATAAGCTAGGCAAACAGTGTAGAAGCTACCAAGAAAAGTAATGTAAACACACAATAAGATAAGTTATTTGCACAAAGTGGGTTGAAAGCATGGGACATCACTCAGGACGTCGCAAGACATGTAATGCCATCATGGACATATATAAACAAACAAATGTGCACACCAAACATAGGGCAAGGCCCGCATATAAGGATAAATAATAGCATACAATGTAATAAACAAGTATGGAAGAAAATATCCCTACAGAACAAATGTTTCACATGAAGTGCATGTTATCATGTTAGAAAGATAACTAGTATGTCAAAAGTGTGTATAGCCAAGTAATGTAAAGTGCTAAATACAAAATGAAACAATAAAACCTATGAGAGACGAATGTGGATGCCCCAAGCGACCAGTGTAGGAAGGGTAGAAGGTGAGCATCCATGTTGCGTGTAAGAGACCTGTATCTACAATCACAACTAGAAAGAGACATGAACACACATGTGTGGATGGCATAGATAAATGACATTACAAGTAATTGAACTGGCATGTGTAATAAAGTGACCATGAACAAGCAAAGGTAAGCAAGATTAAAAGAAACCCTAATATGCAATATGTTTTGGATGGATGGAATGGAATGCAAGATGGAATGATAAGATTTGTGTGCCCCCTGAGTGAATGGAAATGTATGTAGTGAGGTACATTTGGTATTCCCCTTTAGCAGTCAAGAATGAACCATAAATGACATTACATCATTGGGAAATGGTCGAATAGTGTGTGTTGTATCTATCACATTGTGAGGAGTATGTATGTGTAATGATGATGATATACGAAATATAAAAAAAAATGTGTGTGAAACCTATAGCCTAAGTGTATATCACAAAAAAATGAATGTATAAATGATTATTTATCCCTAAAGCATGTATCACTGTAAGATGAATAGTAGGGAGTGGTGATGTATCCTAAAGTGTATACCAATACAAGATGAGAGAGTAGGGAATGATTTAGCCTATAGCGTGTGTCATTATCCTATAAATATCACATGATGAAAGGTCGAATGATAAATGTGTGATGAATGTGGGGTCCATTTGATTTGTAAACCCTCAGCATTCAAGTATGGACTGAGGAACTAAAGTGTGTCATAAGGTAGTGAGTGCAGTGTATAAAGAGATGTAGTATGTGCTATGATGAAATACGACCATGTTAGTATGATGAATACTAGTATGATGGATGATGTATAAGTGCACAAAAGTAGAAATTATGGTGTATAACATGTAATTTGTGAATAGAAGTGGTGTGTAAGCCCTAAAATTCATTGTGTGGGGTTCATGTCTATTTATCCCTCAATAGTCAAGTGTGAACTGAAGCACAAGAGTGTGTCATTGGGTAATGATGATGCTAAAACATGTGATGAGTATGTCTAAGCTTAGGATATTGATGTATGATAATGTAAATATAATATATGTGTTAATGCTAATATGGTGGGGGATGTGTTAGATACTATACCCCCCAAGTGTGTGTATGAAGATCATGTAAATCCATTGAGAAGATCATCATCTACCAAATACCAAGTTTTTGTTTAGCAGTGGAAGCATGGTTGGAAAAAGTAATAGTAGGACCATGTGATTGTCATGGAATTTGCATTGTGTCATGACCACTAGTAGGAGGATTAGTTACTTTGACAAAATTAATTGGTTAAAGCTTATACTTGAGAGGAGGACAAGTTGCAATGAGTTTTAAATGAGGTTATTTAGGTTGACATGTTAATAGAATAGACAACTTAGTAGGAGGAGTCTGTGAACTAAATTTGGGAGGTGATTGACTTGGTGATGAAGACAATGATTGAGTAGGAGGATATGGTGAACTAAGTGTGAGAGGTTGTTTCTTAGGAGTTACTTGAGTAAGGTTGGCCTGATGCTCATTAGATATAAATGACTCAGATTTAGGAAACTAATGGGATTTATCATTTGTATTAAAATGTTGTGTAGCAAATGAAATAAAACCTTGATGCTCAAGATGTCTGATTATTCATGGCAATGTGTGACAATCATTGTCATTATGTCCATTGATTCAATGATAATTGCAATATGGATGAACTTTATATTTTATTAACCGATAAGGAGAATAGAAATGAGTAGGTGGTAGATTGATTAAATGATGACTAAGGAAATGAATAAGAATGTCATGTTGCATAGTATTGTGCTCAAATATGAGAGGCTTAGGTAATGGCATGTCTTGAGGTTCAACTCGATGACATGCAGTGGACATAATTGCATATAATATGTAGAAGAAGCACAAACATGTGATTGAGAAGCATCCTTAAGTTGTTGAATTTCAGATTTGAGAGATGTGATCATGGATTCCATAGCCTTAAATTTTTCTTGGAATAAAGTGTTATGGTAAATATATTTTACGTAGGTTAATTATGCATTGCACATAGTTTGTTTGTTTAATTTTTTAATTGTTATATGGTTATATTTATTTATAACCTTCTATATTGTTTTATTCAAACATACATGAGTTGTTATATTATTTTAACAATACTATTGTTTGTATTATTTCACGGTTGTACCCGTGCAACCTATTTCTTTGTTTGTATATGGTTGTCCAATATGTATAAATATTACAGCACAACTATTGTAAAGAATTGATTGATGATTAATATAATCTTCCAGGCTTTCATCCCTATTTTACATTTGGTATTAGAGCAGATAATCTGGACCTGTGATAGCAGAGAAGGTTGCAGAGAGAGAAAGCAGTAGGAAGAGGAAGTGTCTTGGAGAATAATTTGTAGCACATTGAGAGCCTTGTGTTGCCTCTAACAACTTCCCAGCCCCAAATCCATACATCCCCATAACCCCCTCTTTTGATCTCTAGGTGTTTGGAACGTAATTTTTTTTTACACTGGTGCACCTTGCACTAGGAAAAATTTGCTGCAAGATTTTTTTTTTAAAATACCCATTAGGGGTTTCTCCACTAAAATTAGTGGATATTATCCTTTATACTAATTATAGCAGACTACTGCATTTGGAGGACTATACTAAAAATTGGGAGAAGGATCACTTTTGTTCACCATTGGCAGAGCTGAAAGGCCAATCAAAGTTTGATTTCCCTTTGTGTTAGCATGCATTGTATTTCACCTGTCCAGCCACCAAATAGAACACTCTCCGTGCAAGAAGACGTGAGTTATAGCCAAGAAAATTTGTTATTTGGAGTGACTTCCAGTTACTAAACCTACTGACTGAGTAAATCTAGCATTGGTGATTACATTGATAGAATGAAGTAGCTATATTGATTGGGATACCTCCATTTGGATTGGGTGAGCCTCCTACAAAAAAAAGGCCAATTCCACAGAAATACAATAAGGCAGTGAACAACAAAATTGCAAGTGAATCGTGTTTTCACCTACAAAATCCGAGCATTTTAGAGTCATCTTACACCCACCAAGTAGGACAAGTTACATCTGGTGGATAACTCTTCCCTGAGGATCAATCAAAGAAAAACAAAAATGTCGAACCACAAAACGGTGGAAGAAAAAATCAACAAAGCAGAAAATTGGATGCGGCTGAGGATAAATTTGCAAAGGCACATCCAAACACATTTTTTTGCTATCTATATTTTTTCTTGCATTCAAGGAAAACTAAATTCACATACATCCACTCAGACATAGCCACGTGGCCTCCTTGAGTAACCACATCGACTACATTATAAAGGTTAGTCATTTTTGGTAATGTTTAAATAGTATATTACTTCATTTCATATCATAAGTGCATATTGGTGTTATGTTGGATAAGTGCCGAAAGGATTTGGGTGTGGGAGGTTTGGGGTTTAACCCCCATCCCCAACTTATTTTTCAAACCATTTTGACATTTAGTGGAAAATTTGGTAAAACTGTTAACTATAGAGGCATATTTAGCTGCAAAAACACTGCTAAACCCACTAGTGACAACCAAAACCACTACTATAAATAGCAAGAAAAGCCCTAAAAAGGGTCCAAAAAAATTCCTACTATGCTTATTTTTTGATTTTGGACAACTTTTCCCAAAGGAGGGCTACCTGAAAAATAGCATTTTGAGCCATTTTTTACGGGTTTTTTCTCAGAGAGCCATTTTGGGCTCTGGAGACCACCAAGGCCCCGAGTAACAAAAAAAATTACCTATCATTCAATTTTTCAAAAAAATTGAATGTAATTGTATACTTCAGTGTATTGTACTAATTTGCAAGTTGCCATAGTCAACTACAAACATTGTAACTGATAAAAAATTGGCAGAGAATTGTAATAAAAAATAGTGAAATTTGGTTCTAAAACACTCATGAGATCCTAGATCTCATTCACAGTGTTCGGTATAAACAGTGCCTCTGGGAAGCACTTATAGGTAATGTCATCACAACTACTACTGCACTTAATGCCTAATATAGTTACAACAATGTCGTCTGGGCATCAACCCTTTAAATCAACGGGGAGTAATAAGGACACAGTGCACACACTTTGATCCCTCCCATCCATCTGTGAATGATTACATGACGTAAATCAATATGGACTGAGAAATTATCTGAGTATATAGCGAAGTTACACGCGCATGTATGAGGATATTTCTTTGAGCCGGTGTCAATAATCACACAGACCCCTTTCAGTATACTCTTGGTACCACGTATTGAATTATTTCACGTACATTAATGCTTCTTTCACATACCATTGGGTATATAGAAAGGTGAGCTTCTTCCACGTACCGAAGGGTATATCAGAAGGGCACGTATATAGAAAGGTTCAGTATATCGGACTGACGGTATATAGATTGGGAGACCATATACCTAGAGTGATAAGAGCCTTACCCTTTGTCAGTTGATTCTACAAAATGGGCACCAATACCCCCAAGTTATTTCTTGAGGATTCAGAACTGCTCAGAGGAAATAACTATGCAGCATGGAAGACAAAAATCAAGACATAACTTGAGTTTGAAGAGATCAGGACTGTTGTGAATGGTACTTTGACAAGATTAACAACTGATACAATAAAACAATGACAATTTGATAGATCCGATCAGAAGGCTAAGCTAATCATCTTGTTTGGAGTGTCGATGAGGTACAACCCCACATTCGAGATGCCAAAAAATCCAAAGAAGCGTGGGATAAGTTGAGCACAAGTATATGAGGCCAAAAACAAGAATGTCATACTAAATTTGTAGAGTCAATTACACACACTGAAGTTTAAACAAAATGAAAAAATAGAAACTTTCTTAAGAAGAGTTGCAAAGTTGAGGGCTTCACTTCTATCCCTAGGAGAGGAGGTCACTAATGATGTTCTCGTTCCCATTGTTCTGAGAGTCCTCCCTCCTCCATACCACATTTTTGTGACAAAATTAAATTTTTCAGATACGACAGTTAGTTTTGACAAGCTAGTAAACCTACTACAACAAGAGGAAGTTATGTATAATAATGATTACGAGGAGGAGCAGGAACTTTCTTCTCATCATAAATGGAAAGGAAAAGGAAAAGGAAAACCTAATTCCTATTAAAATTCCCAAAATTAGCATCAACAAGGGGACAAACAACAAAAGAAGAAATGTCCAATCTGTAAAAGAGGACATGAGTTGAAATATTGTTGGTATGATTCATACAAGAAAGGTTCATCAAGTAATTCTGGACCTCAACACAAACAATCTCACAAGGGGAACTCTAACTACAATCAAGGGTAGAAAAAGGGAAACTAAAAAAAACCCCATCAGCAAGGAAATATTGTTGAGCAAGAAGATTATTTAGATACTGAAGACTACTTGTACACTGCTCGATCAAGTGAACCCTCCACATCATCTAGTGATGTATGGTATGTTGAGGGAGCTACTCAACACATGACCAGCCACAAAGACTGGTTTACTTCAATGAGGGACACACCTTCAAAAAACCATGTTTTGTTAGGTGATGATTCTTCATACATAGTTCAAGGGATTGGGAACATTTCTCTACCTCTTGGTTCACGCAATTGTAGATTATCAGATGTACTATATGTCCCTAGGTTGACTAAAAATCTATTTTCAGTCAGTAAACTCCTAGATCACAACTTGAAAATTGACTTTGATAGTCATTCCAGTAAGAAAACATGTTTAATTCGAGACAAATCATGAGGCTCAAAAATAGTTGCAAAAGCCTCCAATGTAGGACACATGTTCCAGCTTGAGTTTTTCCATGCAAGATGATCAGGAACTTGTGGCTAAGAACTCTACCTCTGCACATTTGTGGCATCAGAGACTTGGTCATATCAGTTTCAAGTATCTCGAGACACTTCGCTGACACAATATGGTAAAAGGATTACCATCTCTCCAGAAGGATACAGACAAGTGTCCTCACTTCCTAGCAGGAAAACAACATAGAGGTTCATTCTAGAAGAGTACTTATGAGAGCTCATGGTAAGCTTTATCTGGTTCATACCAATCTTTGCGGTCCGATGTAAACCGAGTCATTCTGGATTTTAGTACTTCATGTTTTGTGTTGATGACTATTCGAGAAAAATGTGGATTTTTTGTCTTCACAAGAAAAGTGAAGCTTTTGAAAACTTCAAGAAGTTCAAAGTGGTTGTTGAGAATGAAACTGGTCATCACATCAGAACTCTCTGCTCAGATCGAGGGGGGAATTCACCAGTGATGACTTCAAAGACTACCTACAAGCTCATGAGGATTTGTTGACAAATTCCTCATCCACACACACTGAAGAAGAATGGTGTTGTTAAGAGAATAAATAATACTATCGTGGAAATGGTGTGATGCATGATCAATGATTTTGGATTAGTGAGGACATTCTGGGTAGAAGTAGAAAAGACAACAGTAGTGTATTTATTGAACAGAGTGCCCACAGTTTCTCTTGATGGAGTAACACCACATGAAGCATGGTCAAAGTGGCAACCATCTGTTGCACACCTCAAAGTATTTGGGTACAAAACAAGTATGCATATACCCAAGCATAATAGAAAGAAATTGGATATGAAATCACAAAAACTCATCTTCATTGGGTACAGTGAAGACACTCTTGGGTACAAATTTATGGATCCAAAGACCAGGAAAGTCTACACTAACAGAGATGTTGAGTTTTTTTAGAAGAAGGAAGTAGAGACTCCTCTGCCAGACTCACCTGATGTAGATTTTTCACCAGTTGTAAAAATAGAAGTTGATGTTCCCCAGATGATGAAAGTGATGATGGGGATGATGGTGATGATTAGATAGAACCACAACCCACAGGAGAAGTTCAACATATGCCCAAGTGGTATACTAGTATGCTATGAGATGCAAGAATGGATGCTCCACTGGATACATCCACCACTGGACCACTGACTCGCAGTAAAGCAAGAGAAGAAGTAAACTTTTCTTTAATGAGTAGAGTTATTGAATCTAATGAGCTCTCTAAAGTCTAAGAATCCCTACAGTCAAAAGCTTGGAAAGATGCCATAGATGTTGAATATAACTCCGTAATGAAAAACAACACTTGGCAGCTTGTCGATCTTCCACCAGGGAAGAAACCCATTGGATGCAGATGGATATTCAAAACAATGTACAAAGCAGATGGGACCATAAACAAGTATAAATAAATACTAGTAGAAAAGGGTATGCAAAAAAATAAGGCATTGACTACGAGGAGACATTTTCTCCCACATCTAAGATCAAAATGATTAGGATGATCTTTTCTCTAGTTGTACAGTTTGGTTGGAAATTCCATCAGATGGATGTAAAAAGTGCCTTCCTGAATGGATATTTACAAGAAGAATTCTACATGACTCAACCTGAGGGATATGTTGTACCTGGTTAAGAAGAAAAGGTATGCAGACTCAAGAAATATTTGTATGGCCTTAAACTGGCACCCCAAGCTTGGTACATCAAAATTGATGTACATCTTATACAACATGGATTTGTTAGAAATCCATATGATCCCAATCTCTACCTTAAAAATTAAAGGGGAGATTGTGATTGTTTTTTCTATGTTGACGATCTATTCATCACTAGAATTTTAGTGAGGATGATCGATGCAACGAAGAAAGATCTTAATCGATCGTTCGACATGAAAGATCTCAGGCTGATGCATTATTGTCTTGGATTGGAAGTATGGTAAAAAAGAAAATCACATATTGGTTTCTCAATTGAAGTATACCGAGACTACGCTTGAGAAATTCAAGATGATGGATTGTACACCTATTTCTACACCTATGGAGAATAGATTGAAGTTATCTCGTTTAGATCCATCTCCTATGGTAAATGCCACTCTCTATTGGAAGTTGATTGGGAACCTCATTTACCTAACCTACACTAGACCAGATATCAAATATGCAGTGAGCTATCTATCCAAGGTTCATGCAGGAACCCAAAGTTTTTCATTAGAAGGTAGCAAGGTGCATCTTGAGATATCTCAAGGGAACAGTGGATCTTGGTCTAGAATACAAGAAGAATGACAACTTCTTCTTGTCAAGATATTCAGATTCAGATCATGTAGGCAACATTGATGACAGAAAAATCCACTTTAGGGTTTGTGTTCTTTATGGGATTTGGACCAATATCATGGGGAAGTAAGAAACAACACTTTATTTCTCATCTCTTCCAAAGAATTTGAGTATCATTCTGCATGTGAAGCTGTCTATGAAGCGATATGGCTACGTCGCATACTTGAAGGACTTAGAATACCACATGAAAACCAGTTACCTTGTATGTTGACAATGAAGGTGTTCTCAAACTTGTTCAAAAATCCATATTTTCATGAAATAACAACACACATTGAGGTACAGGTACATTTCATACGCGAGCATGTCTTGAAGCACAATATATAGCTTCAATTTTGTCCAACAGCTGAACAATGAGCAGATATCTTCACAAAGTCACTTGCACGTGACAAGTTCGAGTTGTTCAGAGAGTTCCTCTCCTCATCCCTTGAGACAATGAAAAATTAAGGGGGGGAATGTTAGGGTAAATATATTTTACCTAAGTTAATTATGCATTGCACATAGTTAGTTTGTTTAATTGTTTAATTTTTTTAATTGTTATATGGTTATATTTATTTATAACCTTCTATATTGTTTTATTCAAACATACGTGAGTTGTTATATTATTTTAAAAATACTATTGTTTATATTATTTCATGGTTGTACCTGTGAAACCTATTTCTTTGTTTGTATATGGTTTTCCAATATGTATGAATATTACATCACAACTATTGTAAAGATTGATTGATGATTAATATAATCTTCCACGCTTTCATCCTTGTTTTACATAAAGTATGTAGTGTTTGTATTGTGCCAAAATGGGTTTGATTAGATGGATAATTCATAGGGCTAGATTCATCAGATAAACGATTAAATATAGGAAACATTATGTGTGTAGGTGTATTATCATTCAGATACATGGTGTTTAGCTATTTTAGCAAAACAGTATGGCAATTAGGATATCTCTTAAGTAAATCAGATAAATAAACTTAACCCGTGATAGAGGAAAAATGAGGATCCTAAGTGTGAAAGATGTTGGGTTCACCAAAATGATTAACTAAAAATAGGAATATATGTGGATAGCTAATCTAATCTAGAATGACATGTAAATAAAGTAAATAAGTGTAATAAATAACTATGTAAAATAACCCAAGCAACTATGAAGATGAAAATGTTAAACTCTAGAGTACAAGGAGAGTTAGAATGAACTTAGTTGATTAAAGGAGATCATTGGACCATGTCGTAAAATAAACAGAATAATATGGAAGTAGGAACAACTGTGTAGAGGTCCCAAAAAGGATAGGTCAGGAGTGATTCTCTGGACTGGAGCACCTGGAGAAGGACTAAGGAACTTGTGGGCACTCTAGTCTGTAGAATGGGCACCCTGGTCTACATAAAATGTCTAAAAATAAGTTTCACAAGTTTGGTAGGTGGTCTGAAACCCTCGTTGCATGTCACATCAGGTTCGCTACACTACACCATGTGTCGTTGATAATCCAAGATGAAAGGAATTCCTACAAGAGACCACAAGAAGTATCAAAACTCTAAAAAAAAAAAGAATGCAAATGAATGGATCAAACTTACCACAACTGCCACAACAGTGGGCTTACTAAATTAGCTTTGTACTACATTTCAGACCCAAATGTAGTTTTGGTGTGTGTGTGTGTGTGTGTGTGTGTGCATCATGTGCCCTAGGTCCTCTTGTGCCAATTGCACTTTTTGAAGTAGCGAGCAATAACTAGACGTAGAAAAAATAATAGAATGTGTGCATGAAAACAATAGACTCCCCTCCTATGAAACGTGATGTAGATGAACCAGCTTTGTCACTTTGTGATAGAGCTAGATTGATGCAAGTGATCTCCAAATGGATGAAACTCTAGGTGGATGATAATAGTGACTAGTGCTTGGTCCATCATTAAGGTAATATAACTTTATATTTATAGGGTTCTCTTGATCTTATTTCATAATTAACCATCAAATGGCTGACCACTAAAAATATAAGAAGCTAAAATGGCTAGAAAGTGCCCAAAAGTGGTGGGAAAGTTCAAAAGGCTCGAGGAACCCTTGGTGGGATCAAAGCACCCATAGGCGCCCCAGTACTAGCCTAGGTGCCCCAGTCAAGGCTAAAATAATGCAAAATTACAGAAGCTAACTGGGCATGTGGGTGTAAGAGGTTGGGAATGACGAAATAAAATAAATCAAAAAGGGAAAAAGATGGGGGTTAATTATCACTTTCTTCACTCAAGAACTTTCTAAATAGTATTATGAGACAGGGACTAAATAATGTCTCATTTGCATTATTTTTTTACTACAATTTGTTTCCTTTTTATTTACTCAATCCACCCCATTTGGGGTGTGTATTTTTAAGTTTTGGGAAAGAGAAAATAATTTCCTCTTACACCCACAATGTTTGATGGGAAAACCTTGTTGTGAATCCTACTTTTCTCCCTTCATATGGTTTGGAATCCATCTCCCATCATTTCTAAGGAAACCTCCATGGTTTTAAAAACCTTGGAAAGGAAGAGGAAAGGAGAAATAAGGGTGATGAATTCATATGGAAGTCATTGGTGACTTGAGGATACTTGGAAATCTTGTTAAACTCATTTGGATATATGGTAAATTTTATTAAAAGGGTTTTTATACCCCCTCTTCCCCTCTTTAGAATCATGGATCTTCTTGTGTATGGTATTGGATTTAACTGTTATTTTTTGAGTGTATGAATGGTGTTTTCATTTTCATTCCCTTGTGCATATTGGAGAAATTATTCCTCTCTCTACCCCATGGGCTTAGAGGGAGGCTAGCATGCCCTCAGCATTGGGAGGTGGCATTTAATGATTCCTATAAGTTGTGTGGACAACGAAACATCTTCCCCTTATGGATTTTAGAGAGTTGTTAATGGAGTTAGAGCTTACATTCTTTACTTGGAGATATGGAGGGTTCATTCTAAAATTTGACATGGTGTTCCTACTTTCGGGAGGCTTTTCCACTTGCACTTTTAGTTTTAGTTTTATTATAAAACTTAAGGAAATAAGGAATGTAAAGTGGGTTGTATTAGAATTTAAAACCTTCATTTTTATTTCCTTTTTTTACAAATCTTGTTTTGAAGAGAATTTATGAGTATGTATAAAGAACTCTTAATTTTCCATGTCTTAAAGTTGAAAATGAATGGAGATATTATTTTTACTCCCCTTGTAATATTGTGTTGAAAAGGATATTTGCTTAGAGTTATATTGAAATGGAGGTTTTATTTTAATCTTCTCTTGATTATCTATGTTATGCCTATGTTGCAAAGGATTGGAGACCTTGTTGTTACTCCTTTTGAAAACTCTTGTGATAGAACTAAGGAAGTTATGATTGGTTTTTAACATACTTTTTCTAAGTGGATATTTTTTTGTTTTAACTTCTTGGGTTTTGGTGCTTACAACACTCAAAATTTTGTGATGGACCTTGTAATAGAATTTTACCTATCCCAAAATCATTTTGATTTACAAGTTATACTTCTAGTTGGATGGATTCATGTTAAGAGAAAAGGAAAAGATTTTAAAATTTGAGAAAATTGGATGTGGATTTGGTTTAGTTATGGAGTTCATTGAAAGGAATTTTACTCCATGGACTATGTTTTGAATTGGGTGTTTTTTAAATTTTGTGTTCGAACTTGAGAAACCTTGTAAATAGTCTTTTAATTATTTGTTGTTTTAAGTTGAAGAAAGAAAAATGCAATCAAGGTGTTGCTTGAAAAAGGTTAAAATGAAGTTGTATTTTTTTATTATCTCTTCTTGATGTATTCTTATAGTATTTAGTTTTTCAATAAGGGAGGGGTTTTTTTTATAGTATGATGATCCTTACTCATCTTGTCTTGATCTTAAATCCTTCAATATAAATCTCTATTGGTATGCCTGTAATTTTTTTTATTGATAATATTTGGATGGGCTCCAAGGCCCATTACATAGGATGTTCAGTGAAGTTCAAAAAGATCTAAAAAACAAACAAAACAGGAGGATTCAAATATAAATTGACTCACTAATCCCGAGAATAAGACAAAAAGAAAAGAGAAGAGATATAGAAACATCCACAAAAAATAGAGGTGATAAAAATGACATTACATAACAACACCTATCTACAAAAATTTAGCACATGAGCCACCTATAAAGATTTTTCCTAGTTCTAGAACTAGGTCCCCGCTTTCACAGTCTGCGAGGGTTTTAAATTTGGTTTGTAACTCTGATCTTCGACACTCGTTTATGGATTGGTGGAACCCGTTATTTGTTGGTTGGGGTCCTCAACCAAGGTCGACACACTCTTTTAATGAAGGGGTGCCTTTTCCTCCAATCTTCATAAAATGTTTTTGGTAAACCATGGTGAGAGTAAAACCAGAGACGTAGCATTGGGATCATAAGCCTAACACTACTTCCCACAACACACCTTCATCATTGACTCTACTATCCTCTACCCTTAAAATGGTTTTAGTAAAAAAAATTGAGAGTCAAACTGAAGATGTAGCACTGGGATCATAAGCCTAACACTACACCTCACAACACATCTTCGTCACCGACTCAACTATCCTCCACCCTTGGTATTCCTGTTTATGGAAATGGTCTTAACCGTAAATATAATTTTATTCCTTTGTTTTCAAGGAAAAAAACTAGTCATCATATTTGTTCCTTCTTTTCCCATTGCATTATTTTACTACATAAGTATAACCATTCTTCTAATGCTAAGATAAAACATTTATAATCTCTTTTACACATGTTGTTGAACTAAATACATATATAAAGGAATATGTAAATGCATTTAAATTATTATATTTTTTACTCACCAATATCATTTATAAGTTGAAATGATTTATTAAAAAAGGAGTTAATATATATATATATATAGAGAGAGAGAGAGAATAATATACTAAAAAGAAATAATATATATATATATATATAGACTTTCCCATGTATACGGTCTTTTATACAAAAACAAATTTGTTTATATTTAAAAACATGAAGGAAATTGGGTTCTCCTTTCAAATATGGTATTGATGGCTCATTGTTTTATATATATGAAAGTTGTGGTATGTTTTTTTAAGAAAAAAATTATCAAACAAGTGGGGTTTTTTTCTATTTTTTCATATTATATGACATAAATGTATGGGTGTGGCCATATTTATAACTATATATTTTCATTCAAAAAAATGATTTGGAGTGTGTGTGTGTGTGTGTGTGTGTGTGTGTGTGTGGTCTTATAAACACAAACTCAAATGTATATACATATTGGATATTTGTTAAATTTTAGGGGAAAAACCTACAAAACAATAGATTTCTCAAGGAAAATACAAAATATCTCTCCATTAAACCACTATAGGGTTTACAATGATATAGTTGAATGGAAATCCATCATTAAACTATCATCTTCCTCCATAAAAGCTTCATAACTTTAAAACACAATCCAACAAAGAAGAAATGAAAAAAAAAAAGAGAGAGAGAGAGAAAATGAAATGTATTGGGAAAGATTAAGTATTATTAGGGTTTTTTTCTCAACTTAAAAAATCTATGGTTGAGATCCCTTTGATCTAATGTTTGTCAAAAAAACCTAGGGTGGGCCACTTGTTAATTGGATCCATTAGATTGACTTTTAAATTATTGTTGAGATTATTTTCTCCCCCTCTTTTAAAATTGGATAAATTTTTTTAATTGGATTTGAATGAAAATTACACTTTGGGTGTTATAGCCCACTTAATCTAATAAGTGGCCGAATAGGTTGCTTTAGGCCTTCTTAAGTTAAATTTTAACCTGGTTGAATTGATGGGATAGTAATAATAGTGTTATTACTTAGATTAAATAAGCCCCTAAATGGTTAGTGGAATCCCTTGGTGTGGAAACATTGAAACTCTTGTGGAAACATGATTACTGTACTTATATGATTAATATTGGAAATTAAATCATTACCTTTGTAGGTAGATTAATGATATAAGAGATAATAAATATATTTTTGGACAAGTTATATCTCTTACTTTTTATGGTCAACTTTGATAAGACACCAGTAACAATTTCTAGGCATAAACTGAGTAACACTTAATTCCACATTACATGGAGTTCAATTTCTATCCCTTGGTATAACTTTCGATGTGCGAACCAAGTTTCAAATTCATTATTAAGTGACTACCTAATGGCATGTAACCCATGTCGATAAATTTATTATTAAAATTTTCCAAAATTTTACAAGATTATTAAATGGTTATTTTGGGTTGTGAAATCATGGGCATGACATCTGGTATCAAAGAAAATTTTCAACACTTAGTACACTGGGAAATATTTAGTATTAATTTAATAAGTTTGGATCAGTTCACTTTCCCATTCAACAAAAAAAATTATTCTAAACTTAATCATTCCTTCCCATCTCAGTTGAATGCCATAATGATGCACTAAATGTTGCACAACTAAAACAAATACTTAAAAGTGTTGTTCCTACTCACAATGTGTGATTCATGATTAATTATAAGATTAGATGAGAAAAATTAAGATATGGAACCACCAGTGGTGATTTTAGTGCAATTTTTCATTCAAACACTCTATTTTAAAACACTTTGCAAAATCTAGAAAAAAAGCATTCAAAAATAGCATGCAAAATGCCTCCCAGACTCCCCTTATAGAGATTGTCTAGGTTGATCATGTCCTCTAGTGAAATGGGATACCACATAAACCAATAAAAAAACTATATAGGATCATTTTATCTTTTATTTAAATTTTTCTAAGCCCAGCTGGTCATTTTTCTATATGGTATGATTGCTAAAAACTAGAAAATTCATTTTGGTTTTGATCGGTAGTTTTAGGAAACATGATGAGAAACCAAATTCTGCTTTCACAAACCTCTTGAATATTTCTATGAAAATTGTTATCAACCATTATATTTGAGAAAAATAATTTAGGATCTATTTTTTTGAGCCTTTTTTGTAGTCATTCTGCAGCAAGGAAGAACTAGCCCAATAACAATAGTCATCCTTGGAAAGGAGGTCACAGTTTGAGTCCTAGTTATCATAAATGTGTTATGTTAATTTATTGATTTATATATAAAGGAGAGTGTGTGATATTTTAAATTGAATTTTTTTTTTATTTTTGGATGTTTATTTGGGAACCCCTTTTCGTAGGCACTTTGGCTAGGACTGTTGAAATGTAATAGTAAAATGTTAATAAATGGACTTGAATAGGTGCTTATAGTTAGAGATATATTTTCTAGTTTAAAGTTATGAAAGTATAATTATATTATATGTATAAAAAATAATATGTTAGATTTGTTAGCTTTACCAGTTGGGTGTTTGAAAATCATTTTGGCAAGCCTTTTGTATCCATTTGGGCTAGATCATGTAAAGGGGGAAAACAAGCCCTATTGACTCGTTTAATGTTTCAAGACACCCTTGGGGGTTGTAAACAATTTTAATGTGGTAAAATTGTTATGTTACATGTTTCCTTGGTTAAATGATGTCGTGTAGATGAGTTAAGTGCTAGGAAGCATTTTGTGTGTTAATTTTTTTGGTTTGGTTTTGTCATTTGGGGCACAGAAAAGAGCCTTGGTTTATTGTTGGAAGCACTTGGTAATCATGACGGGAGTGTGAAATATTTTATTCCTAAATTTGTGTGAGTAATTTTGTTTATTGTACCATTATCTATGAAATCACTTGTGTGTGGCATTAAAAACACCTCCTTTTGACCTTGAGAAACCCATTTGGAATGGGTGTGAAATGAATAGTGGTGCTCAAAATTTGTGTAACATGGTTTCTTGAATGATTTTTCCACGACTTTAAATTGTCATAATATGAGATATAAAAATATTATTCCTTGATAATTTATTAATTTGAGATTATTTTCTAACCCACTTAAAAGAAAAATTGGAAAAATAAACCTTTAAGCCTTGCAAATTCCATACAGAATAGTATGGCTAAAATGCTTATACCATAGTGAAGATTATTTTTTCTAACCCTCCTAAATTTTCACATAATTAAGAAAGGATATGGAGGTAATTAATTTTATATCCACTTGATGGGTATTTTTATTTAAGTTTTATTCTATACTCACCTTATTCATCTTAGAACTAAAAATTCCTTTAATTGTTAGAAGAAAACTTTTGACTCCACAACTAAAATCATGACGAGACCATTTTTATAACTCATGAGGATTTTTTTGGTTACATATAAAATGTCCCTTTCTATGGATTAAACATACAAACAAGGAATTCACACAATTCCAAATATTTATGAAATATAATTTTTATAAAAACAGTTCCAACATTAACTGAAACCCTGACAGCGAATTGAAAATTTCACTTTAGGTCATCAAACACCCTCCAAATAAGCTAAAAATGTGTAAAAATTCTTCTACAAATTATATTTAATTAATGGAATAAACACCAACCTGAAACAACCCTTGTGCCAACATATGAAATAATACCTAGATGAAATTAGTTTTATGACAATAAAAGTGTAGTCCACAAAATGATCTAAAAATGAGGTCTCCAAAACCCAACAAATGAAATATGCAATATATTATCCTTATAAAATATGAGAATTCCTAACATGAACTTAGAATGTATATTATTTCCCTATAAGGCACCCAAATGCACTCCTACCCTATTATCTCCCTAGGAGAGGGGATCCCAATAATTACAAAACCCTTGTTATGACCTCTCCTTGATGCCCTAGTTACAAACGAACGAGATGGTCTTCAATGAATACCTTCACACCAAAAAATTGGAGATTTTTCATTCTCCAATATCCAACAATTAATGGTTTCATCCTCTTTAGATGCCACACTAATATATTTTTCCCCTTAGTGGAATTGGATTAGAGCAATCAACCCTAGAACCAAGTAAAAAAGCATATGTGCCAAAAATTATCCCAAAATGAGCTTATGTAACTCCTTTTATACCCTTATGGTGGTGATAAAGGTCATAAAAGGATAATTTCCCTATGTTCAACCTCTTTATAAGCTTTGTTTTAATTTCTAATTTTACTTTGAGGGATCTCCAACCCAACTGACCTACTAAAGAGGCCAGAATACAAATTAAAAATATATATTAATGAAATAAAAATGAAATGCAACCCAAGGAATTCCCTTGTTCATATTCTTATTTCCCAGAGGGAGAAGAATGGTAAAGAATCCTTCAAATTATAAAAACGGGACATTACAGTCCTCCCTCCTCTAATTTTCTTTCCCTCAACCAAAATGTAATCTCTTGAATCCCAAATAAATCTATGTGCCTACTTCTTTGATGTGCATGCACATAAATCAAACTCATTACAGAAAAAATGTGTTCCCTTCTTCATCCACTCATGCTTTGTAGATATGGTGTACAACTCTTTTTCTTTGCTTGCTAAGGCCTACCAATTACCATCTAATTTATGGAATCAAAATACTTTGGTAATGTTGTCCAAAACATAGCTATAAACTTGCATTTTTCTCTCAAAATCCATAATGTTAGTGGTTGGAAACCACCTTAAATCAGCCAAAAATAAGTCAATATTAGTAGTAGTGTGGAATTTCTTCAACCTTATAATTGGAGGATCTTTTTTAGGTGTCTCATAAGTAGGAAAGTAGTTGGAAATTTTGTGAACATAAAGTGAAAACAAGGTACAATAGTTGTAATCATAACCTCTCTCAAAAATTTTCCATACTACCCATGACAAGGGGGTTAGAAACACCCCAAAATGCATGGAACATGCCCCAAAAATGCCCAAGAATATACATTTACTAACTTCAATGATTGAAACTACTTTTATGACAACAAATATAAAAATATCATATGTCTTACCCAATTTCCACATCAAATATCTCACTGCCCCAATAATTGTGACTATCCTTCCATCATTGTTTTTCAAATGAGTTGATATATGAAAAAGAGAACAATAATGAATTTCCTCTTACTTGGATACTAGGAATACCTCCTTCAACATGGCTTAGATTCTCATTTATTTGTCTTCAATCCATAATTCCAATCTTTTCCTTATAGAATTGAGGTTGAGTTCCCGTAAAAACTAAATCCATTGTATCCAAAGAATAAATCATATCTTATCTAAAATAATAAATTCAATCCAAAGTTCGAATTTATCCATGAGGGAAGTGATATTTTCCCCCTTGGTTATGGTGATCATGGATCATTTGTAACCAACTGTACTCAGCCTCATCCTTCTTACAAATTTCCCTTCAATGAAATTATGTATGGTACCATGAGTTGTAAGCATGGTTGCTTCTTGGCCACAAAGAAGAAACTTCACCTGGAATGGTTGATGAGTATGTATGTAATACACCAAAATAAGAATGATTCCCTTTCCTATTATTCTCCTTACCTTTTTCTCAAACATGGAACCATGGGTCAACCCCTCCTCGTCTATAATAAAATCAGAATTGTGATCATTCCTTAGATGATCCCAATGTAATAATTACTTAGCAAAAGAGGCCCGTAAGGAGTATCTAATACAAATAGAACCATTAGGCTTATCTTTCCAAGAGTGATTTTTGACATTTTTCTTACACAATCACAAACAAATATGAATTTACCCCAAGTATTGATTTTGGAATGAGTGATTCTTCTTTTCTCAAGTATCATGAAATCATCCATACCTTTATCATGATGATATCTCATTGGTAGTGTCATAGAAACACATAACAAGAATGAGACAAGATCATCTTTCATATCTAGCCATGCAATATGAAAACATTCTTGAGATGAAAAATTTTCCAACAAGGGAGATGAAATATTCACATACCATGGGTTGTTCATGATGTCCCTATTATTCAAACTTTATGTGTTTAAATAAGGAATCTTCATTTGCATGAATTGTTCACCTAATGGTATATTTTCAATATTGAATTCTCCCCAAATTTGTTGGTTCTTATCTTAGGTATCCTTTGGCTTCTTATCAATGTTGTAAACTCCATTCACTGACCTCCTTTTGACTATTGTTTAGAACAGTTCATCCATTTGAATATCATTAATTTCCCTTGAAAAAATAAATTCAAATCCCAATTTTCGTAAACTTGTCTCCTTCCCTTCCCACTTGGTACCCTTCATCTTCACAAATTGGTTAGAATATTATTTAGAATGACCAAAACATTTCAAATACATATTATGAAGGTTATGTAGAAAATCCTTACTAAGAAGATGATGAAATTTCTTACCATAGGTGGATGTCCTGAAATTTTGAGCAAGTTGAAGATTTACATGAGCATCAAAAGAGGCCCTTATTACATGGACGTGCATCCAAACAAGGTCACCCATAATTATAAAATGCTTTCAATAATGACTCATATCTTGATATGACATTAATGGAAGATAAAAATCTAAAGTACGTCCTTACTTTGTACTGACATTAGGGAGATTCTCCTCTTGACACAAATCTGAAAATGCCATACTATGGAGCATTGAACATGGAGAATGATCATCATACCTTCGGCTTCCCTGAAAATAAAACTTATAAGAGATGATTGGAAGATTCTCTTCCCATTTATTTTCCTTCATCTTCTCACCATTATTAGAATAAACCTCATGATGACCAAAGAAATGTAGTAACCTAATGTTATGTCACATACTCATGTTATGATCATAAAATAAATCAAGTGGCTTACCCTCAACTATTGTTTTGGAATTTAAAGAAGGTTGAAAATCCACACAAGTGTATGGTGAGGTATATTTCTCATAAACCTCCTGAAAATCTGATTGTTATCCCTCAATTAGGGGATTTTCTACTTTTCCTTCATGCTCCAAAATGAAATTTTTTTTACCCTCTTCGAATGCATCTTCTTTACCCTTGTGAAAATATGATTTATTTTCAACATTTATCCACACACATTCATTAGAAATTAGTGAAATGTCATTAAATATTAAATAACTTTTACCTTGGGACTCATGCTCCATGATTTCTCTTTCCTTTCTAAGCTTGTGCTTCAGAATTTCATCAAACCCTTCTATTTCTATGGTGATGTTTGGAAAATCAGCCAAGAGATTCATTTTGACAAGTGTTGAGGGTTTTTAATACTCCCTAGGGTTTCTCCCTCTTGGTAACTAACTTTTTTGATATATCTTTCTCCTTCTTAACCTTAGAGGGATAGACATGTTTATCATTTCATAGAAAAATTAGGAGTTTGGTTCCCTCTTCCTCGAGTTTTGTAGCCTCTTCTTTATTTTCCAACAATATGGGGCTCTTATCCTCTAGGGTTGGGATATCCTTCCCATTACCATCATGCCTATATCAGAGCTTGGAACAATTTCCAATGCCCACTCTATCTTTCCTCCATCCTGAAAAATCATAAAATGTCAGGGCATCACTAATAACTTGTAGAAGAGTTGTATACTCCTCATATAATGTAGAAATGTTATCTACTTTGTATGGTTGAGTATTATTTGCTTCATTTGAATAGTTCCTTCCACTATTTGGATCCTTAATGGTATAGATCAGCTAAGCCATTTTGTTGGTCAGCCTTTCTTGTGCTAGGGAAAGCCTTATGAAACTACCATCACCAAAAATTCTATCTGTCATTCTATATTCTTGCATGAAACCCTCAAAATGGAAATATTGAAAATTTGATACCACTATAATGTCCCTTTCTAGGGATGAAACATAAAAACATGAAATTCACACAATTCCAAATATGAATGAAATTTTATTTTTATAACAATAGGTCCAACATTAAATGAAACCCTAGCAAAAAACTAAAAATTTCTCTTTAGGGCATCGAAAAATCTCCAAAATACATAAAAACAAGTATAAAAATCCTTCTCCAAATTATATTTAATTAATGAAACAAATACCAACACAAAACAACCCAAATATGTGCCAAAATATGAAATAATACCCAGCTGCAATTAATTTTATGATATCAGAAGTGCATTCCACAAAATGAGCTACAAATGAGGTCTCCAAACCCCAACAAATGAAAAATATGCAATATACCAGCCTTATAAAATATGATAAGTCCAAATATAAACTTATAATTTAGATTCATGCCCTTGAAGGTTTTGGTTCCCAATCTAACACCCAAAAAAGGATCTGAACAAATGAGGGGGAGAGGAGGAAGGATAGACCTGTTAACTTGTCATTTGCAGCTAAGGATGGGGTTATGTCTCTCACTTGACCAAGAGTTTTGGGAATGATAGGGGGAACTTGACTAAGGGTATGGTTGTCTACCTACTACTTTTGGCTCTTCCTGAACCAGAGTAAGAGAACCCAAGGTGTAACCTTAAAGAGAGAGGGAGTTGTTATGTTTCAAGCCCTAAAACTTATAGGAAGGTAAATCTGATACCAAGTGTAGCAACTAAATATAGTGCTCACTTGAGAGAGTGGTCACAAATGCACTAAAACACTTGGGAACTCAAACACAGGCTACTGAAGACAGATAGGATGTGATCACAAGTATCGTTCTGGAAGGAATTTGTTGAAAACTTGGAATGGAATGAAACTTGGGATGCTAAGCTATGTGAATCCAGGAAAATACACTCAAAATATGTAAAGTTTGTGTAATTTTCCAGTAGATATCATGTTGAATTTGTAAGAGATGATGAAATCTACATAGGGTTAGGACAATTATAAAAAAATAGTATAAATGAAGGTGGGTGTGGATGGGTGATGGATGAAGATGAGGGGAGTGGGATATTAATGGGAGGAAAGGGCTACATTAACCATCCTAATATTGATAATTCTTGATGCACGTAAACCCAAAACCAAAGAAAACTGATCTTCTAAAGGTTGCTTACCATCATGGACACCCAATAAAGTAAAACAACATAAAATGAGCCTTTAAACATTACCACAGACACTTAATACTAGATTTTCTTGTGTTCACCGCATAAAATCCCTAAAATCAAAGGACACCCTAAGATATCATATGTTCATTCCAAGTTATTGCATATAGGCGTTTACAATTGAAGCAAATAATTCAAGGTAAAACTACAAAAAACCATTTCCTTCAATGTCCAATCACACAATCAAATGTAGAATGATTTCCTATAGTTATTTGACATGATAGAACATAGAATAATAATATAAGGTCAATATTTATTGATATAATATTTTTCTACAACAAGAAACAACAAAAATTTACATGGTAGAATTGTCATGTGTGTTCATTTGCAAAGGAGACATAAATATTATCTACAAGAATGATAATGGATATATAACTAAAACCACCTCGGCATGAACCCCAAATGGTAACCAAAATCATCTAAATTTTTTCAAGAAACAAACCCCAGAAGAGCAACCCCATGTTTTTTCCCAAACTATTTAATTTCCACAAACAACCACCTAGCCAGAAGCCCAGAAGGAGAAAATTAATAGAAACGTTCATTATTATACAATATTATCTCAAACCTAATGGAATATTCTTTCAAGATTCTAAATCAAGGGTTAATATTGTGATCCATGTGTTAAATAGTGAGATAAATGGAGAACCACCTAATCAAGAAGATTAAGGAAGGAAAAATAGCCAAGTGTTCACTCCACAACTTATAGGTCAACAAATTGTCATTTTTTGGGAGAAAAGGGAGAATATCCTACCTCCAAGAGAATCCATGGTTGAAGATGGATCCAAAAATAATCTCCAGTTGTCAAATGGATCATTATATTCCATGAAAATGACTTTTTTACCTCCAAGACTCATGTAACTACAAAATCCAAAAAATATTGCACCATTTTCCTCAATTTTGTTTCTCTAGAAATACCTCTCCATAACAGTCCAAACAAACTTTACTTGAGGTGAAATGGATTCCTAAGTTGAAAGTTATAGTCAAAAAACCAAACCCGACCATTCCGCACAAAACTGCATTGTTCCACGAATTCCAGGATAATCCTCCTTTAATATGTGGCTTGATGAACCTTCATTTAATTCCACAGATTTGCTTAGGTATTTAAATTATATCAAATATTTTTATAAAACTATCATCTTCCCATTTTTTTATGCATATTTCACATGAATCCTAATTTTTATGTGGCTTTTGTTTGATGTGTGACTTTCTTGTGTTCCACGAATTTATTTGATTCATATATCACTAAGTGTATAATGTCCACAGAACACCAAGTTTCCTTCTTGTGAGGGTCTTCAAACTTTCTCCACTTAGACATTCTACATCCCCACACCAACCCCTTTTCCATGAAATGCCGAGAGGGTCTTCTTATTTTTGTCGTGGCATTTTTTTTTGTAACTGCTTTCCTTTGTTTTGCAGATTTTGAATTTCCGTGGAGCACTATACCTTTTCATATTTTGTTTTGGGGATTTTCCTTGCACTCTTCCCAGAAGACTAAATTTTTTTCCACATGGATTTTTCTTATTAAATCTACATAACACTAACTTAGTGTTGCATGACTTATAAACTTAGGTGTGGCATAACTTTAACTCTACTTCATTTTTTATCTTCACGACATCCTTTTTCCTACATTGTGACATATTTTAAGTAGGATCAACCCTTTGTTTCATGGAAAAAACCAATTCCACAAAATTTCATCTCCTCTAGGTCCTTGAAACACTATCTTCTTCACCTCTTTGTTTTGTGGAAATTGAATTTCCGCATAACACAACAACTTTATCAAAACATCAAAAATTGAAGGAAATATTAATATGTAAGTTGAAAACCATGTTGTAGGGTTAGATGATGATACAATTAAAGCACTTAGGATGAAAGGGGCTTAAAATAACTTGTAGAACATATTTAACAATGCGGAAAATGATAAGGTCACTTCAACATACCTTGAGAGGTTTTGCAAAGATAGTGCTAAAGATCAAGGGGATCGAAATTGGCACCAATAGAAGGCACCCAAAAGGCACTCCTACCCTAGTCTCTCCCTAGGAGAGGATCCCAAAATAATTCAAAAACCCTTGTTATGACTTTATTTGATGCCCTCGTTACAAACTAGCAAGATGGTCTTCAATGAATGCCTTCACACCACCAACTTGGATTGTTTTCATTCTCGAATGTCCCAAAAGGAAGGGTTTCTTCCTCCTTGGAAGCCACAATAATGTTTTTTTTCCCCTTAGTGGAATTTGATTAGAGAAATCATCCCTAGAACCAATTAGAAAAGTATATATGCCAAAAATAATCCCAAAATGAGCCTATGCAACTCCTTTTATGCCCTTATAGTGGCATCAAAGGTCATAAAGGGATAATTTCCCCATGACCGACCTCTTTAGAAGATTTATTTGAAGTTCTAATTTTACTTTAAGGGATCTCCAACCTATTTAACTTGCTAAAATGATGAAAATACAAAGTAAAAGTATATATATGAATAACAGAATTATGAAATGCAACCCAAGGACTTCCCTTTTACATCTTCTTCTTACCCACGCAAAGAAAATGGGAAAGAAACCTTCAATTTGTATTAATTCAAAAATGGAAACATTACAACATCTATGATATTTATAGTCCTTAAAACCCTTCTTTATCTTGGCATTTTTGGATTAAGCTTGGTGGTCATTTGTTAAACCTTGTCGCTATGGATGTGACAATACAGCTTGGCTAGAATTTGTTGCTCACTAGAAAATAAACTTGTGATATTAATCCAACATGAGTTGTTAAGAACACAATTTAAATATTCATGTTCTCGGCACTTAATGTGAGAATTATGGAATTGTTCCCTCTCTAACCCTATCTCTTATAAGGTAAAACATTTTTTGTGAAAACAACATTCTCTCACCCTCATTCTCGCTTCTCTCTGGAAGTCAAATTGTTTAATTCAATCACTCACTTGGTGATTTGAGACTTCATTCCAAAAATAGTATTGGCCCATGATGTTGCAAGTTAATGGGATGCTAAGAGTGAATAATTTAATAACTAAAAAACACAATAATCATACCTATAAGTGTACTAATAACTATGAATAAATTTGGATAACTATATGTATTTGGGAACATGTAAAATATATTTATATAAGTGACATTGGTTGTAGCTCAATCATATTGTTTGTACCCCTAAAATATAGAATAAGTGTGATTTATATATGTTGAATGAATTGGAATGTGAATTTATCATTATTCTTGATTACATTGTGAATTTTCAATTTTGGTTATATACTAAGTCTTGGTCATACGAACACTGATTACCACATTTCCCATATTTTATTTTGATATGACAAAAATAATATACATATTTAATGTGTATAATACAAATATACATCAGTTTACACTTTGGATATTTCATTGGTTATTATATTGTTATGAGACCTGAATAAGGTTATTTATTACCTTGAAGACACTCGTAGTTGTTATAAAATACATCTTGTGACTCTGATTTATGAAATACTAAAAATTGGTTATTATTTAATCCTTCCATCTACTTTAGATGATGTCATTATTTGAAAATATTGTTTCTTTTAGACATACAATGCATCTTTGGGTTGAATGAAAGTGGTTCTTATTGATGGAGTGATTCTTGACAATTATAACCTTATTGTTTTAGATCTCAATAGGATTGTATTCTTGTTTTCCTTTTTTCAAAATGAACATATACCTCTAGTTTGAGGGAAACACATCCTTTTGGACCTAATGGAAGTTTGGTGAAAATTTTTAATTAACAAGTTTAAGCAGCAAGATATTGAGAAAACATTGCAATCTACCTTTCCGTTTGGAGAAAATATTTCTTGTTGTCCTCTTGACCTCTTAGGGAAAATGTGAAAGGACGAGTTGTCTTGAGCTCGTCTAAGAAATAATTTAGTGAATTTCCTGGGAACTTTGATAATTTTTGAAACCCCCTTTAATTCATTTTCCACATATATCATTCACGTTTTCTTATGTCTAAAATGGTAAAAAAAATATCCTTGTAAACTTATAATGTGCCTTACTCAGTTCTAAATCAGTTAATTGTTTTTCAACAAAGGATTGTGGCATTTTTCACAATGTAATAGTATGGATTTTGGATTATCCTATAAGAATATTTGATAAGATCTTAACCAAAACATAATTGTTTTATCATAGATTGGTTTTATAAACCACATTTTTTAACTGTGATGAGAAAATGGTTCAAGTTATGGAACCGCAAGACAAAACTAGAAACTAATTTTCACTTTATAGTTGTATAAATGATACATACTTAATTTATTGGTACTTATAATGTGTATGAATAAATATTTTTGTCAAATCAATTGATCATATTTTTCATTATTTTTGGTTTTATGTGACCCTTTATCATTGACCCCTAGTAAAGGAATAGTTAAAATACTAGGGAAAATTTGAGGGTCTTGTGAACAGTGTGTCCATTTTTCAAAGATAAGTGTAGACCAGGAAGTGAATCCTCGCATGAATTTGGAAATTTACTCTCATTCTTGTGTGTTTTTGGTGATGCCTATGGGTGGCTTTGTGCACATCATGTATGCATAACTTTTCAACCATTCTAAGAAAATAATTGTTCTTTGCTTGACTCAAACATTAATAGTTTCATTAAGAATCACCCTTTTTTTATACATCCGCTTATGTTGAAACTTGTAGAGAATTAGGATGATGATGTTAATGAACCTTTTTAGTAGCTACATTTTTCTTGATTAACATTCTCTTATTCCTAGATACACTAAATTTTGAGCCAAGTTATATTTCAGTGGGACATGATTGTTGAGAAAAACAACTACGTGGTAGGATGAAACACCTTTAAGCCTTTGTTATTCTTACCCCTTCTAATGACTTCTAAGAAGAAGTCTATTTCTAGGGGAAGGAGATGTAGTGTCATCATTTACGTCCCCTTTGATGACATAAGGAATCCATGTGTTATTCATGATTGAGAAATTGGAATTAAGAATATCATGGCTATTTGATCTAAATAATTATGATTTTATCGTCAAGTTAATGCTTTGATGCTAAATTTTTCTTGGCAAGATGATGTGTGAGGCATACGATATCGATTCAATAATTTAATTAATTATCAAATGGTTCAAATATGATGTTAGGAATATGTTGATCTAATTATTTCATGGATTATAATTTGAATATACATTATTTTATTATCTCTTTATCATGTATATACTAACTTTTTTTAGAAGGTTATTATGCTTGATCCATGAGGTTGATTCATGGGAGTTATTAGTATCATCTAAATATGATGGTTTAACATATAATTTTTTATATATTTTTAGAGTAACATGTATTTTGTATCATATTGTGAAACTTTCCATGGTTTATTGTAGCAATTTCTAACATCTTGTATAATTGATGAATAAATGTTTAACTATTTGGATAGATTTTAGGTGTATGGCTTGATTGTTTGAGATGCATGTGATCATTTCATTTATCATATTTTATTTATTAGGTATGATTTTTTAAATTGAACTTGTAGGCAATGGGTTCACGACACAGGAGAACATAGGACTAAGGGATTACACTTCCAAGTTTGCACAATAGGCCATTTGGGCCAAATCCTCACCTCTTGATTGATCGTTTTTACCTTGTTTTTCTTTTAGTTGGATGGAAATAATAAATCCATCATCCTTTTATGTGTTTTTTTCATTTGGCTTTGGTCACCTTGGTTTTTTGTCTCCTTTTGTTTCATTTTGGTATTAATTACTCTAATCACATATTTAAACCAATTTAATGGGTTTAATTCTCCCTACTTAGGGATGAATTAATTAGGTAAATAATAAATCCATCATCCTTGTATGTTTTTTATCATTTTATTTTGGTCACATAGGTTTTTTGTCTCATTTTGTTTCATTTTGGTATTAATTACTTTAATCACACATTTAAACCAATTTAATGGGTTTAATTGTCCCTACTTGGATTAGGGATGATTTAATTAGTTTTATATTGGGTTAAGGAGGCTTTAGGACACCTACTCACGAACTAGGTGGCCCCCAAAACCTCTCTAAGTGTGACACTTTTCCCAAATCTTGAATTTGGGCTAAAAGTAGAATTTTCAAGGAGTTATTTACTTGTTGGGGGTCAGTATTACACCAAAATGGACCCTTTGGACCCTACCTATGGGTATGGGGACTCTTCATAAGGTTAAAAAAGGATTTTCTCTCCCATTTGAACCTCTTTTCCCCATCTTCATTTATGAGTTTTTTTAGTGAGCCACTTGGGAATTTAGATGGGATTTTGTTTTGTTTAATTTTTATTTCTATGATATTATCCTCTATTAAGAATCTTGTCTTATGTGTGATAAGGACATGGATTTGAGAAGGGGATGGGTGAAACATGTCACCATTAGATAGGTTGGAATATTTTAGCTCCTCTTTACTTAAACCTCCATTTTATAGGGGGTTGGGACTTTCTTGGATCAATTTGACTTGGATATTTTGGGAGGAGCTTGGAAGATCAAGTATCTTATAGAAAATGGATTGTTTTTTTAGGTGTGATCATCTATTTCTTGTGAGGTTATTTGAAGCACAAAGGACTAAGGGGGGTGAATCAGTCCTTAAAAACTTAAATAAATTTCATATTTACTTACTTAAATCATAAACCAATCAATTATTCATTTATGTGTGCACAACATCAAATACCATACATTCAAAGAACCATGAACAAGAGAGAGAGAGAGAGAGAGAGAAAGAGGGAGAGAGATAGAGATAACTTCATAACACAAGATATAAGTGGGAGACCCTCAAGGAGAAGAAAAAACACTAAAAATTTCTGTTATATTTATCAAATCAAAAGTATTTAGTGAAGCACCAACTTCACAAGGAGTACCAACCCCTAGTTTATTAGAGCACCAACCCCTAGTTTAGTGAAGCACAAACTCCACAAGGATGCTACAACCCCCTAAGATGATTAATAACCCACTCAACCACCTTTGAATGAAGATATGTTTTGTCTTTTTTCTATAAAAACTAATTGATATTACCTATTCAGCTCACACACCTTCAATCCTTTGTTCAAACCCTCATACACCTAGCTCACTCTTTCTCTTTCTTTATTCACTTGCCTTGGTCTCAACATATTGTAAACACACTCTAAAACATTATTCAACCTGTAGCACACTCTATCTAATCTTAAATCATGACTTCATACCTATTACAGGAACACACATGGGTCACATGTTTTCCCTCTCAAGTAAATAATTCAAATTTGAACTTAAGCCCTTGTTTTATACCCTTCTAATCTCAAAAACATAAATCCAATCAGTCATTATCCTTTAGTTTGACCAATACATCTTAAAAAAATCCTAATAAATTCATTAAAATTTTCACATTTGACACATATAGGTTGGACATGCCAAAAACCATCAAACATACACAAAACTAGCTCAAAACCCCATCACCTAGATGAGATAAAACCAAAAATTCCAAAACAATGATTATTAAATCTCTAAAATTCACCATAAATGTGTAATATGACATAAAAAAAATCATCCATGGGAATTAATTATCTTGCACCAATCAAATTTATCATAACCAACTCAAGAAGGCTCATATCCTTCTCAAAACAGTTGTTTTCAACACCCTTTCTTCCCCTTTGGGCCTCAAGACCACCCAAGAACAACTCAAATATGGCATGTAACCACTATATGGAATCCTAATTATTCGTATATCACATTCATTCATGTTAGAGCTCATGAAACATTCATATGTGTAAACCACACCAAATTCCTCTTCACCAAATCAAGATCTCAAAATACATTCAATAAGAAAAAAATTTATCCCTCTTCACTCTCCAACTGATATAAAGCATAAAATCATTCATTTCATGCATATTCTACCTCATTCTTTCATCCTAAGAAATTATAAACTGAAAACAAGAAATCCTTCTTCTTCACAAGCTAACTTGAATGACCCACCAAAGCTCATCATCATGAGACAACACATATACCATTGGAAATATATCTAAAACATATTTACATAGCATATTGTATTTCCTTACAAATCTAAGTGGAATTCCTTCAACCAATACCATCTCTGATAACTTCCTGAAACCACCCCAAAACTGCCTTATGACCAGTCTTCACAAATAGGGTACACTTTTCCATTCATAAGCTTCACCATTATCTAAAATCATCATGGACATAAATAAAAAACTACCATAATAAAAACAATGTCCATTTATTTTGCATCTCCTTTGGCCAACCTTGTCCCAAACTGAACTTCTTCATAAACTTTCCTATTTGAGTGGGGTCCACTCATCATCACATACTCTACCAAACCTTTCTAGAAACCTGGATGAGTCCTATACATCATAAAACTATAATAATAACACTATAAATCAATTATGGGCACTTATGAAGAAAATATTTTCTACCACTTCCAAGCTAGGGTTTCAAGCCCACAAAAATTTGTCTACCTTCTTAACATTTGTTCATAAAAATGTGACAATGAAATGACATAATTATTTATTTGAAACCTTATTAACTCAATGTATAAACATACATAAAATCATAAATTTCCCATGTAAAGCACATAATTCAAGGTGGGCATCAAAAGGTTAAATTCAAGCTAGAGAACACCTTCTTCTTGACCCTGTTTCACCAAAAAAAACTTATCTTACAAAATCCTCTTCAAAATGATTCCAAATTTCTCTAAAACTTATAATAAACCTTTGTGCATCATCTCCAATCATCATAATAGCTCAAATATTTCTCCATCTTCTCATCCCATCCCATCTCATTTGCATAACTAGCCCTTGGGGTTTCACATGGTTTAGGCTAGGGTCAACTGAACCAACACAATAAATCATCATGAAAATTCTCCAAGAGGTCCTAAAATAGTTATTACATCATGAAACACTTACCTACATGCATCCAAGAGCTCACTTTTCCCCACAACTCAACCTCATGCCTCCAAGCACCTAGACCTAGTTTAGATAAACAAATTAATATTTGTATTCAACTTGTATTTGTACCTTGAAGCTTGTGTGAGTTCCTAAAAACTCCCCAATATTGATCTCCATGCTTCTACCATGTACCTAAATCCACCAAGAAACTCAAACCACCATGCTCCATCACTTAGGCTAGTTAGGTCACCTGACTAGGCTTCCTAGACCAAACCAATCTCTCTAAATCAACCCATGCCATCATTCAAACACCTGAAACTCCATGTCATCATCCTATTGAGAATTTTATGACTCTACTCCATCATCTTTTTCATTAATGGGATTTAACATCTATTAAAACACCTAGAACACAACATGCCAATAGACGTAGGCCTCACATCACTTTGTTTTGTTTGTTTTTACATTGAAATTTCAATGTGTTATTTCTTGTGTTTAAGTAATTAGAGAAATACATTGCATTTTTTATTTTTTTTATTCATTTTTGTTTACTATTTCCACCCCATTTTGGGTGTTGATTTTGGAGTGTTGGGGAAGAGGGAAAATTTTCCTCTTGCTCCCACAAGGTTTGATGGGAAAACCTTGTCTAGATTCCTAATTTTCTCCCTCCATATGGTTTTAGTGGGAGATGGTATTCCATATGGTTTGGAAACCATATTGAATACTTTCTTAGGAAACCTCTAAGGTTTTAAAAACCTTGATAGGGAGGATGCAAGGAGAAATAAGGGTGATGGAATGATATGGAGGTCATTGGTGGCTTAAAGATACTTGGAAAGTTTGTTAACCTCATTTTGTTATATTATAAATTTGGATTAGAAGAGTCTTTCTACCCCCTCTTCCCCTATTCAGAATCATGGATCTTCTTGTGTATGGCATTATATTTAACCTTTGTTGTTTGAGTGTATGAATGGTGTTTTCCTTTTCATTCCCTTTGTACATCTTCGAGGCATGTTTCCTCTTTCTCCGATGGGCTTGTGATTTAATAAATATAGAATTAAATATAATTTTAGAGTCATTAATATGATGAAATACAGTTGAATAAAAATTTTAAACACTCTAATGATACATTTTTGTAATAAAATAGAAGATATAGAAGACTTAGTTGATTTATGCTTATCATGGAATAGATCTGAACTATAACAACTTAAGAACAGGTTGGGAAGAGTGTCACAACTACTCAGTATTAATTATGTAACTCATAGATAGAGTAAGACATGTGCACCTGGGTGAGGGTGAGGTCACCTAAGTGTAAGAGACCTCTTATGGGCACCAATGAATGTGTAAATGCTCATAATTTGATTTCTTATGTGTCATTAGGGTTTCACAATTGCTCTTTTTTTATCACCTGACATTCACACCTTAATCACCGAGGGTACCTGTAACCTATAAAACAAACCTTGGATACCTACACAAGCTTATAAACACATAAAATTGGAAAGAAATATGTAATATGTGAAATCATAATGGCCCTAGTAGTCACCTAAAGAGTGAACTTATGACTGAGCATTACACTACATTCCAAACTTTGTGTAATTCTTTGTTCTTGTGTGTCAAATAGTGTCATTAGGTTTCCCTTGCACCAATGATGCCAAGATATTGGGCTATAGATAACTTGAATGTAAATGTGTGAGATGGAAATCAACACTTCCCCTTCCTATACACTGTATATAGAGTATATAGCCCAAAAATGTTGTCCCTTTTGATTATAATGGTAGTATCTAGATGTGATCTCCCTTTTAGAATTTCCCTCCAGAATAATAGTGTACATGTTGTGTATATATATGTATCTCTTGTTTGAATTTCAACACTAGTAACATGACATGCCAAATATGAACTCATGATAAGTATAATATAACTAAAAAGGACAACCACAAATGTCAAAAATGTAAATAAGAATAAAGAGGACATAAGTGCCCAGAATGGACAGGAACACCTGAGCGCTAGTGTCCAGAATGGGCACTAGAATTCTGGGATAAATGACGATGGATATGAAAAGATATATAGAAATGGATCCTTGTAACTTGACTATAACTAGGTGTAGAAATGACATATGTAGAAGATAAATATAATGGAAATAAAATCAAAACAATTGGATGGATAAGGGATTGTGTCACCTGTGAATAATTCTCGTTTAAAATCCATGCATATAACAACATACTTAATGGCATAGTAATATATTAATATGTTCATGATTGTGTTTCTACATCCCCCCCCCCCACCCTCTTTATGTTATTTGAATGAAATTCAAGTAGTGTAAAGGAAGTAAGGAACATACTTGCAAAAGGTCCAAAGAATCAATGTTGCATAGTGCATGTAGAGTGTATAAAATTTTAGCATGGTGAAACATGGATCATTGTTTTGACCCATGTAGCTTAAATAGAGATAACAAACCATTGTAAGGATCATTGGATAAATATTGAAACGATTCATATAATTTGGATATTTTGAATTGTTTTCAATGAAGATTGAATATATAGGGAGTGATCAATTCCTAGCTTGATTTTATTTGTAAATGGGAGGATTTGGGTGTCCTGCTACTAGAAGAAGAGTGTTAGGAAGATAGGTCTAGTTTTTCTCTCCATATATGACTGCATCCCCAAAATTTCCAACTGTTTTAGATGAAAAGAAACCAAATGTGGTTCCAAGTTAGCTTTGAATTAGTTCCAATTGAAATTTTTTTGTTCCAATTGAAATAATATTTGATGACTTCCAAGTTATCTCATCTGGAAGCAATTGCAATGTAATTTAACTCCCAAGTTAGGTCATCTAGAAGAAGTAGTAATGTATTATAGCTCCCAAATTAGGTCATCTGGGAGAGATAATAGAATGTGCTTATTATTTCGATTAATTGATATGAGTGATGGACGATTGTTTTGAAATAATATGTATCTAATAGATTACTCATAGAGATATTTTTTGTTTTTTCCCCCGGAGTAGGTAATTAGGGGGAGTAAACTCAAAGAAAAATTACAATAGTGATGTGTTAAGAGTATAGATTGATTATATTGTAACCTAAGAGGGATCATAAGGTGATCTTGATTGTATGCCCCACTTTCAAAAAAAGAGTGAGCAGTTGGAGAAACAAGCACTGAGTCGAAAGTAATAAAATAGAGGATATAGCATGTAGATTGATTAGTATATAGCATGTAGATAAAATAATGAATCAGAGATAAAATAGAGGATATAGCATGTAGATTGATTAGTACATATTCCATATTTGAATATATCATTATGCAATATGGATAGTAGGGTGCTAGGAGAAATTTTTATCTGAATGGCACAAATAGGGAGGAAAATGGAGTAACAAGGCTCAAGATATGAACAAAAATGTGTGTCATGTATAAGTAGAAAAAATAGCCATGAATAGTAACTATAGTATATGGAAAATGTAGAATTTCTATATATAGTAATAGTGAAATGTGAATAGTGATCTCATTTGTACCGTGTTCAAGTGAAAATTAGAGCTCTGGGATTTGAGGATGTCGTGTGTTAGAGCAGTGAGTTTAACGAGATTCAAGAGAGTAGTTGAAATCTTGGCTTCATAGACAACTGATGATTTGGTTTGTATGAATATTTTTGCAGAATTTTGTTGAATATTCTTGTTTTGTCAATTTTAGAAAAAAAAATTGTTTTTTGCATTTTTCAATGTTTCTAACCTAGGCAAGAGTGGCTAGGGAATTTCTATCATGTGGGACACAAGCACCCAGTTCAAGGAAATGGTTACCTGTGTCAGGGTGCCCGTGACCTTCTCTTAGGTTTTGGCATCCCATGACATGGTTTTGGTAGTATAATGTGAAATATTTATATTTTGATCAATTTTAGTGCTATGATGATTTGTTTTGAGGCATGTATGATATACTAATGTAAGAATTTTGTTATTTTTTTATTGTGCATAGGGATATACACTGTAGATATTTCGGTTCGGGTTGGAATTTTAATAGTTTTCTTACATTGGGGTTATTAGATGCAGAGTAGGATATACTAGATTAGGCCGGCTTGTGGCACATTGCTAGATTGGGGGAAACTCCCCCTAATATTTCTATTTTGACTACATTGTGTGAGAGATGGTGTGCTGATACATGTACATTTTGGTTACCTACTAGTGAGATGATAATGACCCTAGAGGATGTATATCAAATATTATGACCACCTATTATAGAGGAGAGAGTACAAGTGAAGATTATAGTGGATGCTCATAGTTAGATGAGGGCAGTAGGAATATACTTTATTGGTACTCAAGTACAGGAAAAGAATCATATCAATTTAGATGCTATATGAGATCTAGTGTTCTGCAAATGTGAAATTTTATCGTAGTGATTGTTGGTGACGAAACGCAGCACCCTTGGGACTCCGCAACACGATGGGTTGAAAGTCTCAGTGCGATTGCACAACATGGAGCTTTTCCCAAGTGTGGGACCTTGCGAAATCGGAAAAGCTCTCCGGATGAAGGCCGGCTCCTATTCCTCTTTTCAGATGCACCAATGAAACGCATAGGTTTACCCAAAATACCTAATCTAACTACCAAGGAGACAGGGGGAGAGAAATGCATAAAAATAAACCTAAGCTATGGAGGTGATGCACCGAGGAATGTTGAACGTTTGCTTTGCAAAAATGAACACAGACCATACAGATGTAACACAACACCATGCATAGATAGCCAAAATGCAATAAAAGATCAAAAATTGACAGTAATAAATATGTAAGAGGGTTTAGAAGCAACCACAGACACACATATATCGCTCAAGGATCGATTCAATACGTTGCAATGGCCAAAAGGCAAAAAACGGCGTTACAGTCCATATGGGAGGTTTGAAAACTCCACAAATCCTCTTGTGAGCAGGAGAGAAGGGAGGATGCAAAATACAAAGTGTCCAACCTTGAGAAAAGGCCCATCCTTTACAATTTATAGAAGGGAAAGAGATGGGGAAGTGAGAAAATCGAGATTTGCCAAACCACCTCCAAGACTGTGCCTAACTCCATTCATTATGGCAGTAGGTAAGAACCTCAACGACCCAAAAATGGCAAACTGTCATATTTCCCACGTCAGGTCTGTTCTAGTCGGGTTTGGGACTCTCTTCTGCATCCGCATCGGGTTTGGAGGACACCGCGGCATGTGTTTCGCCCATGTTCGTGCCGGTTCGCGAAACTTGCATGGCCCGCTATGTACCAAATTTCCTGTGTTTTCGGGTTCTGAGGTGTGACTTGCATTTCGCATCTGGTTCGGCCGGTTTGTGCAACATGTTTTGTCCCACGATGCTTTCCCAACTTGCTTCCTAGGACTCCGAGACTTAGCCGATTTTCACCATTTTTTCTGGATTAACCTTCTTGACCCTTCTGCACATCTCCTTCCTGTCGGGTTTTCTAACCCCTCAGAGCTTGCTCCTATCATTTACCTTTGTGACAGGAGAGTTAGAAAAATATCTGAGAGAACCTCAGAAACATGATGTCTTGACTCTGAATCAATCGACCTGTTTGCCTGGGACTTGAATATTCTGATTTGCATTCGTTTACCCAAAATTACTCAGGGGGGTGAAATATTTGACAACAGTTTGGCGACTCAGTGGGGTCATCTGCCTGCTAGATGAAAAGACCAGTAGCCTTGAAGCAATCCATTGGGCATGGAGTCATAAGCAATAGCCTGAAAACTGATCTGAACTTTAAAAATCTGCCCTTCTGAGCCACTTGGAAACCCAGCCGGGCATGGAGTTGTTCTCACCAAAATGCCACTGAAATGAACTGTGCCAGAGCAAAACCAGCAACACCAAAAACTATGTACAGAACTAAAAATCATACATGCCCCAAATGGAATATGCAGAGTGTGCACGAGCACTTCTTCTACTGAAAGCAAATCTACCTACTCTACTTTAGCTGGAAGCAAAGGCAAGCTAAACAAACCCTGCAATTGGTTGTGCAGAAATAGCTTCCTTTCTTTCAAAATTGGTAGCCATGCAATTGATTTGGCAGTTGATCATGGCTGCTTGGATGGAGTGGAAAATCAACAAGAAGCTGGTCTTCTATCCAAATCATCAAGGTATCAACTGAAAACAAATCCAATACCTCTTTTAGTTGCTCTGCATTTGGATTGGAGAGGTATGGCAGCTGATCTTTGGTACTTTGTAGCTCATCCTCATGCTCAGAAGCAAGCATGACTAGTTGTGGCTTCTCCTTTGGCTCCAATGAAGCCAAATACCTGATTGGGCAAGGTATGGTCCATTTGAGTATGCCCATTGTTGTGATTTTCAACTCCAAGAATGGAGTCTTCTTGTAGACCCTCTTGAATGGATGATGTGGAAGAAATGGTGAAATTATTCTGTCCTTTCTCTTCCTCCAATGAAGAACAAGGAAGATTAGAATATTCCAATTTTGATTCCAAAGGGCTGCTATAAGATGCAGGCTGCTGTAAATGAAAGTTCTCCTTCATGGCAGTAGGCTCTTGTGTTTGGAATGTGGATGATGAAAGAGAGAATGGTGAGAAACTCAGCCGACTCTTCTCCATCAAAACAGTCCTCCAAATCTGACAGGTAAACTGCATCATTGTTGTCCCGCTGTTCGTGTTCAACTTCCTCCATGGTGTCCTCTTGATCTGCAACTTGACCACCATGGTTTCCTTCACTCTCCAATATTGAGTTTGAGAGATCAAACTCCTTTTCAGTAATAGAACTTGAGAGAGATGAAGTGGAAAGAAGAACTGAAGGTTCTTCTGTAGCCTGCTTTGTGCTCAAAGCCCTTGGATCTGCACTTTTCTCCTCCACAGCTAGAATGTGCTCCTCTTCTTTTGGATTTGGAGCAGCTTCTCCTTCCTCCAATGTTTGAAGAGCAATCTCGCTCTTGATATGAACTCCTCCTCCAGCATGAAGTTTTTCAAGTCAAACTCTTCAATTTGTTGCTCTAGAGGACTAGTTGGGACTGCAAGATCTCCTTCAGAGCTTTCTTCCTTTTGCTCTTCTTCTGCTGCAACAAAATCAGTCCTCACCACCATTTGTTCAACCTCAGCCTCTTCTGTAGGCTTAACCATCAAGGGGATCTTTGTCAATCCCAAATCTAAGAGCCCAACTCTTCTAGAGCTGTCTAATCACTTCTTTTCTTTTCCTGGCTCTTCCTCTTGTTGTCCTTGATGACTGATTTTTTGCAATTTCTTCTTTCCCACATGGAATTGGGGATGCAAGAGGAGGGATAGGTTGAAACTCAACTGATTTGAAAATTTTGTCGTGGTGGTGGAGGCGGTGAAACCTCTTGTTTCTTTGGAGGAGGGGGTATTTCTGTTAGCTCTTGTGGAGGGGATGACTGTTTGGAAGGGAAAAGGAAAGAAGAATCGAGATGGGGTGGAAGACTAGGGGATGGAGGGATGGATTCAACACATGGGACAGCAGATGCGGAGAGTTTGAAACTCGAGATGGTGCTAAAATGAGATAGATTGGGAAAGAGGAAAAGACTAGGCATGAGATGGTGTAGAACTTACCCATTGACAAGGTTGTTCAACAACAAGTCTCATAGGCCTCTATCTCCTGCTGTCCATTGTGCAAGCAATGGGGCAGCATCTTTATCATGAAGTCCAGCTTCTCCTGAGGGCTGTAGTGCCTTGGAAAAGGTCCCACCCATGAACAGGGTGCTCCATAACCGATTCCAAGAGATTTCATTTTTGCTTGAGCCCTGGACTGCACCATCCCCACCTCCATCTTTTGGATTTTCTCCAACAGACCAGCATCTTGGATCTGATGGTCTTCATTGTATGCATACTCTTGCTCACGGAAAGCTTCATTGTGAAACTGACTTTGGCACTGCTGTTCATATGAGTATGCATGCTGATCTGGAGGATTTGTAAAACATCTTGGAAGTGGGAAAATACTGCTGTTGTTGTAAATGTGAGTTCCATGATGGAAATGAAGTCATGGTTGCACAACTTCATGGGAATGGAAAATAATGAAAGAGATGGAAAGAAGGATGGATGGAAATGAATGGAAACAGGTCTGCAACTCAGAGAAATGGGTTGCTGATCAGATGGAGTCACCAGATGTGCTTTCGAATATGCCTCTAAAAGGATGGATTTCGCCAAGTTACACACCAAACCTGGTAATGTTGAAATAGAGATTAAAAATTTGAAGGACCAGAGGATGTAGTCTTCAATTCAGAACTCATGTCATGTTGTGCAGCTGTGGATCCCCAAAAAGTAAAGGCGGAACTCAGGTCATGCGATGCAACTCACAAAACCTGAATTGCTATGTTTCGGAACTTGGAACATGTCCGACATCCCTCAAAACCTGATTTTCTTTGCTGTCGGGAATAGGACCATGCAATGCATCCCCCAAAACCCGAAATCACTAAATACCTGAAATTTTGACAGTCAAAATATCAAAAAACTAAAGATACCCTTTTGAAGATTCCCCTTAGATCTACCAACTGGTAAAATTTTGACCTTTTTTGAGCAGTATAAACCCTTGAAAATTGATTTTGGAGTTCAGGCTAGGAGGTGCAAAATCTGAAATTTGTAAAAAACTGTAATTTCTAGCCTAAATTTTGTGAAAAAATCCTTCAAATTTTGATGGAATGACCTCTTGGTCCCACCGGGCGTGCCAAAACTATTGGTGATGAAACGCAGCACCCCTGGGACTTCGCAACACGATCGGTTGAGACTCTCAGTGCGATTGCACAACATGGAGCTTTTCCCAAGTGTGGGACCTTGCGAAATCGGAAAAGCTCTCCGGATGAAGGCCGGATCCTATTCCTCTTTTCAAATGCACCAATGAAACGCAGAGGTTTACCCAAAATACCTAATCTAACTACCAAGGAGACAGGGGGAGAGAAATGCATAAAAATAAACCTAAGCTACGAAGGTGATGCACCGAGGAATGTTGAACGTTTGCTTTGCAAAAATGAACACAGACCATACAGATGTAACACAACACCATGCACAGATAGCCAAAATGCAATAAAAGATCAAAAATTGACAGTAATAAATATGTAAGAGGGTTTAGAAGTAACCACAAACACACATATATCGCTCAAGGATCGATTCAATACGTTGCAATGGCCAAAAGGAAAAAAACGGCGTTACAATCCATATGGGAGGTTTGAAAACTCCAAAAATCCTCTTGCAAGCAGGAGAGAAGGGAGGATGCAAAATACAAAGTGTCCAACCTTGAGAAAAGGCCCATCCTTTACAATTTATAGAAGGGAAAGAGATGGGGAAGTGAGAAAATTGATATTTTCCCAACCACCTCCAAGACTGCGCCTAACTCCATTCATTATGGCAGTAGGTAAGAACCTCAACGACCCAAAAATGGTGAACTGTCATATTTCCCGCATCAGGTCCGTTCTAGTCGGGTTCGGGACTCTCTTCTACATCCACATCAGGTTTGGAGGACACCGCGGCATGTGTTTGATGTTCGTGCTTTCCCGAAACCTGCATCCGCCGCTATTACCAAATTTCCTTTGTTTTCGGGTTCAGAGGTATGACTTGCATATGCATCGGGTTTGGGAGGTGGCGCAACATGTTTTCGCCACATGCTTTCCCGACTTGTTTCCCCGACTCCGAGACCCGATTTGCCTTGTGTCGGGTTTTGCGACCCTTCCGACATGTCCTTCCTGTCGGGTTTTCTAACCCCTCCGACATGTCCTTCATTTCCCTTTGTGTCGGGTTTGGGAGGTCCTCCAACATGCTTTCCTGACTTGCTCGCCCGACCTGTTTTCCCGACTCGGAGACCCGATTTGCCTTCGTTTACCCATATTTACCTGAGGGGGTAAATATATACAACAGTAATTATAGTGTAATTTATGGTGGTAGAGGGTGGTGGATTTGGTATATTTTATAAGATTCATGACATTGTTCATCGTGTAGAGGAGTATGGGACTATATATGCATAAGTGTAATGTGTTTTGGCCCAATTTTACAAAGATTTGTATAAATTCACGCAGGAGGATCATGAGGGTGGACAAGGAACCACTACTCTATTACATGTATGGGCATATGAGCATATTGAGATACTGAGTCCACTCAATTGGCCATGGGCCAATTAGGTGAGGCCTGAGATTTTTGTAGCGAGGTGGGTAGGTACCCATAGAAAGAGACTAGACACAACCACCTATAGGTCAATGCTTGACTAGATGGCTCTAGGATCCATCATATTGAGGGCATATAGAGACTCTAGTGGTTAGTTGGAGGATGGAGTAGAGTTGTGGTACATTTAGTGCACCACGTGGTTGGAGGGCCGATTTCAAGGAGTGACAGATTAAATACACAAAGAATGTGTATCTAGACAGTTTGGTATGGCTCAGGATGTCCCCCTAGAGCCATATGTATGGGTGAGAGCTATTAAAGAGGAAAGGTGTGAGGCCATTCCCTACATGAGCACAACTAGTGCATCCTATTCTAGATGATGCAGATACATCCATAGAGTCGATGTAGGTTGACAATGCGATGTGCACCTAAGTAGACAAGTGGTGGGAAACACATCGATGGGTCTTACTATTTCAATTTGTTGTAGATGTAGTGGGTGAGATGAAAATAGGAGGAATAGAAGGGTATGTGCCTACCCCCAATGGGGATGGCTTAGCAGTATCACTAGCAGAGCGTAAGTACTGTTTATTATTATTTGTTAGTGGTTGCATATTTTTTCGATATTGCAAATTTGTGTAGTAACTAAGATGGTGTTATATGGTTGCAACTGGTGCACATTAGGAGTTAATTGTTGATTCATCGATATGCACAATGACATGAAACATGCCTCCAAATGTGCTCGTGGGAGGTGGTATGCTAGAGCAAGTGGATGCAATTGTGGGTGAGCATGCCCATGTGTTTGAGTCGATGGATATAGAGGAAGTCACATGTATTGTGATATTAAGTGAGCATGATGAAGCTCGTGTAGAGACTGAGCTAGCTAGACAAGCTGTAGGAGGAGGGCCCTGGCTTAGGATGTATTCATGAGATATGTGGAGCTACAGGGCCAATTCATGGAGCATATAACCAAGGTGGCAATACTGCAGAGACAACTAGAGAGATATAGAGGCCACAACTAGAAGCATAGATTGAGTAGCGAAGCATCTAGTTCTAGAGCTCTTGCAATTGTATATAGTGATAGAGAGGATGATAGATGATGTCAATGGTGGTATTGATTCATGAGGGTTTTCCCCCAACAATTGTATTTTTGTAATTATGATTTTTGATCACACACACACACACACACACACACACACACACACACACACACATGTATTGGATATCATAGGTGTGATATACTTACAATGGTATATGATGTGATGGTTTTCATTTGTAATTTGATTCACTAAATTTCATATGTATTATTTAAATGAGTCTTGATTATTGAATAGTTGAAATATAGCTAGGTATTGAATTGAAGATGAGTTATATGTGAATGAGTAGTATAGTGAGATGATGATAAGCATGTATGTATATGATGTAATGTGATAGAGTAATAGAAATTGTAATTTGATGTAGATATTATAAGAGATTAGAATGATAAAATGGTGATATTTGTATACTGATAAGGTGTGTAACAATGTTTATAATCATGTGTTATAGAGAATGAGGATGGGGGAAACAAGAGAAATTCCCCCCAGTGTGAGAATGAGGTTCATTTTTGTAACATGTCCCTGAACATTGATGTAAGAACCTTAAAAACATGAGTGTTTCATCAAGTGGTGAGGTGATCATATGGAGATCGCCTGCCAAAGATGAATAGGCCTGCAAGGTGTTGGTACCCATATTTGGTCTTATTGAATCCTGACACTTTTGTATAGTTTGTGTCAATGATCCTGATCCGTACTAAATTTGAGTATTTTTCTCGCATGAGATTTATTTGTATTTTGAATAAGAATTCTTTGAGGAGCATGTATTATTGTCTAAATTTGTCTTAACCAAGTTCGGGAGTATTCTTGTCCCCGACAAGAATATAAGGCACAAGAATTGTTTGCCCCGAAATGAATTTGAAGGTTGGTGTCACTAATAGATATAATTTTCATGGCCAATGGATGCATTTTAATCCTGAAGCCCATACTAAGGAATTCTTTTAGGACTGGATTATCATGGATAAATGAGTGTATAACAAGGATAAGAGTACGAAATGATCCCCAGGCCTGAAGTCTTTATGAGGAAATGTGTGAAAACAAAAGGTCAGGAAGCTAGAAAAAAAGGGAAAAAATATTATGCTTATTTGAGACATGCGATTGGTAAAAACAAACCTGAGGCCTGATGACTTAGGTACATGGACTAAGCATATGGCATACACAGGAATAGAGAAAGAAATGCATTTCTCATGATACAAAGATGGTGTGTGGATCATTTTACAAAATGCTTCCAAAGCCCATTAAAAGCTAAAAGGGGGCTCATTAACGCACTAGCCTTATGGGAGTAAGGCTAATTAATGTAAATGAATCATGTATTGGAGATATTTGGATGATAGGATGTGAAATGTTTGCAATGGTTGAAAAGAAGAAAAATCTTTGAATTATGAAAATTCCCCAAGAACACAATCTTCAGCATTAATGCATGAGTCCATGACCAGCTAATGTGGTAACTTGTCATAAAGTATTCTACTGGTACTCAAAATATTTTATTTTCTAAAGGATTTTCAAGTGGTATTGAAGGATATCTGAAGAAAGAATTAACCCCAAAGATCATATTTTAGTTGCAGTAATTTTCAGTCATGTACCGAGCAGTGACCAGAGTTTTGTTAAAAGGTGAGTTCATCAGTTCCCATATTTTCTATGATCTTTTGAAAATCAATTTAAAATGTATGGTTATTTCTGAAAATATGTTTTGTAAAACTGTGTCAAAATCATGAAGTTTCATCTATTACCCATGAAAATAAGTTCCAATCTTAGTTCTCCTCTAGACAAAATTGTAGATTCTAACATTGAATATGTCGACCTAAAATATTTTAGGTAGAGATTATATTCCCCTGAAAGAAGTGACACCATGACCCAAGTAGATAACAGTTGTATTGACCTCGCTACTACTTTCCCTCTTACTACGCCATATCTGGATCTTATATGGGTGTGTGCTCAACACTATAATCCTATAACTAGAAAAGTTTGGGATGGAAAAGGAGTTTTGGTTTTATCCTTCCAGGAACAGGCGTTTGACAAATTTTTGGGTTTTCATCCCAAGGGAAGATGGGGCTATTACTAAGGATTCAACACATGAATAATGGAACTCGCATTCAAATAAATGGAGGAATTTTATGAAAGTCCATTGGTTGAAAAATCAGCGAAATTCCACCCCTAGAATGACAAATAAGTTGAATAGAACTGAATTTATTGAGGAAGTTGGAGATGTGATTATACTGCTGAACCAAGTAATGGGTATAGAATCTACTACCTTTTTCTAAGAATGGATGTTTCAGTTCATTCAGGTAATACTTACAAACAAAAAATATCTCCCTTGGGTTAAGATAATAACTAACCGTATTTATGAACAAATGATGGGAGTTTCCCATATTGTGAGAGGAGAAAAGTCTGGCATGGCAAAAAAAATCATGTCTTCTTACTTGGTTTATAATATTGTTTTTCATAGAGTTTTTCCAGAATTACTAATGGATGGTGAGCTTAGCAGCTCCAATGTGTATGATTTATTGTATTAGATGAAGCTGAAAAACTATGAAATGCATTACATAAATATTGTTAATCACTTCTTTGCATCCACAATTTTTTCATACCACCTTGACTAGGAGACTGAGATATTTCCCCATGTTGTTAAGAGATTTATTACTTGATATGGGTGTTATTTTATCTAATTCATGACCTTTTCATATATCATGGTTAGTGGTTTTGATGGGAAACCCTACTTTCTCCCCAAGTATGTAAATGAAAAATGGGAACTGATGGAATTGGTTAGGAAATTATTATCAGTACACCGGCTCATTACCTAAGAGCATCTAACATCCCCTATCAATTTCCCCATGATCTTTTGGAATTACACTTTCCCAAACATCTAGAAGGAAAAAATATTGGAAGGAGAAATGAACAGATGTATGCATAATAGATTTTAGAAAACGAACCATTATAATATAAATCATATTTTACACATTGTTGTACCCACCCAGATAGAGCATAAACCTCATTACGAGGATTTTTGGATGAATTTTGAAGATGAAAGGGAAGTTATATGAAGAGAACATTCAAGAATGACATTATCCCAGATGATTGATTTTGGGGTTATCCAAGGTCTTGAAGGGTTAGGAGATTATTTTAATGTGATTAATGCAGATTACATCTGGGATGATATTGCTTCTTATCCTTTTCCACTAGTTATGTAGGATGCTTATGAGAAAAAATATGAGCAAGAAAAGACTGCAAATATCATATGACTTTCCTTAAGGTGTTTATTTTCAAAAGGAGTGGATGTAAGTTACCAACATACACCAGTATTAAGGGAATATAGGGATAGCAAGCTTATTGATGATGTTATCCCCCTATATCAAAAAATTTATGCCACTAGCGATGTTTCATGGAGAGAGAGAAGATTAAAATTCCTTTTAAGAATTTGGAATCTATACCAGTTATGGGTGATGTAAGTGCTCAAGCTAGCAGAACCAGAACTGCCCTTCCTCAAACAACAAGAAGATATGGAGAAATGATTCAGGGAGGTTTGGTTGAGGGCCCTATTGTTCATGTTACCCCCTGTAGGTCATTCTAACATCTATTTCTGGATCTAAAGGAAAGGATAAAATGATGGAATCTACTCCCAAGAAGCCTAAGGAAGAAATTTTGTCTGAAACAGCTTGTGAAATTTAGACACTAGAGAGTGGTCTACAAGAATCAGAAGAGGAGGAACAGTTCCACCTTCAGAAGAGAAATTGAACTAAATTGTTTGAATGGGTTGATTTAGATGAGTTAGATATCATTAAACAAATAGTATATCTTTATGTATCTTTCTTTTCATTTGTTATCACCCAGTCTCCTGCAACTATGCTCATTGAGAAACCTATACCTATGATGACAACCCTTTCCATTCCAACAGCTTCAGTTTCTTTAACCATCAAGGAATATCCCATTATGAATTCCTATGTTCTTGATGTTTTAACTCTTCCACATCAGTATATTGAGATCACCCAAGAGTGAATTCCAAGTAGTGTGGCGGCAGAGGAGGGCTAGATTACTGGACATGAAATACAACCGCACACCAAGAAGATTCCATTACAAACAACATAGGGAGAAATTTTAGGTGTCATAGTTATAGCAACACCTCAGGACACTGAAGTAATTGTAGAGATTATCAAAGCCCACATTCCCACAATTGAAGTCATTCCCAAGGAACTTTATGAGACAATCCCTAATCCTACTAAGAAAATGGGTGAGGACTCGGTACAGACAGAAAGGGAAGTTGGTGACCAAAAACTCCTGACATTTGAAGAATTAGGAGAAAAATTTGAGTCTAAGGATGGAATTAAGGATTGGGGCGGGCTTATAGAACCAGAAACTCAAGAAAAACAATGTATACAGCTCCAAAAGGTATGTCTATTCCTTCCTCATCTTCCAAATCCCTTGCATTCATCCCTAAAACTCTAGTTTTACAATCACTTGATGAACATGAGTCTCCCATAAGGGAATGGATAGATAATTCTCTCCCAAAGATGAAAAAGGTGGAGATACTATTGAATAATGATGATTTATAGAGCCTGGCTCTCCTCAATCCAGCAAGACCCAAAAAGACAAAAATTATTTCCAAGATGGGTCTGAATAATAAAGAAGAACAATTCATATATGTTAGACCTCCCAAACCTGATGTGCCCCGAGGAGAAGCATCATTATTTTATTTTCAGGTCTCTAAGATCTCATTAGGTAATCCTTCTAGTAAAGAAATGAAATATGATTTTTCTATGGTAGTAGGAGTGTTCCAAAAGATTGATAAGTTCAAAGAAACCAAGAATGATTTAAAGGCCAAGAATGAAGAATTATCTAACTTGGTTAGAAAATTGACCAAAAATAACAAAAAAGGGCATGTTTAAATACCTGAGATCACCAACAATGATATTAGGTGAGTGAGTGACTTTGGAGAAAGAGAAGAGGCCACCATCCAATGGGAAAATAATTTGGTCACCATAGGTGAAGAAAAAATTAGGGAATATGTGAAACGTTATTCCCATATTTTTGAAAAGGTATAAACAACGAGGGCATTAACAGATAAATGTGAAGCTGAGCACTTAATTTGGAATGATATGTTGTCAAAAATGGAATCTATCAAAGACTTGAGTGATGACTCGGTTGCTAAGGAAGGGATTGCATTTCTTGAATCTATAGGAAATCAACAGGAATACTATGAAACTGCAAAATTAAGAGTGGAGATTTTGAAAAAAATTGTTGAGATCCTTGATGATTTAAGAGACAAAATAATGGAGTATATCGGAAGCCTTCATTCCCTGATAGAAAAATTAATTAGGACAGATAGTGGAGAAAATATTAGAATGTATATTATAGAGAATTTAATTACACTGTTCAAGAATCGTATTTTAGGTAAAATTGTGGACCCAAGGATTTTAAATATATCTACCATGCAGAAATGGGCACAAATTGAATCAACAATTGATAAATTTTCAAAGAGGATACAAAAAAAAGAATTATCTCTATAGAATTTAATGACACATGTATGAAGCATGAAATCATTTTCCACTATCACTCGGGGCCCGATGAGGAAATTTTCACACAAATGAATGAAAGGTTTGTTGCTTATAAGGATAGGGTAGGGGATAGCTCAGTGAATCAACCCACTATAATGGAACCTAAAAAAATAAAAAAAAAGACAGAGGTCAAACCAAACTTACCTTCACAATACATTCTAGATCGAATATTTCTTCAAATAGAATTTAGTTTGATAAAAGACAAAAAAATTGTTAGAAATAGAATAATATCCTTTTAACTTCTCCCATGTGTCACCATATGTTTCCTCCTTCACCTAGCCTAATCAAAAACAAAGAAGGAATCTTTTCAAATTAAAATATACTTCCTTTGAGAATATGTTTTAATTGCACGGAGTTGAGTTCAAAGGATCCTTTGGGACATTTTTGGGGGCAAATTCAATCAAGTAGTTGTGTAAGTATGAGGGTTTTGTCCTCATACTAAGGGGGCGGTTTTCTTAAGATTTGTGCAAAAGGAAGAATTGAGATATTTTGTTGTGATACTGCTTAATTATCTGGAAGAAATACATTTTAAGGTTTTACTCTTTCAAATTCTAATGTTAATATGATTACAATGTATAGTTATTAGCAGGCATTGAGATCATTTTTTTTATGTTTCCTTGTCAAGAATTTGGTAGATTTAAATGAAATTTATTTGATTATGATCTTATCTTATGTGTTTTGGATTATGCATATCGAGCATTTGGCTGATCAATCACCTTTTTTTTTGCAATTTTGTTTTTCTTGCTTCCTTTAATTACATTGGATCTGTCCTTAATTATTTAGCTTTCAACTCCCAAAGTAGATGTTCTCTGAGGAGAAACATCCTTGTTTGATTTTCATGTCTCCAATATCTCATTAGGTAATCCTTCTACTAAAGAAATGAAATGTGATTTTTCTATGGCAGTAGATGGAGTTTTCCAAAAGATTGATAAGTTCAAAGAAACCAAGAAGGATTTAAAGGCCAAGAATGAATAATTATCCAAATTGGTTAGAAAATTGACTAGCATTCACAAAGAAGGGCAGTTTGAAATCCCTGAGATTGCCAATGATGATATTCGGTGAGTTAGTGACTTGGGAGAAAGAGGAGAGGCCACTATCCAATGGGAAAATAATTTGGTCAGCAGATGTGAAGAAATAATTAGGGAATCTATGAGACGTTATTCCCATATTTTTGAAAAGGTAGAAACAACTAGGTAATTACCAGATAAATATGAAGTTGGGAAATTAATGTGGATTGATATGTTGTCAAAAATGGAAGCTATCAAATACTTGAGTGATGACTTGGTTGTTAAGGAAGGGATTGTATCTCTCGAATCTGTAGGAAATCAATAGGAATACTATGAAACTGTAAAAGTAAGAGTGGATATTTTGACAAAATATGTTGAAATCCTTGATGAGTTAAGAGATGAAATAATGAAGTATATCAGTGGCCTCCATTCCCTAATAGAAATATTAATTAGGATAGATACTGGAGAAAATATCAGAATGGAAATTACGGAGAATTTAATTACACTTTTCAGGAATCATGTTTTAGGTAAATTTGGGGAACCAAGGATTTTCAATATATATACCATGCAGAAATGGGAACAAATTGAGTCAACATTTGATAAATTGTCAAAGAGGATAAAGAAAGAAATAATTATTTCTGTGGAACTTAATGTCACAGATATGAAGCATGAAATCATTTTCCACTATCAATCGGGGCCCGATGAGGAAATTGTGACACTAATGATTGAATGGCTTAATACTTACAAGGACAGGGTATGGGATAGCTTGGTTAATCAGCCCACTAGAATCGACCCTAAAAAATAAAGAAGAAAGAAGACAAAAATCAAAACAAACTTACCTTCATAATACATTCTGGATCAAAGATTTCTTCAAACAGAATGTAGTTTGTTAAAAGAATTTTTTTTTTATAAATAGAATAATATCCTTTTCAATTCTCCCATGTGTCACCATATGTTTCCTCCTTCACCCAACCTAATCAGAAACAAAGAAGGAATCTTTTCATATTAAAAGATACTTCCTTTGAGAATATTTTTGAATTTCACGGAGTTGAGTTCAAAGGATCCTTTGGGACATTTTTGGGGGTAAATTGAATTAAGTAGATGTATAATTATGAGGGTTCTATCCTCATACTAAGGGGATATTTTTCTTAAGCTTTGTGCAAAAGGAAGAATTGAGATATTTTGTTGTGATATTACTTAATTGTCTAGAAGAAATACATTTTAAGTTTTTACTCTTTCAAATTCTAATGTTAAGATGATTACAATGTATAGTCATTAACAGGCATTGAGATCATTTGTTTTTATGTCCCCTTGTCAAGAATTTGGTACATTTAAATGAAATTTGTTTGATTATGAGCTTATCTTATGTGTTCTAGATTTTGTATATCGAGCATTTTGTTGATCAATCACATTTTCTGTTCCAATTCTGTATTTCTTGCGTCTTTGAATTGCATTGGATATGTCCTTCATGATTCAGCTTTGGTTATTTGTTTAATATTGTGGTGTGAGCATTTACTTTGCAATATTGAATGCAATTATAAAATCCTCACTGAAATCATTTTGTTGATGGATTTTTCTAAGCTTTTGAGTGAATCTTAAGCATATGAGATCAGAAGGAAGAAAAAATTCATTAAAATATTTTCTCAAGCATTTGTGCTAATTATTTGAAGGATTGTCTGGAACATTTGCAGCAATTGAGTATCAATGAATGAAAATATTCCTTTAAGTAGAAACTATGACTAATTTGTAAATTTTTATTTACTATCCATAATTTAATATGTGTACTAGTGATTACTGTAAGAAATGTCATTACAAGATCCATTATCTTACAATCCCCCATCTTTACAAAAATAAAAAATACTTCTACTCTCATCATGCAATACAAGTCCTTCGTTAGCCATTTTGTTGTCTTATTTTCAAATATCAATCAAAGGAACATTTGATTTAAGTTTCCTTTATCAGAAAATGTAACAAAAATATGGCTTATCCTCCTATAGTAACCTGTGTCTGATGAAATAATCATATACATCACTTTGTATGACAACTTGTGAAAGTAAAGTGTTGTGTCTATGGCCATGCTTATCCAAGATTGATACAAAGTTATAAAGAAATAGAGAAGTAAACTATTTATCTCTTCCACAGTTTTCTAGGTTACCCCTTGGGTCCTCTCACCCTAGTCAGATGTAGGACCAAAAATAGCGAGGTTGGCCATTCCTTTTGTACATGTCACTCAACCCCTCCAAATCCCGTTCAGAATAAGTTTGTCACACACTTCCCCAGATACATACAACATAAATTTCCAAGTTTTTCCTCCTTAAAGTACCCCAAATTGATTGTTGATACTACCTAACCCCAAAAGAGGTGTAAAATTTGGTACCAACATGCTTCTGTTGTAACATTCCCATTTTAAGTCATTAGAACATGGGAAAAAAATTTATTTTTATTTTATAAATAACAATTCTCTGTTCTAATTTGTATAATTTAGAACACACAATACTTTTAAAACCAATGTTCTTTGTTCACATATTTATAATATGGGACACACATTCAATGCCATTCAATCATATAATAGATACCATTGCTACTGTAATGACTCAAAGAACTACCGATCTCCCATTTATGGCTCGGAGTTTCAACGATCTCTCATTTCATGACTCGGCTTCTTACTGATCCTTCATGTTAATCCATGAAAGGTATACTAAGTATACTAGGTTATCTTTACCATTTTTGGTTATCGAAGTGTTCCATTTAAGAGGCCTATCTGAATATATGTTATCGATACTCATCTGAAATCCTACTTCTTAAACTAGGTGATTAAGACAACGCAACCAGCAGCTTGCGATACTTTGGTTAAATATTTTCACATGCTTTGCATGATCATATTCCTCGAGGTTATACACATCAATGGAATATGTCCTTCACCTCACTTCGTCTGTTATCTAGAATGGTCTTTTCTAACCTCTGTCAGTCCTCTCATCCAATTTTAAACTTTAACCCAAGATAGCAATATGAAAGGGTATAGGGAGACACTAGTGGTGACTAAAGGTCCGCAGACATACTTTGTCAACCCTTGTCGACTGCGTGTGTCTATTTACCTTTAGTCTTCCTGAGTCACTCTATATACACAGTCACATTCCTAACTTCATCCAAGTAACTTGGTCCCAGCTTATGTAAACTTGATGATTCGATTCAGGAGGGAATTGTAACATGTCAGCTACAACAATGTGTCATCATGAAGGCCCCACCTTCACGAAGACATCAGATTACAACTGGCATGTGCCAAATTCCTATGAAATTCTCTCATCAAGGGATACACATCCAGTTATAAGTTTGATTAGATTATAACCTTAAATAATTTAAGAATAAGTTTCAGCAACCGTGCTGATCTTCTAACCTCACTGTTCATTACAGTTGCATAGCTAAGAACGAATTAAGTTGTCGTAAAGCTTAATATACATTTACTCCTCCTTACCGAAGGATAGTATATTTCCATCTTAGTTCCTTAATTTAAGCTTCGGATTAACAGTTCACTACCGCTTAACGTTGTAAGATCAACTTACTAAACATAACCAAACTTTATGCGCAACTGAATTTCAAATTTAGAATTCCATCTCATTAGATGTCACTTAAATGAGGTCTAATCCCAAAGGAATGTATTCATTTATTTACTATGACCTTATTTCAGTTAAGGTTTCACATGAGGATACATGATTCCTCATACCGAATATCCTTTTGATCTAAACATCCCAAGGATATTAACGAAATCAAAATACATAATTCGATTGTTTCCTTATTAATATCCACTAGTTTATATACTCATTCCGAATATCATTCATTTAAGAGTTCATATCCAGTTTACTCTTTACCAATGTCAATTTAAAATCCATATTGACCTAAGTATGAATTAATTACACATTCTAACTTAAAATTTATATTCAAGTAAAGAACAGATATTATGTCCCTATAAATATGTCAACCATCATTTGAATAAGTTTAAATTCAACAAATTAAATCTTATTCTCACTCATATTCAAACAGTTTCAAGTGTTACAGCCATTAAAATATCACACCTTCTTCTTTTACTCATTACTCTTATATTAAAATTCATACAATATACAAGTCCATACAACCAGACTTCATTCATGCTAAACAACATTAACAACTCGTAAAGAAAGAAGAATACAGCTTTTTCTTTTTCCATTTCTTCGATGAAGAATAATAAAATCTCAGAAGAGATTCATCCTTTAGTTAATCAGAAGAAGCATCATAAAACAACATGTCTTCATTTTTACTCGTAGAAACAATCTACAAAATTTACTTGCACGGGTCAGTTCATCGAACCGAGCATATTAAGCACTTATCATTAAAATGAGGTGCTCTTGATTAACTGTCTCAATAAAAGAACTCTACTTTTATGAAACTTCTCTTAATAGAGATAAACATCATGTAATAGTTACACACCAATAAGGTTGACCAATTTTAACAACCTGATTTCAATAATTAACATCATTTTAAACAGTAATAATATATATCAGCACACCAATTTCTATATTGGCTGACCTATCATGATGTATCTTTCACCATTCTCATATTTTTTTTCAATGAAAATAAAAGAGTTCATTCCAAACCTAGATAATACCAAAAAGGAGTATTTTCTCTAAACAATAATGTATTAAGACAGCTATATTAACCGATTTATAGATTGTTGTTCGATTGCATGCATTGTCCAACCCATTTCATCATCAAGAATGAATTCCATATACTGAGTCGATTTTTAAATCAAGGTAGAACTTTCTTACCTTCAGGTTATCCACTAGACTTCAACTGAATATGATGCTAAAGTGAAAAGAAACCTTACGTCACAGCAACAATCTATTTAACTTCCCAGAATTCAATAAACAACATAGTACTTCTTTCAATTCAGAAAAGAAGAAAAACAGCAGTTAAATGAAGTTGTTTATGCCTAAGGCAGTAAGAAATTCATTCAATATCAATATAGAATTTCAACTGGATAAGATAAGAAAATAATTATTACTTCTGATTTCCCATCCAATATTCCCTTTCTTTTCATCACAACTGAACTGGATGATTTAAACAAGAAGTGATAACAATCAAAGATAAAAGTCAAAGAGAGAGGACAATTAAAGTCAATAATTGAATGATAGGAAGAAGAATCATATTATCTCTTCTCAATGCTTGGCCTAATATCAACTAGTTAGTATAGACCTGTTCCCATAAGATGATTCTTTAAACAAGTCTATTTCAGTATATAAAACTTACTAACTACCATTCATGGAAGCATGCCAAAGTTCATTTTCATCTAATTCCGCAAGTATCAAGAATAACGACATCTCTAAATAGAACTATTTCCTTTAATTATTCACCCCATGGAAATTTCCATCCAGGTATAAAGCAAGTGAGAGTGTACAACAAACAACGAAATTATAATTTCATCATAATAGTAAAAGGAATTGTTTTTCAGATACCAGAGTAAGAAATCAACTTCAATTCAGTTTTAATGAATCAGCAAAGCAGTTTAGACTGTAGTTCGCATATATATCTATAAATTCACCATTGAATTCAAAGAAGAATAAAATGATAAGCTCTATTCCATCCAAAAATTAACCAGCTTACTTTGTTCCAGGTTTAAGTAAATTGTTCTTAAAAAGCATTCATGGATCTCAAACCAAACAAGGAAACATTGAATCATTTTAATCAAGCAAGGATAAGACGATACAGTAAATTTGTTGTCCCCAAAAGAATTCACATTCTATACACTATAATATGACCCAAAAAATCATTAGTGCAAACAGTTCCATCAAGCATCGTCACGTTTCTTTTTCCAAAACCATTTACATGCACAAAACTCATAAAACAATCTTCACATCACTGTTACTTCCATCAAATCAAACCCATAATGGGTAATAAAACCGAATACCCAATATTGTCAAAACTCATACAGCGAGGATAGATTACATTTCATTTACCCTTTTAGTAAAGAAAAATACCCAAAACGTATTTATCTCCAAAAGACAACTCAACCCAAAATTACATCAAACATATCAACATTTTCATTTTACAAAAACACCCAACAAAGGAGCAGAGTTCTTTTAATGAAGATGCTTAACAAAGAGAAAAATGGTTTAAAGAGAAGAGCTCAACATGCCTGTAAAATTTCTTGTTGCTTGAAGAAAACCGCGTCCGTGCCCACAAGAGTTACTCTTTTTTCCACGGTGACAACTGCAAGATTTCCCTCAACTATCTCCTTACTCCCACAGGCTCAAAGATAGCCATGGTAATCAAAACAACAGCAACAATGACCAGAATAGTTGCAGGTTCGAAATAATCACAAAAGAAATGTAGAGCAAAACTCAAAACCCGAATGGATAACAATGACCACCAAAAATTCCTCTTTCCCTTTTCCAAGGTGAGCTGGTCACCAAAACCAAGATCAATAAATGCATTAAATGCATTTCTTTTTCCTCTATCTCCATGCCACCACCGACTCAAGTTTGGCAAGTTCCACTTTTCAAATATTTGCATGTAATTTCATTTTTAACTACACTGCTAATTAGATATCCCCAACTCCCATATTCCTGCCAAATTTGGCGTTTAAAACTTCAAGGACATCATTTAATGTCCTTTATTAAATTCTAAACCTTCCCTTCTTATCTTTTCATCAACATGTGACCATAGGTCCCCTCCTTAGGTTAACAATAGTTTAGGTGGTATTGTCCATAATTAGGTTTCCACCTAGGTCACAAGTCATTAGGATTTGCAATAATTTACATCCCTTTTTTAAAAAATTTAAAATCCACATAGGTTAGTTGTTAGGTCATGGGTTAGAACTTAACCCCATAGTGTTTTAGTTAATAGGTTCCTTAGTAAGTTTTACAAACTTACGTTCATATCCAACATAATGCAGGACGTTCGTTCCATGCTCGACATATATATACCTTGTTCGCTTGCACCAAAATTCTTATTGCCTTACACTCTCTAGTGTTACTATTTGTTTGTAGTTCATAAATCAAACCTTTCCATTGTTAGCATGGTGCTGAATAATTATACCTGTGACCAAGTTCTGTAAAATTTATAATGATCTCCAGTATGGTTCCAAACTTCGTTCAATTTAGAAAGTAAGTCAACAAAGTGATCAAAAATAAGGCCACAGCATACCTTGGATCAATGGAATTGATTAAAGGTGTGTTTTCAATCAACAATAAGAGTTCATCAAACACATAAGCAAGTCTGTTGTTTCACACTTTTCAAAACACAAGTTATAATGACCTCCATCCCAAGTAAACAAGTTACAGTCAGCAAGGGTTTAGATCAGTAACACATTCTTTTTTAAGATTAAAGGATATATCTCAACATAATTATCCTCATTTCCACAACTACAACATCACGAAAAGAGGTTATCATAGTAGCTTCTAAAAATCAAGACATTACATTCCTCCCTTCTTAAAAGAATCATCGTACCGATGATCAAATTAGCCAATTCATAGAGTTTTTACGACAAAATTCAATTATTGTCCTTCCATTCATAAGTTCTTACCAAAATCAGATTCAATCTTTAAAATAGTGTTTTAAGATATCGATAAAATAGACTAGTAATTGTCCATGTTTGGCAGAATTATCAGTTTTTCGAATTCAATTTCAATCAAACAAGTATGGAAAAGCAAATCTCATTTCTTTGAGATTTTCCCAAGTTGCACTTTCTTCGCTAAACTGGTCCCACTAGACTTTACATTGGTTCACTTCACGATTTCTTAGGTACAACTGGCGAGTTCCTAGCACTCGAATGGGCTTAACCATGATTATTCCTGGGTCTTGGACCTGCAAGGAATTCCAATTCAGCACATGTGATAAATCTGCTATGTATTTCTTAAGCAAAGAAATATGGAAAACATCATGCATTTGTGATAAAGTAGGAGGTAATGCTAGACGATAAGCTACAGGGTTGATTATTTCAAAAATTTCAAAAGGTCCCACATAACGAGGTGATAACTTGGCAGCCTTGCCAAAAGTTATAGAAATCTTTTTCGGCTTGACCCGAAGAAATACCTTCTCACCAAGTTTATAATTCCTATCAGCCTACTTTAAGTCTGCATAACTCTTTTGCCTATTGGCAGCCTCCTTTAAATGTTCCCGAATCATTTTAATTTATTGTTCCATCTCCGTAAGGATTTCTAGCCCAATTTCCTCTCTATCCTCTACGTTGTTCCAGCTAACAGGGGTTCTACATTTTCTTCCATACAATGCTTCAAAAGGCACCATCTTTAATGAGGCGTGGTATGTATTATTATAGGAAAATTCAACCAGTGGAAGGTATTCCTCCCATTTATACTACTGGTCCATACAATACATTCTTAACATATCCTCTAAAACTTGATTGACTCTTTTAGTTTGTCCATCCGTTTCCAGATGATATGCAGAACTAAAGTTTAATTTAGTTCCCAAGGCCGCATTAAGCATTTGCCAAAATCTTGATGTCATTCTCGGATCTCTGTCCAATATGATCAATTCGGGTATTCCATGCAATCTGAAAATTTCATGTACAAATATTATTGCTAACACTGGTGTATCATCTTTTAAATTACCAACAATGAAGTGTGCCACTTTGGTTAGTTTGTCGACGACAACCAGGATGATATCATGTTTATTCCTAGACATAGGTAATCCTTGAATGAAATCCATAGTTATCACTTTCCATTTGTATTGCGGAATGTTGTGGGGATACAGTAATTTGGCGGGATGCATATGTTCCGCCTTAATACACTGACATTCCAAGCATTGTGTCAAAAATTCCACCACATCCTTTTTCATTCCTTTTCAGAAATATTGTTGCTTGAGATCAGCAAGCATTTTCATAATGCCAGGGTGTCCAGAAAAAGGTGAATTATGAAATTCAGTTAATAATTTCTTTCTTAAATCATTTACCGAGGGTATATATACCCTGTTTTCAAACCTCATAATTCCTTCATTATCAAAATGAAATCCTTTATACTTCACATCCTTTGGATCTGCAGCAAGTGTGGTTTTAACTTGCTGAAAATAAGAGTCAGATTCCATGGCATCTTTCACCTCATCCTTAAACTGAGTTCTTAATGTTATCAGAGCAGAGATGTGCTTCCTATGACTCAGAGCATCTGCTACTTGATTTTCTTTGCCTTTGATGTAGCTTATATCAAATTCATACTGAGATAGAAATTCTAACCATCTTCGTTGTCTTGCATTCAGGTTTGGTTGAGTAAAAATATACTTCAACCCCAAGTGGTCATTTTTTAGCTCAAAGGGCTTACCAAGAAGGTAATGCCTCCATAATTGAAGTGCATGTATAATGGCAGTGAGCTCCATATCATGTGGAGCATAATTCTATTAATGTAACTTAATCTTTCTGCTTTCATATGCTATGACATGGCCATTTTGTAATAGAATACCTCTAAGGCCATCTCCAGATGCATCCGTTACAACCGTAAAAATATCCATTTGGGTCAGGTACAGTCAGAATGGGTGTTGTAGTTAATTTTTCCTTTAAAATTTTAAAGGCAAATTCACATTTGTCACCCATGGAAAATTTCTTATCTTTCTTTTGTAATGAAGTGATTGGGGCAGCAATTTTAGAAAAGTCCTTAATGAACTTTCTATAGTATTCTGCCAGGCCCATGAAGCTTCTTATTTCATGCACATTCTTAGGTGCAGGACACTCAGTTATAGCTGCGATATTTGAAGGGTCTACATCTATCCCATTCTTGTTTATAACATGTCCCAAATAATGCACCTCTGCATCATAAAAGGAACATTTAGAAAATTTACCATACAACCTTATCTTCCTCAAAATTTCCAGCACTACCGTTAAATGCTCTTGATGCTCTTCGACATTTTTGGAGTATATAAGAATGTCATCCAAGAATACAAGCACAAACTTGTCTAAGTATTCTTGAAAAATATTGTTCATCAAATTCACGAAGGTGGTAGGTGCATTTGATCAACCCAAAAGGTAACACCGTGAATGCATAATGCCTGCATACCTTGTTCTAAAGGTTGTTTTATGAATATCTTCTTCCTTTATTCTCAGCTAATGATATCTAGATCGAAGATCTATTTTTGAATAGACTGATGCTCCACGCATCTGGTCAAATAGATCATCAATCCTAGGAAGTGGATATCGATTCTTAATAGTTTCCTTATTCAACATTCTGTAATCAATGCACAATCTAAGTGTGTCATCCTTCTTCTTTACAAAAATTACCGGCGCTCCCCATGGTGAGATGCTCGGTCTTATCAGTCCTTTTGTCAAAAGTTCATGTAACTGTGCCTTAAGTTCCACCAACTCAAGGGTGTTCATTCTGTAGGGTGCCTTAGATATGGGTTCGGTTCCTGGCTTGATCTCTATTGCAAAGTCAAACTCCCGTTTGGGTGGAAGACCTGGTAACTCTTCTGGAAAGACATCACTAAAATATCTTAACAATAGATACTTTTCCTTAAAATCATTATCTTCTTTGGCATTTTCCATCATTCTTACGGAATACAAAGTGCAGCCTCTATTTTTATCCCTTTTTAGTTACATAGCTGTTAGTTTCCTAACTACAACCCCACGCTTTACACCCTAAATGACTGCTGCCTTCTGCAGTTCATAAAAATAGCAAATTTGTTTTTCACAATAGTCGACCTTCACCTTATGCTCTGCCAACCAATTAACTCCTATAATTATATCATATGACCCTAAAGGAGTGACATACAGGTCAACTTCTATGGAGAAACTGGGAAGATCAAGAATTGCCCCCAAAAAGGCACATATCGACTGTATGGATAGCATTATTTCCATAATGCACTGTCCATGTCTTATCCATTCGTTCATCTTTCCTTTTTAATTTCATTGCTAGTTTAGTAGAGATAAAACATTCGGTAGCTCCAGTATCAAAAAGTATGACTACAGGTGTACCGAATAACTTACCCGGAACTTCGATGGGTGTGACTTGCTTTTCAGCTTGTTTGTTAGCCACCGCAGTGTGTATCCTATGTTGTTGATCGTGATCGTCCTTCTTCAAAGGATAGTGACTCGCATAATGGTCCTCTCCACAGTTAAAGCAGCCTCCAACTGGCCCCTTCCTAGGTTCAAATTTACCACACCAGCCTTGAAGTTATCACTCTGGCTTCCATAGGACTTTTGTCCATTACTACTAGTTTTTGCAAAGCTGCTCCGCACACTATTAACAGGTTTGTTCATTACTGATTTCTTATTGTTATCCACAACAATTTTGTTTTTCATGCCAAACCTTTTCTAGGGTCCCTTTTTGGGTGCGATAGATGAAGAAGAGTTGGGAATCTTCTTCCTAATCTCCTCCCTGTGAGCAGAGATTGCTCTCAATTTATGTTCTTGTCTTATTGCCTTTTCGACAACTCCTTCCATAATGGTCAGACCATGGACATCTACCTCACCACCAATGATGGGATTCAGTCCCATTATGAAATTTCTTATCCTGAACTTCTCGTCATCTTGGTACTACAGTACATACTTAAGGAGTTTAGTAAACCCTTCCCAGTATTCTGTCACCGTCAGCCTACCTTGCGAGCAGTTCTGAAATTCAGTCATTTTCTGATCAAAAAAGAGTTGAGGCAGCCATCGTTGCCTAAAGTAAATTTTGAATTGATTCCAGGTTATGTCTGTTTCAACAATGTTCAGCTCAACCTTATGGTTGTCACACCATGATGATGCTTCCTGAGAAAGTTGATATGCTCCCCATATCACTTTGGTCTCCTCAGAGAAATTTCTTATTGCAAAGTACTTCTCCATTTCACTGAGCCAATTTTCAGCCCCATCCCCAAGTGTTGTCCCATCAAACTTTGGAGGACTTATTCTCTTTATATCATTTGTAAGTTCAGCCGCTAATCTTGCCCTTTTATTTTCAGGATGATTAGGAGCGTTTGCATTACTATTATCAACACCTGGATTCCCTCCATTGGTGTTGTCCACAGGAGGTGGCTGATCATTTATATCAACATATTCTTCCTCCTCCTCATTTCCCATTGCTTTTTGTTCCAAAATAGTCAAACGATCTCTCGTATCTAGTAGGGCAGCAAGGATTTTGTCTAGCTTTTGAGCAGTAGCTGCTTCTCCACCTGGTAATGGGTTGTTCACAACATTTCCTCTTGTTCTAACCATTTTCTGTTCAATAAGAAAATGTAAACCTTATTAAATTGTGGACTCATTAGGTCCAAAAGCTGCAACCTTCAGCTCTAATACCAAGATGTAACATTCCCATTTTAAGTCATTAGAACAAGGGAATTTTTTATTTATTTTTATATAAATAACGTTCTTTGTTCTAATTTGTATAATTTAGAACACACAATACTTTTAAAACCAATGTTCTCTATTCACATATTTATAATATGGGACACACATTCAATTCCATTCAATCATATAACAGATACCATTGCTGCTGTAATGACTCGAAGAACTACCGATCTCCCATTTATGGCTCGGAGTTTCAACAATCTCTCATTTCATGACTCAACTGCTTACCGATCCTTGATTTTAATCCATGCAAGGTATACTAAGTATACGAGGTTCTCTTTACCATTTTTGGTTATCGAAGTGTTCCATTTAAGAGGCCTATCTGAATATCTATTACCGATACAAATCTGAAATCCTGCTTCTTAAACTAGGTGATTAGGACAACACATCCAGTAGCTTGCAATACTTTGGCCAAAGATTTTCACATGCTTTACATGATCATATTCCTAGACGTTATACACATAAATGGAATACGTCCTTCACCTCACTTCGTCTATTATCTAGAATGGTATTTTTTTACCTTTGTCAGTCCTCTCGTCCAAGTTTAAACTTTAACCCAAGATAGAAATATGAAAGGGTATAGGGAGACACTCGCGGTGACTAAAGGTATGCAAACATACTTTGTTGACCCTTGTCGACTGCGTGTGTCTAATTACCTTTAGTCTTCCTGAGTCACTCCGTATACACGGTCACATTCCTAACTTCGTCCAAGTAACTTGGTCCCAGCTTATGTAAACTTGATGATTTGATTCGGAAGGGTGTTGTAACATGTCAGCTACAAAATTGTGTCATCATGAAGGCCTCGCCTTCATGAAGACACCAGATTGCAGCTGGTGTGTGCCAAATTCCTATGGAATCCTCTCATCAAGGGATACACATACAGCTATAAGTGTGATTAGATTATAATCTTAAATAATTTAAGAATAAGTTTCAGCAATTGTGTTGATCTTCTAACCTCACTGTTTGTTACAGTTGCATAGCTAAGAACGAATTAAGTTGTCGTAAAGCTTAATATACATTTACTCCTCCTTACCAAAGTATTGTATATTTCCATCTTAGTTCCTTAATTTAAGCTTCGGACTAACAGTTCACTACCGCTTAACGTTGTAAGATCAACTTACTAAACTTAACAAAATTTTAAATTTATAATTCCATCTCATTAGACGTCACTTAAATGAGGTCTAATCCCAAAGGAATGTATTCATTTATTTACTATGACCTTATTTCAGGTAAGGTTTCACATGAGGAGACATGATTCCTCATACCGAATATCCTTTTGATCTAAACATCCCAAGGATATTAATGAAATCAAAATATAGAATTCAATTGTTTCTTTATTAATATCCACTAGTTTATATACTCATTCCGAATATCATTCATTTAAGAGTTCATATCCACTTTACTCTTTACCAATGTCAATTTAAAATCCATATTGACCTAAGTATGAATTAATTGCACATTCTAACTTAAAAGTTATATTCAAGTAAAGAACAGATATTATGTCCCTATAAATATGTCAAACATCATTTGAATAAGTCTAAATTCAACGAATTAAATCTTATTCTCATTCATATTCAAATAGTTTCAAGTGGTACAGCCATTAAAATATCACACCTTCTTCTTTTACTCATTACTCTTAGATTAAAATTCATACAATATACAATTCCATACAACTAGACTTCATTCATGCTAAACAACATTAACAACTCGTAAAGAAAGAAGAATACAGTTTTTTCTTTTTCTATTTCTTCGGTGAAGAATAATAAAATCTAAGAAGAGATTCATCCTTTAGTTAATCAAAAGAAGCATCATAAAACAACATGTCTTCATTTTTACTTGTAGAAACCTTCTACAAAATTTACTTGCATGGGTCAGTTCATCGAACCGAGCATATTAAGCACTTATCATTAAAATGAGGTGCTCTTGATTAACTGTCTCAATAAAAGAACTCTGCTTTTATGAAACATCTCTTAATAGAGATAAACATCATGTAACAATTACGCACCAATAAGGTTGACCAATTTTAACAACCTAATTTCAATAATTAGCATCATTTTAAACAGTAATAATAAATATCAGCACACCAATTTCTATATTAGCTGACCTATCATGATGTATCTTTCACCATTCTCATAGTTGTTTTCAATGAAAAGAAAAGAGTTCATTCCAAACCTAGATAATACTAAAAAGGAGTATTTTCTCTAAACAATCACGTATTAAGACAACTATATTAACGGATTTATAGAATGTTGTTTGATTGCATGCATTGTCCAACCCATTTCATCATCAAGAATGAATTCCATATACTGAGTCAATTTTTAAATCAAGGTAGAACTTTCTTACCTTCAGGTTATCCACTGGACTTCAACTGAATATGATGCTAAAGTGAAAAGAAATCTTACGTCACAACAACAATCTATTTAACTTCCCAGAATTCAAAAAATAGCATAGTACTTCTTTCAATTCAGAAAAGAAGAAAAACAACAGTTAAATGCAGTTGCTTACGCCTAAGGCAGTAAGCAATTCATTCAATATCAATATAGAATTTCAATTGGATAAGAGAAGAAAATAATTATTACTTCTGATTTCCCATCCAATATTCCCTTTCTTTTCATCACAACTGAATTGGATGATTTAAACAAGAAGTGATAACAATCAAAGATAACAGTCAAAGAGAGAGGACAGTTAAAGTCAATAATCGAATGATAGGAAGAAGAATCATATTATCTCTTCTCAATGCTTGGCCGAATATCAACTAGTTAGTACAGACTTGTTCCTATAAGATGATTTCTTCTAACAAGTCTATTTCAGTATATAAAACTTACTAACTACCATTCATGGAAGCATGCCAGAGTTCATTTGCATCTGATTCCACAAGTATCAAGAATAACGACATCTCTAAATATAATTGTTTCCTTTAATTATTCACCCAACGGACATTTCCATCCAGGTATAAAGCAAGCGAGATTGTACAGCAAACAACGAAATTATAATTTCATCATAATAGTAAAAGGAATTATTTTTCAGATACCAGAGTAAGAAATCAACTTCAGTTCAGTTTTAATGAATCAGGGAAGTAGTTTAGACTACAGTTCACATATATATCTATAAATTCACCATTGAATTCAAAAGAATAAAATGATAAGCTCTATTCCATCCAAAAATTAACCAGATTACTCTGTTCCAGGTTTAAGTAAATCGTTCTTAAAAATCATTCACAGATCTCAAACCAAACAAGGAGACATTGAATCATTTTATTAAAGCAAGGAGAAGACGATACAATAAATTTGTTGTCCCCAAAAGAATTCACATTCTATACACTATAATACAACCCAAAAAAAAAATCATTAGTGCAAGCAGTTCCATTAAGCATCCTCACGTTTCTTTTTCCAAAACCATTTACACGCACAAAACTCATAAAACAATCTTCACATCATTGTTACTTCCATCAAATCAAACCCATAATGGGTAATAAAACCGAATACCCAATACTGTCAAAACTCATACAGCAAGGATAGATTACATTTCATTTACCCTTTTAGTAAATAAAAATACCCAAAACATATTTATCTCCAAAAGACAACTCAACCCAGAATCACATCAAACATATCAACATTTTCATTTTACAAAAACACCCAACAAAGGAGCAGAGTTCTTTTAATGAAGACGCTTAACAAAGAGAAAAATGGTTTAAAGAGAAGAGCTCAACATGCCTGTAAAATTTCTTGTTGCTTGAAGAAAACCGCGTCCGTGCCCACAGGAGTTACTCTTTTTTCCACGGCGATAACTGTAATATTTCCCCCAACTATCTCCTTACTCCCACATGCTCAAAGATAGCCATGGTTAATCAAAACAACAGCAACAATGACCAGAATAGTTTCAGGTTCGAAAGAATCACAAAAGAAATGTAGAGCAAAACTCAAAACCTGAATGGATAACAATGACCACCAAAAATTCCTCTTTCCCTTTTCCAAGGTGAGTTGGTCACCAAAACCAAGATCAATAAATGCATTAAATGCATTTCTTTTTCCTCTATCTCCATGCCACCACCGACTCAAGTCTGGCAAGTTCCACTTTTCAAATATTTGCATGTAATTTCATTTTTAACTACACTGCTAATTAGATATCCCCAACTCCCATATTCCTTCCAAATTTGGCATTTAAAACTTCAAGGACATCATTTAATGTCCTTTATTAAATTCTAAACCTTCCCTTCTTATCTGTTCATCAACATGTGACCATAGGTCCCCTCCTTAGGTTAACAATAGTTTAGGTGGTATTGTCCATAATTAGGTTTCTACCTAGGTCACAAGTCATTAGGATTTGTAATCATTTACATCCCTTTTTTAAAAAATTTAAAATCCACATAGGTTAGTTGTTAGGTCATGGGTTAGAACTTAACCCCGTAGTGTTTTAGTTAATAGGTTTCTTAGTAAATTTTACAAACTTACGTTCATATCCAGCATAATGCAGGACGTTCGTTCCATGCTCGACATATCTATACCTTGTTCGCTTGCACCAAAATTCTTATTGCCTTACACTCTCTAGTGTTACTATTTGTTTGTAGTTCATAAATCAAACCTTTCCATTGTTAGCATGGTGCCGAATAATTATACCTATGACCAGGTTCTGTAAAATTTATAACGATCTCCAGTATGGTTCCAGACTTCGTTCAATTTAGAAAGTAAGTCAGAAAAGTGATCAAAAAGAATGCCACAGCATACCTTGGATCAATGGAATTGATTCAAGGTGTGTTTTCAATCAACAATAAGAGTTCATCAAACACATAAGCAAGTCTGTTGTTTCACACTTTCCAAAACACAAGTTATAATGACCTCTGTCCTAAGTAAACAAGTTACAGTCAGCAAGGGTTCAGATCAGTAACACATTCTTTTTAAGATTAAAAGATATATCTCAACATAATTATCCTCATTTCCACAATTACAACATCATGAAAAGAGGTTATCATAGTAGCTTCTAAAAATCAAGACGTTACATCTGCCACCGTTACCAGGGACTATTTCCTAGAAATAAGAAAAATACTTGTATCTAGTAATATTTTTAGTGTGTTTGATATAAATTCATGTACGAAACCCACGCCTTTGTTGAGATTTTCTAAAATATAACCTGATCTGAATTAATTGGCTTGCTATTTTCCTGGTATAAGAAAGAATTCCATTAAATTTGACTTCACTAGGATAAGTATAACAAAGGACACCAAGAATTTTAAATCTTTATTCACCTATTTATAAAGCTATCATCTGATAGGTTGTTTAATTTGATCAACACATCTAAGGTGCACAACCTTAGTGGTGACTATGATATTTTATGAGAAAATATGACATATACCAGTGCACAAAACCCAAATTCTTGTTGATTAATTTGTCAATTTTGTAAAGATGGAAGGAAGGAGATCTTTCTTCAAATCAGACCCTACTAAAAGGTTGTTTCCAAAGCTAGGAAAGACAAATCCTAGGAGAAAGTAAATTTGGAAAGCATTGGGTGATCAAAAGTCAAAAGAAAAAATTGTACCTGGTGTCGAATTTAATCAACCTTTAGTGGAAGATTATTCTAGCACTTCATATAGTTTTGGATTTAGCAATTCCTTTACTAATCTACACACTCCAGTTCAGGAGGGTCCCTCATTTACAAGTAATCAGGGTATTCCTTAATTCCCTCCTTTGTTGATTAGAAATAATAAGAGTATTTTGTGAAACTGGGTCATTAAAGGATCAATACTTTGAAGATCACACTCCACTGCCTTAGATACCCCAAAATCCCTACTATTTTAACCATTATGTTAAAACACCTCCACTAAATAATATGGCACGACCCCCACCCAAATCTCCTTTTTTGGTAAATACTTACATACCTGTAAATTTTCATGGGATGGTTGGTTACCAAAATAAGATTCCAAATGAATTCAAGAATAGATTATCCAAATTTCAAGGAAATAATGCAATAAGTGGAGAGAAACATCTTAAGTTTTTCCAAAATGTCATGGAAGATTATGAAATAAAGCATGAAGATGTGTATGTAAAATTGTTTATACACACTCTAGATGAAGATGCTAGGGAATGGTACAGGTCACTACCTGAGAATTCAATCGATTCTTGGGTAGAAATGAAGAATTCTTTCAAGTTACAATATGGTGATAAGAGTGATCCTAGGTTCCTTCTAACTGAGTTTGAGAATATAAATAAAAATCCTAATGAACCTGTTCAGGATTTTAATGCCTGGTTTAATAATACTTTGACAATATTTCTTGTAAATCTGAGACCTAGTGATAATTATTTTCTAATCAAATACTCAAATGTTTTTAATAAGAAGGAGTCTTATTATCTGAGGGATAAAAATCCTAGAAATAAGAGGCAATAATTTTCCATGGTTGTCCAAATTGAGAATAATATCAAGGCAGATAGGAAACCTCCAAAGAGAGAGGGTGTCAAGTTAATTAACCCAGACAAACCTCATACAAGCAAGGAAATAGATCTGGAGGAAGTGGTCAAAAATCTTGCAGGGGAAATCAAGGAAATATCATACAAACTTGTTAGGGATGAGAAAGACTTAGGGGAAAATCCTCAAGCTCAACATCAACCTCAAGGATCGAATATATTTGGAGATCATCCTGGAGGTGATCACTGAGCAAATGATAGAGGAAAGGGACCTATGCGGTTAGGGAACAAGCAGCCAAACCCTGGGGAAAACAAGATACTACCTGATCCAATGACTGCTAGGGTATCTTTGGTGGAAGAAGATTGTATCATTGAATGGTGTGATAAATGTTTTTTTCCACACTCTTATTGTGATCCCACTATGGATGATGATGATGCCACTAATGAAGCTTCTTTTGGTGATGTTTTTATATTGGAATGTTCTAATATCCCACTACAATGAGCTACTTCTACTGAATTGTTGGGTGCTAGAATTGTTAAATCCTTTTGGAACTTTATAAACTAGGTATCTTCTTTTTATCCTACAACTAGTGTTGATATTGTTTTGGTCCAATCATTTGAATTTCCTAATCATGACTTTGAGTATTTGAGAGCACTGATGATTAATAAGTATGAAGGTGGTATCCAATCTAAGGAAGATAGGAAGATGTTGATAAATGTTGTTGTCTCTCAAGAAACATATTACAACCTTCGTAGTAAAGTAGTTAAAGGATCTGCCCCGCCTTCAAAAAACAAGAAACCCGTATTGACCAATATCCCCAAGAATGTTCCCAAGAAAGATATTCCAAACAAAGGCCCTGTTGTTATTACTAAGCCAAATACCTCTGATGATGCTCATGTAGTAACAGATCTTATCCCATCAGAAAAAAATTACTTTATCTCCCAACACAGCTCTACCAAAGTATGTTATGTGTGATATGGCTCAAATATTGAGTCAAATTAAAGTTAATGTGCCCATTTTTAAGTTGTTTAGAATCTCTGACCATAGAAAAAGAACATTTGAATATTTGGGATTCAAAGAACGAAAGCAATTTGCCACTAGTGAAGGAAGTGAACAATGTGGAAATCTCCTCCTACTATAGTTAAAGTAGAAGTATTGTCAAAAGAAAAAGAAAGAATGGGGGAATCCCTTGAGATATATTTAGGTACTTCTTTGGTTGAGTCACAATTACACGTGGACCCATTTTTTTATACCTTAAATTGTAAATGAGAGGATTTTTCATAATTGTATGTTTGATTCAGGGGCCTCATGTAATAAAATGCCCTTAGAGGTTATGAATGAGATTGGACATATAATGATAACAGTACAACTTTTAGAAAATGTTCATGCCTTGGATTCGAGGGAAGGTACTAGTAATTGGGTACGTGAGAGGTACTAATTGTTCAACTTGTTGCTTACCCTAGTAAAGTATCTGACCATGAATTTGGTTATTGTTCGATTTCCCTACTAAGTGGGGTATGTTGTTGTCAATAAAATGGGTTGCAAGTGTGGGAAGTAGTTTCTAGATTGACATGTCTTATGATACCATACCTTGTAGAGGGGGAAGTTGGTAAAATTACATGGAGAGAAATAATATGCTCCATAATTATTGAGGATACTAAGAATGCTCTCTTATGAAGTGTTGTGTGTTGACACTAGACTCGGGCAAATTCATAAGATATGCTGATATTTGAAGAAGAGTAATGCATAAACACTGCTACATACTCACAATATTTTGGTATTCCTTAGATCATGATATTTGATGGAACATGCTCTACTATAGGGATTGGATCTGGAATAGTACTCACGTCCCCAGAACACAAATCTTTTAATTTTTCATTCAAATAAAATTTTGAATGCACTAATAATATTACAGAATATGAGGCATTGCTTCTGGGTTCAAAATTTTGCATGGAAATATGGAATCAAAGGACATTATTTTTAAAGGCAGAATTATTAATTGGTCGTAAAACAAGTCGAGAAAATTGTATGCTACCAAAAATTAGATGAATGAAACAATACAAACATATAGTTTAGCACCTTATTGAAATGTTTGATTCATTTAATATCTTGTATCATGAAAGGACCCAGAACGCAGTGCAGCTAATAGAATTGTTTTCATTACATCATAATTTTCAAATTGTATAATGTCTCCATATTGTAACTATGATGTAGAAGTGTTTGCTAGACCATCTATACCTGACAACGGTAAGCATTGGCAAGTATCTGAGGATGATGCTCAAATACAAAGTTTTATGAAAAGAAAAGTTGAGTTTAAATACCAACATTTTGATCTTAATCCAATGGTTGTAGTCTATGATGGAAAGGATGCCCTCTTTGGGAAAGAATTAAATCAATTAAAAACAAACACTATCCCTAGAGGATTGGTTTCTCTTGAATCAAACTTTGATAATGTTGATAGAGTAATCAATAGAACCATATTTGCATCTAGGGAGGTGGAGGAACACAATTTGGGGACCCAACAAAAACATAGAAAGGTAGGGCTAGGGTGTAATCTAAACAAAGAATAAAAATAGGCTTATACCAAGCTGCTAAGTGAATATCATGATTTATTAGCTTGTTCTTATTCTAAATTGAAAGCTTATAAGGAGGATTTATTTTAGCATGAAATACCTCTGGAACCTAATTCCAAACCTTTCAAACAAGAAAAAGGCATATTAAGCCCCTTCTTGCAATCAAAATTCAAAAGGAATTAGTGAAGCTGAGGGACGGTGGAATCATACAGCCTATCAGGTATTCATCATGGGTGGCCAACCTTGTACCGGTTAGAAAAAAGAATGGGGATATAAGGCTTTGTGTAGATTTCAGAAATCTCAACAAAGCATCAATAAAGGATAATTACCCATTGCCAAATATGGATAACATGTTGCAATTAGTCATAGGGTCATGAATTATTGTCAACACTAGATGGTTTCTCGGGGTGTAATCAAGTGGTTGTGAAACAATCTAAACAATTTAAAACTACCTTCACTACACCCTAGGGAACATATGTTTATGTCAGGGTGTCATTTGGACTTATGAATACAGGAGCCACTTTTCAGAGAACCATGGATGTGGCTTTCTCAGGCCTTATCAATGACTTCATAGTTGTGTATCAGGATGATATAACTATTTTTTCAAAGAAAAGAGGTGACCATTTGGGACATATAGAAAAAATGTTTCTCAGATGCAGGGAATATGATATTTTATTGAATCCCAAGAAATATCACATTGGAGTCCAAAAAGAAAAGTTGTTGTGGCACATTGTATCAAAATAAGGGGTCATGATAGATCCTAAAAGACTGGAAGCAATTGGAAAGGTCCCAATACCCATGTCCAAAAAGGATATTCATTATTTCTTTAGGAAAATAAATATTATTAGGAGGTTCATCTAAAATTTCTTTGAGATCACTATTCCTATCACAAGCATATTGAAGAAAGACCAGATTATCAAGTGGGAAGTAGGAGTTGTTTAAGTTTTCAATGGAATAAAAGAAGCACTAAATAATGCCCCGGTTTTGGCTCTCCTTGATTATGAGAAATAATTTCAAATGTTTTCCTTTACTTCAGAGAATACAATTGCATTTATGTTGTTACAAAAGGATGAAGAGGGCAATGAGAGGCCTATTGCTTTCTTTAGTAAAGCCCTGCAAGGAGCTGAGTTGAAGTACACCATCATGGAGAAACAATCCTTTTCCTTAGTAAGAGCCACAAAAATTTTCAGATCTTACATCTTGAGTTCCAAGATTGTGGCTTATGTCCCCCATACAATGGTTACAAACATTTTATTAGAAATAGAGATATCCAGTAAAATATGTCATTGGGTGACTAAGCTACAAGAGTATGATATGAAAATATAGACAACTAAATTGGTTAGAGGTTTGGGATTGATAAAGATAATGGATGAAATTAATCTATAGGTGATGGAGATAAATTTCATTGAAGAATGTAGTTTGGATCCCAGGGAGAAGATGAACAATTCAACCTAGTACATGGACATAATATATTATTTAAAGAACTTGGATTATCCTAGGAATTTAGACAAGAACTAGATAAGGACACTTAAACTATCCTCCTAGAAGTATGTCATGACTGGCCATGGGTTAGCCTATAAAAATCAAGAGGGCGTGTTACTTCGATGAATCACTGAGGAGGAAGCCCCCTAAATAATCACAGAATTTCATGGGGGTGTGTGGAGGCCATTTTACTGGAAGAGTTACTACTCATAACATTTTGAGGGCATGATATTGGTGGCCTTCATTATTTATAAATATTGCAATACTGGCTAGAAAGTGTTAAATTTTCCAACTTTTTTCTAGGAGGTTGAAAGCCTCAAGTGCCTTTCCCTTGCAACATGTGTCAATTGAATCCCCTTTAAGCAATGGGGAAGGGATTTTATTGGGGAAATATCAAATTCCTCAAGTGTTGGACATAGTTGGATATTGGTTGCTACATAATACTTCACTAAATGGGTTAAGGTCATTCCCACCAAGAAAGAAACTCCCCAGGTAGTCATGGAATTTATTTTGAATAATAAAATTTGCATATTTTGGGTACCTACCAAAATAATTGCTAATAATGCTATGATCTTCAGGGCCAAACCATTAGCAATTATGTGTAAATAATATGGTATCAATTTATCCTATACATCAAATTACAAACCTCAGGGAAATTTACAAACTGAGTCAAGTAATAAAAATTTAATCAAGATACTCAAGAGGACATTAGAAACCAACACGAAGAAATGGGGTGAAAAATTTAAATTTACCTTGTGGGAAGATAGATTTATAACTAAGAGAGTCACTGGAAAACCCCGTTTTGAGTTAGTTTATGGATTCTAAGATATTTTTCCTCTACACATGCAATTATCATCTTACTAGTTCATGCAACAACTTGGGGAGGAAGGAGAAGTAAGTCCTTACGAGGTAAGAATAAATCAGATCTTGGAGTTAGACGAGGAAAGAAGAGAATCCCACCAAAAACACCTTAAGTTTAGAGAGAGGCTCAAAAAGATATTTGATAAGAAAATAACTCCAAGGGCATTTAATTTAAGAGATTTGGTTTTTCTGTGGGACAGCAAACAGGAAGATAAGGGTAAACACGGGAAATTTGATTCTATATGGATGGGACCATATTCCATCGATGTCAAGATTGGAGAGCATACTTTCTTTCTAAAATATCTTGAAGGAAATTTAATCGAGTTTCCCATCAATGGAAGACATCTCAAACACTTTTTGGATTGAACTAAATGCTAAGGTATGACCTTGTATAGTGTATAGTTTTTGTTTTGATTTTGTTTTCCCTTTGTGTGCTCTGGTCTGCAGCAACTAGGTTTCTTGGTATTTTGGAACTATATTTTGTGTGTATCTACTCAAGGAGGCCATGTGTGTGTTTTTATTATAACTCTGATTACCCAATGGATTTGGCACTTGGTCTATCTTTTGTATTGTCTTGTTGGTTCTTATGTCACCACTGAGGGGTTCTCATCCTCGAGTCAGAGCCATTGTTGGTACCCATATTTGGTCTTATTGAATCTGGGAACTTTTGTATAGTCTGTGTTAGTGATCCTAATCCGTACCAAATTTGATTCTTTTTCTCACCCAAGATTTATTTGGATTTTGAATAAGAATTATTTGAGGAGCATTTATTATTGTCTAAATCCATCTTAAGCGAGGTCGGGATTATTTTTGTCCCCGATAAGAATATAACGCACAAGAATTGTTTACCCTGAATTGAATTTGAAGGTTGGTGCCATTAATGGATATAATTTTCACAGCCAAAGGATGCATTTTGATTCTGAATCCCATAATGAGGAATTCTTTCATGACCAAATTTTTCATGGATAAATGAGTGTATAACAAGGATAAGAGTATGAGCTAATCCCTGGGCCCGAAGTCTCTATGAAGCAATGCGTGAAAACAATAGGTCGGGAAGCCGGAAAAAAGGGAACAAAATCATATGCTTCTTTGAGACATGCAATTGGTAAAAACAAACCTGAGGCCCGACAACTTAGGTACATGGACTAGGCATATGGCCTACACGGGAACAGAGAAAGAAATGCATTTCGCATTATACAAAGACAGTGTGTGGTTCATTTTACAAAATGCTTCCGAAGCCTATTAAAAGCTAAAAGGAGGCTCATTAATGCATTAGTCATACGGGAGTAAGGACCATTAATGTGAATTACTTGTGTAATGGAGGCACGTGGATGATAGCACGTGAAAATATTACAATGGTTGAAAAAAATAAAAAGATGAGAATTATAAAAGTTCCCCACGAATGCAATCTCTGGAATTAATGCATGAATCCATGAGTTGTTAATGTGATAACTTGTTATAAAGTATTCTACTAGTACTCAAAATATTTTATTTTCTAAAGGATTTTTAAGCGGTATTGAATGAGAGGTGAAGCAAGAATTACCCCCAAAGATCATATTTTAGTTATAGTACTTTTCAGTTAGATTCCAAGCAGAGATCGGAGTTTTTTTAAAAGGTGAGTTCATCAACTCCTGTATTTTCTATGATCTTTTGAGAATCATTTTAAAAGGTCTAGGTCTTTGTGAAAAGAATTTTGGTAAAACTATGTCAAAATCATGAAGCTTAATCTATTACCCATGAGAAAAAGTTCCAATATTAGTTCTCTTCTAGAAAGAATTGTAGGTTCTGACATTACATCTATCGACCTAGAATATTTTAGGCAGAGGCTATATTCCCCTGAAATAAGTGACACTATGACCCAAGTAACCAACAATTATATTGATCTCACTGCTGATTTCCCTCCCGCTACACCATGCTCGGAGCTTGTATGGGTGTGTGCTCAACACTATAGTCCTATAAGTAGAGAAGTTTGGGACGGGAAAGGAAATTCAGTTTTATCCTTCCATGAGCAGGCATTTGACAGAATGATGGTTTATTCCCACAAGGGAAGATGGGGATATTACTAAGGCTTCAACATAGGAATATTGGAGTTTGCATTCAAAGAAATGGAAGAATTTATTGAATGTCCATTAGCTGACCAATCTGCAAAATTCTACCCCCAAAATGACAAAGAAGTTGAATAGAACTGAATTTATTGAGGAATTTAGAGATGTGATTATACTGTTGAACCAAGAAATGGGTATAGAATATACTTCCTTTTTCCAAGAATGGATGTTTTAGTTCATTTAGGTAGTACTTACAAACAAAAAACCTCTCCCTTGGGTTAAGATAATAAGGAATTGTATTAACGAATAAATGATGGGAGTTGCTCTGATTGCGAGAGGAGAAAAGGCCGGCATGGAAAAATTTTCATGTCTTCTTACTTGGTTTATAATATTACTTTTCATAGATTTTTTCTATAATTACTAATGGATGGTGCGTTTAGAAGCTCCAAGGTGTATGAGGTATTCTATCATGTGAAGCTAGCAAACCATGAAATGCATTAAATAAATATCACTAATCACTTATTTACACCCAAAATTTGTTTATGCCACCTTGACTAGGAGACTGAGATATTTTCCCATGATGTTAACAGAGTTATTACTTGATATGGGTGTTGTTTTATCTAATTCAAGAACTTTTCATATATCAGGGTTAGCGGTTCTGATGGGAAACCCTACTTGCTCCCCAGGTGTGTAAATGAAACATGGGCACTGATAGAATTGATCAGGAAATCATTATCAGTACACCAGTTCATTTCCCAAAAGCATCTAACATCCCCTATCAAGTTCCCCATGATCATTAGGATACACTTGCCTAAACATCTAAAAGGAAAAAACATTGGAAGGAGAAATGAACATATGTATGCAGGATAGATTTTAGAAAACAAAACATTATGATATAAATCATATTTTACATAGTTTTATACCCACTCAGATAGAACATAAACCTCATTACGAGGATTTTTGGATGAATTGTGAAGATGAAAGAGAAGTTAGACGAAAAGAACATTCAAGAATGACATTGTCCTAGGTGATTAATTTTGGGGCTATCAAAGCTCCTAAAGGGTTAGAGGATGATGGTAATGTGATTAGTGAATATTACATCTGATATGATATTGCTTCTCAACATTTTCCACCAGTTAATTGAGACTCTGATGAGAAAAAAATATAATAAGGAAAAGACTACAAATATCATATGAGTTTCCTTAAGGTGGTTATTTTCAAAAGGAGATGTAAGTTACCAACATACACTAGTATTAAGGGAATATATGGATAGCAAGCTTATTGATGATGTTCTTCTCCCATATTGGAAATTTTATGACACTAGAGATGTTTTATGGAGAGAGAGAAGATTAAGATTCCTTTTAAAAAGTATGAATCTTTTTCAATGATGGGTGATGTAAGTTCCCAGGATAGCATAATCGGAACTTCCCTTCCTCAAACAACAAGAAGAGATGGAGAAATGCTTCAAGGAGGTATGGTTGTGGGCCCTATTTTTCATGCTACCCCCTACAGTTTGTTCTAAAATTTGTTTCTAGATCTAAAGGAAAGGATAAAATGATGGAATCTACTCCCAAGAATCCTAAGGAAGAAAGTTTGTCTAAAACACCTTGTGAACTTTAGATACCAAAGAGTGGTCTGCAAGAATTAGAGGAGGAACAGGTCCACCTTCAGAAGAGGAAGCGAACTAAGGTGTCTGAATGGGTGTATTTAGAGGAGGCTGAGACCCTTAAACAAATAATAGATCTTAATGTCCCTCTCTTTTCATTTGTTATCACCCAGTCTCCTGTAACTATACTCATTGAGCAACTTGTACCTATGATGACAATCCTTTTCATTCCAACAGCTCCAGTTGCTTCAACCATCCAGGAATAACCCATTATGAATAATCATGTGCTTGATGTTTAAATTCTTCCACAGCAACATACTGAGATCACCCCAAAGAAATTTCCAAGTAGTGTGGTGACAAAGGAGGATCCAATTACTAGACATGAAATACATGCTCACACTGAGAATATTTCGGTACAAACAACACATGGAGAAACTTTAGGTGTCACAGTTGCAGCAAAACCTCAAGATTTTGAAGTGATTGTAGAAATTCTAGAATCCCACATTCGAACAATTGAATTCATTCCTCGGGAACTTTGTGAGATGTTCCCTACTCCCACTAAGAAAACGGGTGAGGAATCAATACAAGTTGAAAGGGAATTTGGTGAATAGTAACCCTTGATAGTTGAAGAAGTGGGAGACCAATCTGAGTTTATGGATGGAATTAAGGATCAAGACGAGCTTATAGAATGTGGCACTCAAGAAGAACCAATGTATGTAACTACTGAAAGTATGTTTATGCCTTTTTCATATTCCAAATCCCTTACAGTCATCCCTGAAACTCCATTTTTGCAATCACTTGATGAACATGAGTCTCCCATAATGGAATGAATAGATGTTTCTCTCCCAAAGAAGAAAAATGTGGAGATATAGCTGAATGATGATGATTTATAGAGCCTGACTCTCCTCAATCCAAAAATACCACCCAAAAAGGAAAAAATTATTTCTAGGATGGATTTGAATTAAAAAGGAGTATGATTCATAGATGTTACAATTCCCAAAGAAGATGTGCTCTGAGGAGAAGCATCCTTGTTTGATTTTCATGTCTCCAATATCTCACTAGGTAAGCCTTCTACTAAATAAATGAAACATGTTTTTTTAATGGCAGTAGAAGGGGTTTTCCAAAATATTGATAAGTTCAAAGAAACCAAGAAGGATTTAAAGGCCAAGAATGAAGCATTATCCAACTTGGTTAGAAAATTGACCAGAACTCACAAAGAAGGGCAGGTTGAAATCCCTGAGATCGCCAACAATGATATTAGGTGAGTGAGTGACTTGGGAGAAAGAGGAGAGGCCACCATCTAATGGGAAACTAATTTGGTCAGCAGAGGTGAAGAAATAATCAAGGAATCTATGAGACATTATTCCCATATTTTTGAAAAGCTAGAAACAACTAGGTAATTAACAGATAAATATGAAGTTGGGCAATTAATGTGGAATGATATTTTTTCAACAATGGAAGCTATCAAATACTTGAGTGATGACTTGGTTGTTAAGGAAGGGATTGTATCTCTCGAATCTGTAGGAAATCAACAGGAATACTATGAAACTATAAAAATAAGAGTGGATATTTTGACAAAATCTGTTGAAATCCTTGATGAGTTAAGAGACAAAAAAATGAAGTATATTGGTGGCCTCCATTCCCTGATAGAAAAATTAATTGCGATAGATAGTGGAGAAAATATTAGAATGAAGATTACGGAGAATTTAATTACACTTTTCGAGAATCATGTTTTAGGTAAATCTGGGGAATAAGGATTTTCAATATATATACCATGTAGAAATGGGAAAAATTTTGAATCAACATTTGAGAAATTGTTAAATAGTATAAAGAAAGAAAGAATTATTTCTGTGGAACTTAATGTCACAGGTATGAAGCATGAAATCATTTTCCACTATCAATCGGGGCCCGATGAGGAAATTGTCACACAAATGATTGAATGGTTTAATGCTTACAAGGATAAGGTAGGGGATAGCTCGGTGAATCAGCTCACTAGAATTGACCCTAAAAAATAAAGAAGAAAGGAGACGAAAATCAAAATAAACTTACCTTCATAATACATTCTGGATCAAACATTTCTTCAAATAGAATGTAGTTTGTTAAAAGACAAAACATTTTTTATAAATAGAATAATATCCTTTTCAATTCTCCCATGTGTCACCATATGTTTCCTCCTTCACCCAACCCAATTAGAAACAAAGAAGGAATCTTTTCAAATTAAAAGATACTTCCTTTGAGAATATTTTTGAATTACACAGAGCTGAGTTCAAAGGATCCTTTGGGACATTTTTGTGGGTAAATTGAATCAAGTAGTTGTATGAGGGTTTCATCCTCATACTAAGGGGGATATTTTTACAAAAGGTAGAATTGAGATATTTTGCTGTGATATTGCTTAATTGTCTGGAAGAAATACATTTTAAGTTTTTACTCTTTCAAATTCTAATGTTAAGATGACTACAAGGTATAGTCATTAGCAGGCATTGAGATGATTTGTTTTTATGTTCCCTTGTCAACAATTTGGTACATTTAAATGAAATTTGTTTGATTAGGATCTTATCTTATGTGTTCTGGATTCTGTATATCAAGAATTTTGTTAATCAATCACATTTTCTGTTCCAATTCTGTATTTCTTGCTTCTCTGAATTACATTAGATATGTCCTTCATGATTCAGCTTTGGTTATTTGTTCAATATTTTGGTGTGAGCATTTACTTTGGAATATCTGATGCAATTATAAAATCCTCACTGAAATCATTTTGTTGATGTATTTTCATAAGATTTTGAGTGAATCTTAAGCGTATGAGATCAGAAGCAAGAAAAACTTCATTAAAATATTTTCTCAAGCCTTTGTGCTAAGTATTTTAAGGATTGTGTGGAACATTTGTGCTAATTGACTATCAAAGAATGCAAATCTTCTTTTAAGTAGAAAATATGACTAATTGGTGAATTGTTCTTTATTATCTAGAATGTTATATGTGTCTAAGTGAGTATTGTAAGCAATGTCATTAAAAGATCCATTATCTTACAATCCCCCGTGGTAACTGTAGCAATTTGGGGGACCAAAAAGTGGACATCAAAACCTGAACTTTACATCAAAAACAACAAAACATAAAATTTTCTCTTCTGCAGACTTGAACCATGCCGAAAAATCAAAAACATGTCACAAAAATGGTACCATCGCATAGGGGATACTGCTAGCTTTGTATAAATATTGATTTTAAAGTGAATAGAATAAGATAAAACTATAATTTTATAATTTTTTACTAAGAGTAGGTCTTTAAGACAATTTTTCCCGTGAATGTTCATGTCTAAATTTAAGACTCCAAATTTTGTTTCACTTGTCATAATGCAATAAAACCTATACCATCCCAACTGTGGAAAAATTATATACACATTAAAAAAAGTATTTTAATTTGATATTTTTTTATGAAGTTATGGTGGGCAAATGGAAAGTTCTTCATTTTCTTTATGTTTTCATACCACTTTCACGGAAAAAATCATAAAAAAAAATATTTCTCAAAAAAATACAAAATAAAATATATCCCAAGATAGACAACGACATCTAAATTTTCACCAAAGGAAAAAAAATCAAGTTTTGGTCATCCAAATCATGGACAAATGAAATACAATCTTATAGGATTTTTCAAAAAAAAAATCAAGTCATTGAATTTTTAGTGTTTAATATAGCTAAAATTGTCTGTTTTAAAAAAAATAGTAGTTTAGAAACTAGATTCTGGATTCTACGATTCATATTTCTATAAGTTTTTCTAATTTTGATTACATGCATTGCTAATAATCCCTACAAGTTGATATTTTTCTGTTATTTACAATATGATGTCCACTTGACCCTTTTTTGGCCCCCCAACTTGTTGCACTTACCCCCATCTTTACAAATATAAAAAATACTTCTAGTTTCATCATGCAATACAAGTCCTTCGTCGGTATTTTTTTTTTTTACTTTCAAATATCAATCAAAGGAACCTTTTATTTCAGTTTATTTTACCAAAAAATACAACAATAATGCGGCTTATCTACCTATAGTAACTTATGTATGATGAAATAAGTGTATGCAACACTTTATGTGACAACTTTTAAAAGTAAATTTTTGTGTCTATGGCCATGATTATCCCGGATCAATCCATTATTCTAAAGAAATAGAGAAGTAAAATATTTATCTCTCCCACTTTTTTTTCAGGTTACCCCTTGGGTCCTCTCACCTTGGTCAGAGACAGGACAAAAGTAGCGAGGTTGGCCATTCTTTTTTTACGTGTCACCCAACCCCTCCAAACCTTGGTCACAATAATTTTGTCAAACACTTCCCCAGCTACATACGACATAAATTTCCAAGTCTACCATCCTTAAAGTACCCCAGTTTGATTGTTGATACTACCTGGCCCCAAAGGAGGTGTAAAATGTGGTAGCAACATGAGGGATGGTGGAAGAATGTGAAACAGTAGCAACATGAGTGTAAGATCTAAACCGAATGTAAGATGAAATGGTGTCAATGATGAGAGGTGTAACGGTGGGAAGTGTGGATGTCGATGGATTAGGAAGCCAATGGGATGCAATAGCAATACAAGGAGGGTGCGAGTATGTAGCAATAGGTTAAATAGATGCAGGGTGTGGATGGATGATAACCTTAAGAGGTAGATGAATGATAACCTCAAAACATGGTGAAGGAGATAAATGGACACTAGTGGAAGCCCACTTATGTGGAATGGGAGAAAGAGAGTGCTCATGAGAGTGAGAACTGAAAGCAATGCCACCTTTTTCGTCTAATTGTTGTAATTTATCATGTAGAGTGAAACAGTCATTATCATGGTGTTCATTGATGTGATAAAAATTACATAAAGGATGATCACTCTAGCAATGCAAATGACGAGGAGGAGGAGGATTATTAGAAGGAAAGCGGATTAAGTACTTATCAAGAAAAGTGCACATGAGATCATGATGCTTAACAACATATGAAAAGTGCAATGGTTCATGAGGAGAAGGTGAAGGGTACTTAGGTATAGGCCGATGCATTAGCAGTGAAGGAAGACACACAGAAGAGGGGATGGGGACCATGGAGGATGCTCACTAGATGGAAGAGGAGAAGAAGTAGTGGGAAATGGAGTAGTAGAAAAATTATAAGGAGATGAAATAACATGTTCTACAAAAAAATATTGGTCTAGATCAATAACTTTATAGCAAAAAAGTATAATAGATTCACATTATCATATAATATATTTTCTTTTAATGTAGTAATCAAGCCACAACAAAATATAATTGCATTTCTAAATCAATGGGCTGAAATAATAACTAATGCATGCAAGAATTGAAGCGTAATATGTAATCTATGATTGGTTCTTTCTTTCCTTAATACAAATTAGATAAATGATCATATGTAACTCTAGGACCATTTTTAACCATAAAACATCTAATAAAAGCATCCTCGATATCATAGTAAGTATTAATAGATCCATAAAGAAAGTGAGGATACCATTGAAGAGCGTGTTCAACAGGACTATGAAAAAAATATTTAAGGAGAAAGAAATCATTGGAATAAGAATCCATTGCTAAATGATAATGATTCAGATGCAAATAAGGGTTTCCAGCGCCATAAAAATATGTAAAGGTAGGCATGATAAATTCCTTAGGGAAAGATGAATTGTGATTTTTTTAGGAATTGGATTACCTAGAAAAGAATTATGATCAATGGAATCATAATAGGATTTTCTTTCAAGAGTGAGAGAATGAACTTGAGCTTGCAAATTATCGACAACATGCATGAGGGATAGAATATCATGTGAAGGAATAGTAGAATAAGTGAGAGGCACATTGAGAGGTTGAATTTTTCCATTATGAGTGATCATGGAAACTTGAGAAGGAGGAGTGGATGTAGAAGGATGAGAAGGAGGTAGAGAACATGGAGGTTCTATGGGAATGCTACATGTAGACTCAAGATTCACAATAAGAGGTGCACTAATGGAAGGAGGATAATTATCATGAATAATATTAGAAACAACATCAAAAGTAGAAGAAAGAGGAGTGGTGAATTCACATTCAGCAGTCTTAAGAGAAGTAATATCCTCACTAACATGTTCATAATCAAAAGTATAATCCACATCACTATCAGTCAAAGTTTCACAATCAAGTGGTTCATCAAGAGTATCAGCAACATATAGAGAATTACTAGGAGAACTAACATGAGATTTATCATTGCAATCATTAGAAACATTTTCATAAATAGGAGGATAAGATATACCTTTACATTCATCTTGATTATTAGTGGAAAAATTGTCATGCACATGTATATTTATAACCATAGAATTAGATTTATTGACACCTATAAAATAAAAAATATCACCAAGAAAATCATCTATAATAACATTATCATGTGCTACAAGACAAGGATAAGAAGTTACAACAACATGGGTGACTATGGATGATGATGGAGAACATGAATCATAGCTTTGGCCATTAGAGAGCATGCAAATATGAGGGTTTTCACTACCAAGAGGACTGCTGTCTTGGAAATAAAGAAGTTGTTGGATTATTTCAGAATCACATTTAGCATTGTAATAAAGATCATGAAGTTTAGATTCTATAACAGCATCTTCAAAGATAGGTTGCACACTGATATGATCCATAGCCTTCTTGGGAAAAGAGTATCTATTTTTATCCATGAGGGTTTTAAGGATCCTAGGGCAAGGAGTTCGAACAAGATAGGGGTTCACAAAATGATTTAATAAATATGGAATTAAATCTAATTTCAAAGTCACTAATATGATAAAATACAATAGAATACAAATGATAAACACTTTAATGATACAATATTGTAAGCAAATAGAAGAGATAGAAGAATTAGTTGATTTGTGTTTATGCTAGAAAAAATCTGAATTGTCACAACTGATTATCAAGATGGTAAGAGTGTCGTAACAACTCAGTATTAATTTTTTAAGTCACAGACAGAGTAGAAAATGGGTGCCTGAGATAGGGCGAAGGTGTCTGGGTGCTAGAGACTATTTATGGGCACCAGAGACTGCACCAATGCTCATAATTTTCTTTCTTTTGTGTCTTTAGGGTTTCACAATTACTTTATGTTGATCACCTAAAATTTGCACCTTGATCACCGAGGGTACGTGCAATCTACAAAATAAACCATATCTATCTGCACAAGCTCAAAAACAAATAAAATTGGAGTGAAATATGCAATATGTGAAGTTGTATTGACCCCCAACAGTCACCCAAAGAGTGAACTTATGATCGAGCACTGTAATACATTCCATAATCCATGTAATTATCTGTGCTTGTGTGTGAAATAGTGTCCTTAGGTTTCCCTCGTGCCAATGACACCAAGATAGCAGCCTATAAATAGCTTCAATGCAAATATGTAAGATGTACTTCAACACTTCCCCTTCCTATGTAGTGTATGTAGAGTATGCAACCCAAAAATTTAGTCCCTTTTGATAATAAAGGTAGTATGTAGATGTGATTTCCCCTTTAGAATTTCCCACTAGAATAATAGTGGATATGTTATTTATATATATGGATCTCTTGTTTGAATTTTTTACACTAGTGACACGACATGATGACTATAACCTTGGGATAAGGATAAGAAAACTAAAAAGGCCAACCAAAAATGTAAACAAGAAAAAAGAGGACAGAAATGCCAAAAATGGACAGGAGCTCCTGGGTGCTAGTTTCCAATGATAAATGATGACAAATATGAAAATATAGATAGAGAGGGATCCCAATGACTTGACCAGAATTGGGTGTAGAAATGACAGATGTAGAAGAGAAATATAATGGAAATCAAATCAAAACAAGTGGATGGACAAGGGATTGTGTCATTAGTGAATACTTTTCTCGCTTAAGATCCATACTTATAACAACATAGTTGATGGCATACTAACACAGTAATATGTGTGTTACTTTGTGCCTACAAATTGAAGGGAGGATATCATGCCCTCCTTATTGGGAAGTGACATGTAATGATTCTTATAGGTTAGGTGGACAACCAATCATCTTCCTCTTGTGGATTTTTGAGAGTTGTTAATGGAGTTGGAGCTTTCCTTGCTTAGATATATGGAGGGATCAATCTAAAAATTAACATGTTGTTATTGCTTTAGAGAGGTTTTTTCACTTGTATTTTTAGTTGTAGTTTTCTTGTAAAATGTAAGGAAAGAAGGAATGTAAAATGGGTTGTATTATATTGAAAAACCTTCATTGTTATTTCCTTTTCGCAAATATTATTTTGAAGAGAAGATATGAGTATGTATAAAGAATTCTTATTTTTCCATGTTATCTTAAAGTTGAAAAGAAATGGAGATATTATTCTTACTCCCCTTGTAAGCTTGTGTTGAAAATAATATTTGTTCAAATTTGTAGTTTAATGGAGGTTTTATTTTAATCTTCTCTTGATTATCTAATATGTTTCAAAGGATTGGAGACCTTATTGTTAATCATTTTGAAAACTCTTGTGTTTGAATTAAGGAATTTAT